>OX123186.2:100988444-101588444 GCA_944739405.2 Euclidia mi | reverse complement strand
TAAAAAAAAACACAACAAGTTTCGAACAAAACTGAAAGTTATTATTAAAATAGACTATATAATGAACGCATTACATAAACTTTTCATTGAATAAATTTGCTGGAACATTTTTATTTTCTCCTTCAAACTTGCCAACTGCACTAAATGGACGCGAACAGGCGAAATGATCCTACTTAACTAGATTATATTCTGAAGAATATAATATATTTTTCTGATTGTGTTAACTGCATTGAATCATATACTTTAAAGCATTATAAAACTCGCGTTTAGCTCTTGTAGTCCCCTTAAGTTTAATAATCTCAATGGACTATGTTCTAAACTTCTAACGGAAATCCACCTTTGGTTACCATGATAATTGCTATCTGTAAATCAAATACATTATTTCGTGTGGAACTCTTTTTGTTATTTTCCTTTTAACACATATTTGCGACGTGGTAATATGATTATGGCTAATAATTTTCCGAGTGACTAATAACTTAAAAGGTGACTTAATGTATGCAACTAATAAAATAAGTTGCTAGCAATTAAATATTTTGGCGACTATTATATTAAATAAGATTCAAAACTAAGGGTGTTATAAGAACTTAAAACTAGCAGCTGCGTTTAGGTCGCAAATAAACTATACAAGTCAATTGAAATAATAGCCGAGGAGCTATAAATAATGACTTGGCGACTAATAATGTTAGTAGGTAGGTTATGTTAGGTTTTCTTGTGACCCTGTAGCCAAAAATAGGAGAAAAGTTGACGGAGCCCTGCTTCGCAGGGCTCCGTCAACTTGGCTTAAAAGACTGAAGCGTCTTCGGTCTTATTTACTTATACGAAGCACTTCATTTAAGACAAAATCATTTGGCAAATATTGAAATTTGTATTATTTATGAATGTCCATTTTCTATTTTTTATTCATCATCAAGTTTCCGCTTAGATACTAATTCAATTCCCAAAAAAAAAGCTACCAGTTTAAATTAAAACAAAACTTATTACTGACTTATTCAAATGCTACATTTTACTTATTACGATACTCCTTATTAGCTGCAAACCCATTATATATGGTACCCACTCTTATTATTTTTGAAACTTGCATTCGCTTTACTTAGTCGCCGCATTAAATACATGCCTATGATTATTGTTTTAAATAAAACTGCGTAGCAACATAACTTCGATGTAGGTATTTAACAGGTTTGATCCTCGGTGTCAAATGTCAAAGTGCCTCTAGGTTTTTGTCATAATAATCGTGGCTAATAATTAAAGAGCGAATGGGATTTTTTATGTTATGCTCATGTCTAAACTAATTAATTGGCAGGTCATCATAAATACCCGCTTATCTTTTAACAACATAAACATTCCATAATAATCTCAATGGACTATGTTCCAACGGAAATCCACCTTTGGTGACCATGATAATGGCTCGGTATCTGTAAATCAAATACATTATTTCGTGTGGAACTTTTTTCGTTATTTTTGTTTTAACACATATTTGCGACGTGGTTATTTGATTATTGTTTTAAATAAAACTGCGTAGAAACGTAACTTCGATATATTTAACAGGTTTGATCCTCGGTGTCAAATGTCAAAGTGCCTCTAGGTTTTTGTCATGATAATCAAGGCTAATAATTAAAGAGCGAATGGGATTTTTTATATTATGCTCTCACGTCTAAACTAAATACTTGGCAGGTCATCATGAAATTTTGAATAAGTATCTACGTTGAGTGTGGTTTCTGCAAAAGTTAACTTAGTTATGGAGGGAAAACCTCACCTCAATTTTCATACATTATTTAAAAGGTACTCTAGCGTTATAGATAGATCTTTATTGTGCAAATTACAATTGGTACAAATTAGGTATAATATGTAATTTGTAAGTATACAAATAGGACATAGTAAATGCACAAAGGTGGCCTTCTCGCAAAGTGCGATTTCTCCCAGGCAACCTTAGGATAGACTGACCGGAAAACACAAGTTCGATGGTGTAGAGATCAGATTTATATGAAATGAAATGAAATGAAATACTTCTTTATTTCGTGTAAACTTTGAAAGTACTTACGAAACGTCATTAAAAAGAAATATTTAATACAATTATTTTTGTGTGTCGAATTAGAACAGCTCAGTCCCAAGCGTTTTGGTCGTCTTTATAGTCAGATATTTTATAATAGGCTTTTGAACATAATTTCGCTTTTACAATCATTTTGAACTTCTTTATAGATAGGTCTCTTATATTATAAGGGAGCTTGTTATAAAAGCGTATACATTGCCCCATAAAACAGCTACTTATTTTGTGGAGACGAGTGCTATGAACTACGAGATTATTTCTGTGTCTTGTATTTACAGAATGTATATCACATTTTTTACAAAATTTGTCAATATTTTTATGTACATATAGCAGATTTTCATAAATATATTGTGATACAACAGTTAGAATGTTTATTTCTTTGAACTTTTCTCTTAGAGAAACTCTTGGACTGAGGTTATAAATTCAGCCTACAGCTCTTTTCTGCAGAACAAATATTGTATTTAGGTCTGCAGCATTCCCCCAGAGAAGAATCCCATACGACATTAAGCTATGAAAGTAACTGAAATAAACCATTCTAGCTGTTTCTAAATCTGTGAGGCGTCTAATAGTCTTAACTGCATAAGCTGCAGAACTGAGTTTGCCCGAAAGCCTTTCTATATGTGGACCCCATTGTAGTTTGGTGTCCAGCATAATACCTAAAAACATGGTTGTCTCGACGGGCTCAATCCTAGATTCATTAAGTTGTACATTGGTTGGCATATGTTTAACATTGGGCATTGAAAATTTTAAAAGTTTAGTTTTCTTATTATTAAGTAATAGATTATTAACATTAAACCAATTGACAACTTTAGAGAGTGCATTGTTTACTTCGTCAAAGTTACTCTGTCGTCGTTTAATATTAAAAATCAAAGAGGTATCATCAGCGAACAATACAATCTCATGATTATTCTTAACGTAATAAGGTAAATCGTTAATATATATCAAGAATAGAAATGGTCCAAGAATTGAACCCTGCGGAACACCCATTTTCAAAGCAGAACCTGGAGATGTCTTACCATTAACCTTGACCTTCTGGATTCTGTTGCCCAAATAAGAAGTCAGGAGATCGAGAGCTTTATTTTTAATGCCGTAATGATATAGTTTCCTGATAAGAGTATCATGATGAACACAATCAAAGGCTTTAGACAAGTCGCAAAATATACCTAACGCATCTTGCGACTTCTCCCAAGCTGCAAAAATACTTTTCAGTAACTCAACTGCTGCGTCAGTAGTTGAACAACCCCTCGTAAATCCGAACTGTTTCTTGTGAAGAAGATTATGTCTATTGAAATGACTAAATAGCTGACTAAGAATTAGTTTCTCAAAAATTTTGCTAAGTGTTGGCAATACAGAAATAGGTCGAAAATTTGAGGGGTCTGATGTGTCACCAGATTTAAATAAAGGTGTTATTTTGCTATACTTCATTAAATCAGGAAATGTTCCAGAAGTGACACAACCATTGAACACTGTTGCAAGATGTGGAGCAATTAATGTAATAATAGACGAAACAGTCTTTACTGACAATCCCCACAGATCCTTTGTCTTTTTCATATTAATAGTTTTAAATTGTTTAAGAATATCATCTGTAGTAACAGCAACAAATTCAAAGGCCGTAACACATTCCGGCACGCAGTCTTTAAGCAGCATTTCAGCAGACATGGAAGACGATTTGAGTGACGCTGTAGTTACAATGGGTATATTAGCAAAAAACTTTTCAAATTCCGTCGCTACTTCCAAGTCCTCTGCAATACTCACATTATTGATATTTAGTAGGTAGTCGCGACTGCGTGTTTTGGCTCTACCAGTTTCGCTATTGATCACATTCCAAGTTGCTTTTATGGTATTTTCAGCGCTTTTTATTTTATTTTTCAAATAAATTGATTTTGCAGCATAACAAGCTTGTCTAAATGTTTTTGAGTATTTTTTTACATAATTAATAAAGGCTGGACTATTATTAAAAGTTTTTTCATTATAAAGTTCATATAACCTAATCCGACTTTTATGAATGCCTTCAGTTGCCCAATCACTAAACATCAGACGGTCAGTTACATTTAATTTTTTAGGTTTAAATACAGTAGAAAATTCATCACTAATCAATTTAAATAATGAATTATATAACTGATCCGGATGGTCATGAATAGGCAACCAACGCATTTTATTTGATAGATTATTTTTAAAAAGTTCTAATCGGTTTTCATTTATAGGTATAAAATTAATAATTTTACTCTGAATCTTAGGGCTTTTTCTTGGACAACAGACTAACTGCCCACAGTGATCAGACTGTAACATATTAATTAAGGATTTTTGTAAAGGCTTAGTGTTAATAAATATATTATCAATACAGGTAGCACTTGTGGCAGTCACTCTAGTTGGTTCTAAAAAAGTATGACTTAAATTGTAAGATTTAAATAGATTTAAGAAATCAATTGATAAAGAACATTTCTCTAAAATGTTAATGTTGAAGTCACCACAAATAGCAACCGTTTTATGGCAATTATTAACTTTGCTTAGGACATCCTCCATAATTACTAGAAAACTTTCAAAATGTGCACATGGAGGCTTGTATACACTCATAACAATGAACTGATCAAATTCGACACAAGATATCTCTATAACTCGCTCAACAGAGAGGCTCACAATATCAGACCTTTCTTTAAATTTTAAAAGTTTATTTATTATAATTAACGAGCCTCCTCGAATAAATTTTTCTCTGCTGCATGAGCTTGCAACCTGGTGGTTGTTGAAATTGAAAATGAACTGGTGGCTTTTTAGCCAATGTTCTGTAATACATAAAATATCAATATTGTTACAGTTCATGAACAATTCCAACTCTAACTCCTTACCCATCAACCCTTGTATATTTTGATGCACCAGGTTAATACAATTTTTAAAATTATTTTTTGTACAATGTGTGGTTGATGAAAGTGTGTTTTTATTACTTATGTTTAAATTTATCAATGTCTTGTCTATGTTATTGCCAGAGATTGACTCTATTGTCTCATAACTTAATTTAAAGGATTTGGAACAGATTCCAAGCTTATATTTAATGTCAAGTTAGACTGCTCAATAAAAGCAGTGTTATTAGCCAAATTTTTGGCTGTGTTATTAATATAATATGCTAGCGATGATGCTATTTGTCTTTGAATATATTGAGATAGATAGCAACTATCACATGTCAAATAAAAACTTCTAATGAAAGCATTAGAGTCAATAAAGTCAATAAAATCATTGTATAATGTCAATGTATGTAATTTACAATTTAATTTATATCTATAGTCATTTTCGGCCTGTGGCAACAACTTACTGTAGGGAAATGTAAGTAAAATAATTTTTCTAACTTTTAGGTGTAATAATTGGTCAAAATACCTTTTAATAGTATTAAGATTTGTATTACCCCTATATGGACAATAATAGTTGTTTAAATAGAATATACATACATGTGTAGGAATAATTATATTACCTTTACATACAAATAATACATATATAAATATTCATGCAAACAATACATATAATACATAGCTATACAATACATAGGTACATATACATAATAGTGATATCAATGCAAAGTACAGTGAGAGAATTGAGATTAATATGACAAGTAGTGGCCATTAACATGCTGTAATGATGAAGATGTTACAAAGTTAACCCTCAACAATCCAGTATGCTCGAGTAACGTAAATGACCATAGTGTCTAATGGACATATTAAAAAAATAGATGGTATTTAAACGAAAATAAAGTTATTGTGAATAGAATTTCATCATTTTTTTTAAATTCTTAATTTGACTTTAACAATAACCTTATAAGTACAACCATTAATTACAGTAGCAAAGTCAGGTACAAAATTAATGTACCTAATAAAATTTAATGAAATATTTTTCAACTAGATGGCGGTAGTAGTATTTTAGAATGATAATTACATTTAAAAGACATGCCATTAAGTTCAAAATTTTATTATATTTTGACGATGATGCGAAAATACTGAATTGGTAAAACTGAAATACATTACTACACATTCAAATTTGTAATTAAACAACAGTTTACGGCTTTTATCGAATTATATTATATTTACAACAGATACAACTCCAACTCGCGTTTTGCCTTTAGTGGCTCCTGTGGGTGAAACTAACAGTATTTTCAAAAAGAAAATTTTAATTTAATTTTAGTTATTAAGATATAAGAAATAACCACCTATCTTATAATGTTATCCATGTCAGATTAAAATACCTTATCTGTGATATTTAATCTTTAGCATAAATCTACATAATATATACTTCGTTCAATTTACTAAAACCGAAGCACCGTGTTGTAATAATATATAACGATTTCCTTTAGCAAAGTACACAATTCAGAGGAAGACTCATAGTGGTTTATACAAACGTGACAACAGATGGCGTTAGTAGTCTTTGAGATCAAAATGTTGAAGACATGACAATTACTTACGGCACTTTACGGCATACGGCATATTAAATAGGAAAGGATCATTTCTACGTCCGATAAAGATAGTTTATTGTAAATAACAAATAAACCGTTTCATTAAAGGATTTTATTGATGCTAACTTCTTGTCTTAGTTTAGATACCGGGTCTAGTCCGAGTTTGCACTCGATCGTCACGATCGACGATAGCTAGTCGACGGGAACAATTTCCATACATTTTCTAAATGCGCCCCCTAGCGGTCTCTATCGATCGCAACACTCCGTTAGGTGGCGCTTTTGAAAAATGTGTGGAAATTGTTCCCGGCGACAATTCTATCGTCGATCGTGACGATCGAGTGCAAACTCGGACTAGACCCGAAGGTACCTACCAACCTACTCACTTATTACAGGCACGGGTATTTTCTATTGATTGATAGTCTATTTTGCTTCTAGTAGCAGAGATGTGCTAAATAGGCTATAAAATGAATTTAAATGCAAAATGAAAATACTTTTTGTATTTTGTTATTTCAAATACAAAATACAAAATAGTTTTTCATTTTATATATAAAATACTAAATGCAAAATATGTATGTATTTACAAAACGCTTTATTAAAATAAAATACTTTTAATTTTACATCTTTCTCCTGTGATATCTTATGCCGCAATAAGAAAAAAGCCTTTCTACCGATGCAGAGCTAGGCAAGCAGGTATTATATTTCAAGAATAACATCTTTACTGTAGGGTGTTTATTTAATAATTGCAGACTGACATCATTATCCTTCAAATACCTATTGCAATGATTCCAGGTCAATAGTGGTGATTGCATTTGCACTATCTAGGGAGGAATCTGTATCATCATAAAACATAACATGAAATACGATTATTTTTTCTTTCTTGTGTGCTGATTGAAATGTATTATTTAAATCTTTATGATCATGTTTAAGTTATCTTACTGCTTCAAGGAATAACTCCTGTATATGTTCTCTATTTCCTTTTGGTACCCATTATAATTAAAAAAAATAATATGAAACCGATGCCAAAATTGCATTTTTAGCTTTAGGATCCGTCAAATCACAAAATTTTCCAAACCTCTTTTCTTAGCTTTTTTTTATTGTCTCTATTAGTACGCCACAGTATATGGGATTGTCAATTTGTAATGAATGTATGATTTTTTGTATTTTCATTAACTCGGGTAGGAGGCATCCATAAAATGTTTCTTTGTCTCCCTCTAGGCTTCCGATAGATACTGTCTGCTATGGGTTTTGTACATTTGGTATATTCAATTAGAAACTGCAATTCAATTTCTTTAAAAACCGACAATCCTAGTTTTTTTAAGGTTTCATTTTAACTTTCCTGAACTTTCAAAAGATCCATAATACTGTTATAATATGAATTCCATCTTGTTGGACATGTACTTGTCGGAGATTTTCCGGTAGGTTCAAAATATATTACAGACGCTTTGGGGGACCTGGAACACAAAGTCCAGATTGCTTGGCATTTAGCCATAGCTGTATCATGCAACTTTTTATATGAAATTTTATGAGATCTTGCCTGAATAATGTCACGGGAGGTAATTAAACGCAATGTGTAAGTGGTACATCTTTCATGGTTGGGCAGTTCATATGTTTTTTCAGGTTTCTGAGATTCAGGAAATTCCTTTAAGAGGCATGTCTCATCATTATTATCATGGTTGTCATCATTTTTATTTAATGAAACGTTTTGTATATTAAATGATGAAGACAAAATTCCATCAGTAGCATCCACTTCCAATTCAGATTTTCCATAAGTTTTAACATACATAGACTCATGCCTGTTTCTCGGAGGGGTAAGCAGAGACTACGGAACGCCATTTGCAACGATCCTGACATATCTCTCTTGCTTCATTCACTCCCATCAGATTCCTCATGCATGCTCTTCTGTTCAGGGTACTTCTCACCTGTCCTGTTTTTAGGATGTCTCCAATCTGGTCAGAGAACGTCCGCCTAGGTCTTCCCCTTCGTCCTGTCCCTTCCACACTTGCCTTATATATCTGCTTGGTCAGTCTTTCGACATCCATCCTCTCCACGTGCCCAAACCATCTTAGCATACCTTTCTCGATGCTTGTCACTACATCTTCTTTTACCCCACAACACTCCCTTATCACACAATTCTTTACTCTGTCAGTCAAAGAAATACCACACTTACTTCTCAGTGCTCTCATTTCTACAGCATTTATTCTACTTTCATGACTCTTCTGCCATACCCAACTATCACTACCATACATAAGAGTAGGTACTAACACCCCTCTATGCACAGCCAAGAGTGCCTTTTTGGACACGTTTTAGCTATTCATAAACGCCTTCAGAGCTCCATTTACTCTATTACCTGCATTAACTCTTCTTTCAATATCTTCTACATTCTTACCGTCTATTGTAAACAGCGTACCTAAATATACAAAATCATTCACTTGCTCCACTTGCTGTCCATCGATCAAAACATTACAAGCCGTAACGCATTCCTCCTTTTCAAAAACCATAACTTTCGTTTTACTTACATTTACTTTCATGCCTTGCCTCTCTAACGCACCATGCATTATTGTTACCATCTCCTGCAACTCCTCCGCTGAAGACGCAAGTATAACCTGATCATGAGCATAAAAGGAGGCATTTGACAAGTAACTCATTCATCCTTAATCCACAATCACTATGTTTCAAGTCTTGCAAACAACTGTCCATGAAGAGGTTGAACAGCCACGGCGACGCTACACATCTCTGTCTAACACCTGTGTTGATGGTAAACCAGTCAGTGTATGCCCCGTTTATCCTCAGACAAGCTCTAGAATCCTCATAAAGAGATTTCAGAGCTCGAATGAGGCTGCTGTTCACCCCATACATCAACAGTACCGACCACATTTCATTCCTCACCACTTTATCGTAAGCCTTTTCCAAATCCACGAATAATAAGTTTTAAATGATTTTAAAATATTTGAGCCATTATCAGTTACACTTTTTGTTATTTTTGGTACTCTCAAATGATACTCTGGGTGTATATCAAATCTTCTACAAGCTAGAGTAAAACTATTTCTTTCAAATGTGTGAGGGTTGATCCAATGCACCGTCATACCTAGGTAAATTCTCCTTGATGATGACCTTTTGTTACATGTGCGACGGCATATATATTTTGGTGGGTTTTGTAATTTTTGAAAACCTTCAATTAGAGTCTTAAATGATTTATTTTCGACAATAGACATTGGTGACATTGTATCAATTATGCAATCTATAATGAACTTGTCAAAATTAATTGACACTGGCAAAGTAGCTGGAAGAAGAATCACATTAATTATTAATTCTTTGATGTTTTCAAAACTTAGCAAAAAGTATTTTGCATTTTGCAAATACAAAATATGTCCTAAAAGGTATTTCATATAAAATGCTTTTCAAAAAAAAGTATTTAAATACAAAAAGGACATTTTGTATTTTGCATTTCAAATACTGTTATCTTTAAAATGTCACATATCTGTCTAGTAGATACAATACACGTAGATGTAGGTATTGTCCTGTATGTTTTCATTGAAAAGCAGTGCAGGTATTTTTATGAGTCTCAAATGTGTGCACATGACTGAATTAATTGAAAATGTTATGATTATGACAATGTGTACCAATCTATGTGTGTGTAATGATTATGATAATGATTGATAACTGGTGAAAATTAATAGTAAAAAAAATTTCAAATACAGATCTTCAAGTAGCACCGTGTGAGGTGGCGAACAGTATGTAGGTATAGAGGGTCTACTCTTCGTTAGGGGCGCTTTTACCAAAATGTATGGAAATTGTTCCCGTCGACTAGGCTATCGTCCACGTGACGATCGAGTGCAAACTCGTATTAGACCTTCAGGTATCTTGGCGAAGAGACGGTAAACTCGACGTCAACACTTGTACAAACCTGTCTGGCCAACGTGGCATGGAAGGCCACTAATTAACTCGTAGTGCTACTGTATGGCAAATGATTTCAATATTCGATCTATCCATGGATTTAGAGGTTAGATATAGACATGTCTGACATATAAATACCTACGTATTACGTAGTACGTAATGAAAGAATCCACCACGATCAAAGAAAAGGATTTTGTTACAATACTCACATGCCTAATTCTGGCGAGTTGTTTCACAGATGTTCAAAATACAAATAATGCATTATCGCAGGTATCGTAGGTATATTATCAATGCAATATCAGGCCATACGAAATGTCTGTTGCGAAGGACATTCTACGATGTTCATTAGTCACATACATTCTATATTTTTAGCACTTCGTGTAAAGAAGTCAAGGTCTTCGGAAACGTAGTATGATTCAAACAGTACAGCATCGTACAGTACAATATTGTTTGTTATTAACATTGTTCTTTAGATGTAGTCATCAACTTAATACACGTAATTTTGCAAGCAACACATTTTGTAAGATTTTCACAAAAGCATAGTATTTTTGACATAGGTACTTACGCAATTATACACTTAGTTCTGTAAAGTGAAAACCTTAAAAGTGTGTACCTATGTCAAAAGTCTAAATCGCCTAGAACTAATTGTATACGAAAAAAATATAAAAATCAAATCAGTTAAGTAGCTTAAAAGAGCCAAGATTAATCTTATACTAATATATAAAGCTGAAGAGTTTGTTTGTTTGTTTGGTTGAACGCTCTAATCTCAGGAACTACTGGACCGATTTGAAAAATTCTTTCACTGTTAGATAGCCCATTTATCGCGGAAGGCTATAGGCTATATAACATCACGCTATGAGCGACAAGAGCGCAGCAGTAGCGTTAAATAACGCGGGTGTTACCGCGGGCATCGTCTAGTTGCCGAATAAGTCACGGCTCTCGCATTCCATTAATTTGTAGGCACTTCATTAGTTTTTTAAGTTTGACGATTCACTTAGATAGCAAATAGAGAGTTTAGTAGAACTTTATCCATCTTATGTCGCTAATTCCCTATTCAATTCAGTGGTGCCTCGTTTAGGCAAATCCCTGCACAATTTCGATTGTTTTTTAAACGCCCTTAGCAGATAGTACCTAGCAGTAAATCGAGACTGCCAGGGGACGCATTTAGAAAATATTTGACACTATTTCTCCATCGTGAAACTCGCAACGCGAATTGTATAAAACTCAAAACTGTCACAAGACAAAGCCCCTAGTGTTTGCATAGAATCTGAGTCGATCGTCGATGGGAACAGATCCCGTACACTTTTTATTATTTTGCGTTTGAATAAATTTAAAAACATCGACATCTATTCTGAAAGAGAGCTTGACTTGTATCTCGACTGGTGAAGGAATAAAATAACAATGTAGTAACTACAATCATTATTTGTTATACATGCTTAACAATATAGTAAGATGTTTCTCGCCAAAAACTTTTTTAGTTTTATTGCCTGCTTGCAATGCATTTAGCTTTAGTCTTAATTTCTCGTAGCAGCCAACGCAGCGTCTTCTTTGTCTGCATTTTTTTAATGTATGATCAGCACATTTGTCTCTAGGAAGTCCTGAAATAAAACACTTGCTGGTTAGGCACGATTAGGTGTCTATAACTGCTATTTGTTATTTTAAAATATGTGAGAGTGTGAGTGTATGACTGTGGGAATGTGATAGTGAATGGGTAGGTGTTTGTACTCTTCTTCTTCGTCCTCGGTTCCTCGCTGCTGAGGATCGCGACCACATATTTGTCTCCAGCAGGAGCGGTCGTACGCCGTATGTAAGGCTTGTTGCATGCTGCCACCCACCGCCTTCTTAATCGTGTCAGACCATCTTGTGGGTCACATAAATGGAAAACGTGCTCAAGGCAGGGCGCCTTGAGCACGTTTTCCATTTATGTGACCCAAGATTATCTGCTTCTCCATGTAATACAGTGTTTTGGAGACCGCATGATACATATGCCTGAAAAAGCTGAGAAAAAGATCACGTAAATCGGTTCAGAAACCTCGGAGAAATCGGTGTAAATACATCGAAAAAAAAAGAAAAACTGGCCAAATTGAGATTCGCCTCCTTTTTTTGAAGTCGGTTAAAATTTGCAAAAATATAAATAAGGCCTATATCTGCTTACTTTAATGCGAACTGCTTATTTCAGCAATAATTGATAATTTGGTTAACTATATCTTGTCTCTAAGAAACTGCCAGCAAATTCACATGCATTGGTAGAGAAAATATCTTAAACAAAACTAAATAATACCTAACTCACACCTTAGGCGCTTCAGAAGACAAACACGCAACCCTTAATCCAATAGCGCGATGTTACCACAAGATTAAGAAAATAGTCATAAAAATATCAATAGGAATTCATTAATATTTTATTAGATTGTCGTCTAAGTTTTCACGACTGATCGACAGTTCAGTTAAACTAGTACTTGTATCTTATCTAGCTCGATTTTTATCGCTGCTACCTACGCTGCGCCTAATATAACCTACCTACTTGAGTTACAGTCTCACCTAACCTTACGGGCTTACGTTGATTTTTTAAAATGGACCACGGGCTGTCGGGCATTATAATATTATGGACCGGTCTAAGTAATTCAAATACTAAAATGTATCAGATAGCCAGATGCTCTTGGGCACTATTCATAATACTCGGCCCTCATTAATACGGCCCAGTCATGTTGCCCGTAACAATTATACATACAAACAATACATATAATTCATAGGTAGGTATATACAATATCAATGCAAAGTACAATGAGAGAATTTAGATTAAAATAACAAGTAGTGGCCATTAACATATTCTAATAATGAAGATGTTACAGAATTTAAAGTAAATAAAAATCCGATATCAGAAAAATTACGTTCGGATAACCTTCTGTTTTATATAGGTATATTTAGTTTAATGAAATATTTTTCAACTAGATGGCGTTAGTAGTATTTTAAAACGGTATTTACATTTAAACACATGCCATGAAGTTCAAAATTTTATTACATTTTGACGATTATGAGAAAATAGTGAATTGGTAAAACTATAATACATATACTGCATATTCCAATTTGAAATTAAACAATGGTTTACGGCTTCTATCGCGTTATATTTTTTAAAGACAGACATTTTACTACCTAATTAATAAAATACAACTCTAACTCGCGTTTTGCCTTTAGTGGCTCCTGTGGGTGAAACGGTGAAATATTAAAAAAAAATGAATTTATTTAAAGTTATTATGATTTAAGAAATACCCACCTATCTAATAATGTTATCCATATCAGATAAAAAGCCTTATCTGTGATATTTAATCTTTAGCATAAATCTACGGATATACTTCGTGCAATTTAATAAAATTGAAGCACGTTGTCGTAATAATATAACGATTTCCTTTAGCAAAGTACAAAATTCAGGGGAAGACTCATGTTGGTTAATAGAAACGTGACAACAGATGGCGTTAGTAGTCTTTCAGATCAAAATGATGAAGACATGACAATTACCATACTATACGGCATAATTAAGTAGGAAAGGATCATGTCTACGTCCGATATAAATAGTTAATTGTAAATAACAAATAAACCGTTTCACTAAAGAATTTTCTTGACGCTAAATACTTGTCTTAGTTTAAATAATTCCCGCTGCTTTTGTTATTGATTTCAGCAGGTAGATACCGACCTACCTACTTATAACATTCACGGGTATTTTCTCATGATTCATAGTCAATATTTCTTCTAATAGATACATGTTGATATAGGTATTCTCCGTTAGGGGAGAGTTGGATAATACCACGCGAGAGTTTGATAATTCCGCGTCAGCTTAATTCAAAAACTGTCCACTAGTTATGCGATCCAGTGCGTATACATCGAAGCTGGACATGCCTACATCCTTCCCCGCTTATCGCCATTACGATCCGAGCGACGATAGAGATTGCAAGCGCTGTAGATGTTTTTTTTTGTCACACCTTGTAATTTTTCGTGTACTTTCGGAAAGAGATAAGTAATACTATATTTATATTGTATTACTTTGATACTATACATTTTTAATGCTTGTATATTGTAGAATTAATGTCTGAATACGTTTTTACGTACTATAATATTTTCCATATAATTTTGAGGTTAAAAAATAAAATGATCAAGTTTGATAATTCCGCGCCCGGGGGCGCGAGACCTAATATAACTTGCTGACTGATATTTAAGTGATATTAATAGGTATTTTTGGGACTGACCAGTCCATATATAATTCAAAGATTTACTAAGACTTCTAGTTAATATATAAAAATATTTACGTTTTGTTGCATGAAGAATTTAAGTTTTTGTTAATACTTATTGCGTCATACTTAATATACTTACTTACTGATTTAATTTCTAGAAAAAGAATTGGGTCTCCCTATCTTTACGCAAGAAAATTATATAAGAGTATTATTTTTTATTATTACTTTTATTAGGTACTTACCCATTTGTGTGCAATTAATTTGGACACGCTTTTGTCAACCCTGGGCACGATATTATCAGACCAGTTTGACAATACCGCGCCTTTATATTTTTTTGTAAATTGACAATAATTACTTTTTGTTTACATTTTGGAAGTTTTTGTTATACGGTATGCGTACCTAATTAAATGTCCTACAAATTACTCAATTTTGTTTCTTTCAATATCAAACAGTTTCCCAATTATAGGTCCAAGTCCTTAGGAGCTCGGTATTATCCAAGTCTCCCCTAAGCTTTCGCTACTTCGGTTCTGGTGTCTGACCCTCTCGTAGGCTCATTTAGGAGTTCCAAATGTATGCTCACGACTGATTATGTTGTATGATTATGACGATATATGTTTGATCAGATGATCACTGACAGAGCAGGTACCTACAATCTAAGGTTCTAGCAGATTTGAAATTGTCTCAAAGACAAAATTTTCATGTAGCACAGTGTGAGCTGGAGAACAGTCAGGTAAGTAATAAGTATATTCCTTTAAGAGGCTACCTCGAATGTCAAAAAATCGTGCAGAGGTCAAAGTGTTGGCTATAAAGTTGAATGTCATGCCATCACGAAACTGTCTGAAGTCTTATTTCGTTCATAACTCAAGTATTAATCGTTTTAGAGACAATTCGTTCAACCAGTTCCTATTAAACTCGCTCTTCTTTCGGTGAGTAGCAATTTAAAAGGCGAAAAGTTAAGTATTTTTTTAAATATCAATAAAAATATTTAGAGAAAGCGTGTTTTCAAATTAAAATTCTATCGAGCGAAAACCTTCCAATCGTGTATCTGTCTAAGGAGTCCCTAGATACCTGAAGGCCAATTCTGGTAATTATATTTGTTCAAATTCCAATATCAATCTAGTCTCGGTGTCATAAATGGTATTCTCGTAACTTAACTGACACTTGAATGAGATCGGGACTACGTCGAAAGTTGAACCAAGTGTGAACTAGTGTGGACGGTATTCTGCTAATTATTTACGTACAACAAACGTCAAACTTTAGTTTCGCTGAAATCAAAAATTCAAAACGAACGAAACGTCAATTATTTTCCGTGGGGTAATTTTGCGGCATAATCAAAACACCCATAGTTTTATAATGTTCTATTTTCATTTAAAATTATTGAATACCTATTGAAAATAATTCACACTATTCAAGGAACCAATACATTTACCGAAATTTTATTACTTAGTTGTATATTAATTTTAAATTGGCATGGAAACGTAGTGGCATCCAATTACCATTCCTATTAATGTATTTTCCCATACAATGGCAACATTCATGTTTTTGTTTTTGAGTTTTTGACATTACTTCTGAGATCAACAAGAGATTATTAATTGATTATATCGAAATGATACTGTAATGAGATTAAGTGTAGCAGAATACCAATTGTGAGTCAATTCAAAATTAAATCGCAGTTTAGTCATAATTCAGTGTCAGTGTCTATTAAATACGAGAATTGGCCTTCTGATAAATAATAGGTATATAAAATGTTCACTTCGCTGGAGTGTCTCACTGCTTCAAAATCGGTAATCAAAAACGGCATATATTTTCGAGGTAGCGCCTTAAGGATTTTTTCAACAGATTCCCTATATATAATCATTTTGTAGTGTAGTAATAAGTAACTTATACCTACAGTGACTTTTGACTGTTCGTAAATAGAAACAAAGAATAGAAGAAAGAAGAAGTTCTCTTGCGAACTCGAAGATACACACCCTGACGACGACTTCAAGACAATCTTCGCTTTTCAAATGGGTATTATTACGTTGACGCCCGCCGTACCAGCTGACGCGTGACATTGTCGTTCGACCTCTGCCCGGCAAATGGCCCGCCATTTGTAAATTATGTATATAAACAGCGCCAAATTACGATTAAATAATTCTGAATCCTGAAGTCAAGATTATTATTTGCTACCTACTATACTTATCTCCAAAGTAGTATTTTACGGTTTTAAAGAAACGCGTACAAGTTACTATGCGTATGTTGTGTTATTAATTAGTTTTGAAGTAGCAAATAGATAGATGAGTAAAATTGGTACTAGCAAACTTGGTACTCTGAGAGCAATTGCATTTTACCATAAAGGCACACACGTATTAAACGATACTCACTATTGTCGCATCAGAGTATTTTTTCCTCAAATTGTATTTACCAATAGATATTGTTAAGGATTCTTTTCGATATATGGTGCCCAAGATATAGGCATAGCCTAGTTTAGGACCAGCTACACTTAATTTGTCAATTGTACACTTGTGTATTGGAAATAAATACACTTACTTACTTAGTTGCCGTCACGTCTGCCGCACCGGATTAATCGGTAAACCCTTTTACCACCAGTTCCTTCTATAGCAGTTCGCAGTCCAGTGCTGGACTTAATTAGGCATATCAATTTGCTGCACTATGAGTTAGGTAATTGGAGGATTTTGCTTACTATATACCACGCTGACCAGACGGATTGGCACAGGGCCTGATGAGTTTTCCGTCTCTTTGGAAAGATAATTTTTGTTTCGGGTGTTTTCTTTAGTCGCCTCGACACCCAAGGAATGAAATTAGGTAGTGACACTTAGTATTCGTAATCCGCCTCAACACCACATAAACATAGGTACTAGCAGTACCGTCTTTACCATTTTTGAGTATATCGCGTTCATACAGACCAAAAAGGTGACTTAATTTTATACTGTATAGATTATGCAGTATAAAATTAAGTCATCCATGTATAGACCACACATGTATAGACCACACAAGTATAGATTATACGTGTCAAATATTTCCTGGGCGCACTCTTCATTTAGGAAACTGTGGAAACCTAGAGGGAACCAAAGTGTCTCCGCTGCTACAATGACTCTAATCTAGCCGAGACATTGGGATCATCGACGATTCGAATCACCCGCCTCTGTACCTTGAGAGTCAAGTAAATCTAAAAGATGTTTCGGAAGTTGAATCCAGAAAATGTTGAACCGTTTTTCTTGTAATTGACTCTGAGTGATAAGCTAGTGGCGGGTGTACCGCGCATCACCAGTACCTACTGTCACCCACATAGCATTGCATGCTCTCCATCAACAAGGGGCCATGTCGGGAAAAACCTTGCCCCTATGTGGAGGCTATCAGCGTAAGTTGCGCATCCGCTCTTCGAGGTATCTTCCACTGGTGCGTACCGTGCGTAAGATACATAAGACTACCAGAACTAGTCACCCGTTTTTGAGATCGCGTGAAAAAGCTAATTTCATTCTAGATGAAACCTTTTGCATTGCGTACGAAATACGATACAGGCGGGTTAAAATGGGGGACCACTCAGGAGAGCACTTTTTCGTGTCTTTACGGCATCCCAGAGGGAGTCCCGTCTGTAATGCCATCCAGCCCTTTTGTGGATGTCAAAGAGTTTTAGCTTCTAGCTGGCCACTACTTAAGTACTAAGTAGCCGCTAGTTTTCTGAAACAAAACAAAAAAAAATACAATTTCATTTGTGTCAACATGTTTACTTCGAATATTGTAAAAAATAAATTCGTAGTAGAAATCTGTTTACATCCCCCATTTGCTTTAGATACTTTTATTGGTCATCTTCGTGTGCCCGAGGGCCCACAATTCTTTTGTGCCCAAGGGCCCCAGCACGGCTTAAGACGGCCCTGGGTACTAGAGCGTGCCCACAGCTACACCTACAATTTACTTTAATATAAATTTCTAGACTGCCTCCGTGGTCTACTGGATTGCGTATGCGTCTGCTGATCGGATGTTCCGGGTTCGATTCCCGGGTCGAGCAAAAGTGTTACTGAGTTTTTCCGAATTCTCAAGTAGCAGCACGGAGTCTGGTAATGTGCCCGGTAGCGGCAATAGCCTCGCCCCCTATTACGTGGGACCTAAAAACTTCATGGCGAATTGTGGGTGTAATATAACACCTCTGCCTCCTCCTTCGAGGATACAGGCGTGAGTTTATAAATATGTCAAAACACCTTATTACTCGATGTAGGAATTGAAGTCGAGACTTCACTTACCGCTTGGTTAGAAAGGCAGAAGCACTTCATTATTATCTATTACATACTTTATGTATTCATACTAAAATGTATGGCATTCGCCTTATAGGCATGGCTTTCTGTTTAGACAGACCTACGACCGATTTCAATATTCGATCTATCCATGGATTTAGAGGTTAGATATAGGTACACGTTTGACATAATTTGTATAGAGCCTAGGTCAAATTAATATCCATCTCAAATCTCCAAAACTATGGATAGCTCGAGTATTGAAACTGGCTATAAAGGCCCATTTAGACGGAGAGAGTTTCTCGACTCGAAGATGCGATTATCGAAAGAATATAAAAAAGTTTCTTCGTCTAAACATACACACTGCTCGCTCCTTCACTTTGGCGACAATTGCCTCGCAAGGAATATTGATTGTGTCCGTGTAAACAGAATTCCAAAGCAATAATCGTATTCGAGATTTTGTAACTGGCACAAACTGACTACCGTGAGTGCAGTGCGCGAGGGTGTTTTAATTATATCTGCTCTTATAAGACAAGGGTTAATTAAACGGAAACGGAAAAGAAAAAGTTGGGTTAAAAAATGGACAGCGAGAAGAAACAATTTTAGTGAATCTAACACGTTGTGCCTTGAACTACAATTGGAAGATCAAGAGATATTTAAAAATATGTTTCGGGTTACGAAAGCCCAATTTTCATATTTACTTCAACAAGTTGGATCATCTCTACAAAGAAAAGATACAAATACTTAGGCGTCAAGCTATAGCTGCTCGTACAAAATTGGAAATAACTTTAAAGTTTCTGGCTACAGGGGATACCTTTCAAACATTATCAGAATTTTTCAGAGTACCTAGGTGTAGCATAAGCTACTTTTTTCAATGAAGTTAATATTATCGGCAGTTCAAATTTAATCGATTTTGTGTCATTTTTGAGAACATAAGCACTAAACTCGAATGACGAATCTCGCACTGAAAACGGTTCAAACCGATTTGTACGATACTCGTATGAACTTGAAAAAATGTCATACGAGGTCGTGTTTATACAAGTCGAGCTTCTCGTAAGCCAGAATCTTCTTACTATAATTTCGCTGTGTAAACAGACGCAGGTTATTATCGCCTAGCGATAAGTCATATGCGAATCTCGTATGATATAATCGTAGGCGAGAATTTAGTTCTTGCCTGAATCTAAACATTTAGATACGATAATGTTATGGCGATTATTGCTTGTGATAGTAGTATACGATTTCTCGTACGAACCGTGCGAGAAACTCTCTCCGTCTAAATGGCGCTTTAGAGTGATTGGTCCTTAGTGGTTTTTGTAACAAAGATATTTAAACTAATTTCTAAAACTAACCATAAAACACGACTGTGTTTCGACTGAACACAATAAACGTGTAGAATCGTACATATTCCTAAAAGGTTGGCAAAGCAAATGAGAACCTCCGGGCATTGCAGGTGTCTGTGGGCGGTGGTGATCTCATACCATCAGGCGACCGCTTGGTTATCTCCCTAAGCAATAAAAATAGAAAAAATACTTGTCGAATGCGATCATTAGTATAGTCGCTAAACGACTCGAAGTGCTGCCATCTGATGACCGCTGAGTGACGTATTGCAGTGCGTTGGAGGGGCGGCGCTTGACAAGTGTTCCTGAAAACTCCTCTGGCGAGAAATGGCATTCTGGCTTGAAGCGGCGAGCCATAAATACCTCCTGAATCTGTCCTCGGTCCTTTACAAGACTTTGTTATCATGTTAAACTATAATTTTGAAGATACTGTATTTTCTTATAAACTCGGTGAATTATACAGGGTTGCGCAAAAGTAATGACCCTATTTGGTTCAGCTACAACTTCGTTTCTACTAGAATTAGTTTTTTAAATATATAAATATTTGTGTCGGGAAATTTAGTTGCATTATGATTTAAAAATGATGTGGCTTAAATGATGACCTCCCGAGTTGAAGCACATTTGAGCCCTATTTATGACATTTTCCATAACCGTAACACTTCCTGCGATATGTTTCATATTTCTTGGTGTATGTTTTCTTTTAAAGCTGCGAGAGTCTGTGGTTTGTTCACATACACCCAAGATTTCAAATAACCCCAAAGAGAGACATCTGGACAGGTGAGATCGGGTGATCTAGCAGGCCAAGGCAAACTGCCAAAACGAGAGATAACACGGCCAGGAAAAGCATCCCTAATTAAGTCCATAGTATAGCGCGCTGTATGTACCGTGGCGCCGACTTGTTGTACCAGGTGTGCTCCAGCCCCATTTCATTCAAATTGGGTATTAAGAACTCACGTAACATGGTTCAGTAGCGCTCACCAGTAACAATTACCGCATTGCCTGCAGCGTCTTAAAAAAATAGGGTCTAATTACTCTATTTGCACAGACGCCATACAGTTACTTTTAGTGGATGTAAAGGTGTTTGTTGAATAATGTGCGGATTTTCAGTGCCCCAGAAGCGAGTATTTTGCTTATTGACATGCCCCGAGAAATGGAAATGCGCTTCGTCACTCATAGTCATAATCAATTTTGAAGAAAACTTATCCTCTTCAAGGTTGAGGTTTATAACAATAATAATAAAATAAAAAAAATATGACGCGCTAGCTGAACTCTAGACAATCTCGGTGATCAGTAGGCAGCAGCTGATGAGTCATCTGAGTTTTATACGGAAACATATTCAATTCTTTGACCAGAATACGCTGCAGAGTCTGCCTGGAGATCCCCAGTTGCGTGGCATGTCGCCTCGTTGATGTTTTTGGACACTCTTCCACATTTTCGCGCACAGCTTCAATATTTTAGGTTGAACGGCCTGTTCTTGGTCTACCAGACTTACGTCTAACCAATGTTGAGCCAGTTGCTTCGAGGCGTGTGCAGGCCGGGTGCACTTCGCATTTCAGGTACAAACTTACAAGTTCCTCTGCCGATCATGTCGACATGGTTGGATTTAGTAGGTTGCCGCGCGTCGCTCACATTAGACGTCACGCAACGAGTGCGACCGCTCCGTATTCTCACGCGCCGTGTTCATACACTGTTCAAATTATATACTTAAACGCCTTTAACAACAAAAATGTATCATCACAAGTCTAATGCAAAGTATTGCTTAATTAACTGTGTGTCGAAAGCGACTCGAAAATTTGATTTTATTTATATTACGAGAGCAACTTGAAAATTTGATTTTTTGTTTGTTGAGATATCTCAACAATTATGGTGTCAAATTAAAGATCTAGTTCAAAAACCATTTTATCTGTTTGAATCATGTAAATCGGTCCACGCGTTTAGGAAATAACTAAGAATTTGTATAGTAAAAATGTAAACGACCAGAATTTTTGTGTTTTTGTTCTACTAGCTCAAATAGTGGGATAGGATACTTATAGGATAATTATTTATTATTAGGTACGTGGTCAAGTAGGTAGATAGACGATGAATAAATCTAGTAGCAGCGCCAAGTCGACAACCCTAGCGCGCCACTCCGCGCCAGACAGCGACAGCGTTATGTGTTAGAAAAGAACGGGAACTGTTTGTTAGGTTAATATCGCATTAGGCACTGAGTGCTTATGCGAGCTGAATTGAACTTTATTGCTTAGTACCAAGAGTCACAATTTCAATAAATTGGTTTGAAAAGTGAAGCTTCTGTACGTTAGTACTATTAATTATTCTGTGGCGTGTGGCAAAGCGTCGAATAGTGCGACCAACCGGTGCCGGACAGTGGGTAAATCGTCAACCAAATTCACGTTGTGTTTTTATCACTGATAAATTATTCCGTAAAAACATTGACACGATTATTCCACGTTCTTGGAGAGTAAAGCGGTCCATGATTATTTTTAGTCAATTGTACATTTGATTACCTAGACAAATTATTGGTATCGCTTCGGTAGAGCAGAGCGAGACCAATCATTGGTCTATGTTTGATAACTACAAAGTTGATGACATAAAAAAATATAATATATATACCTCAACTGTTGCGTTTCGTTCGGCGAGTAAGAGCTCCGGAGGCCCTATCCCTTACTCTCTCATCCCACTCCTCATCCTATCCCTTTTCCCAATTCCAAGGAGCGGCAACGCACTTGTGACTCCACAGTGTTACTTGTGTCCATGGGCGGCGGTAATTGCTTACCATCAGGCGATCCATCTGCTCGTTTGCTATAAAAAAAAATTATATAATTATATATAAGGAATTTCTATAGTGCCAGAACTTTCGCGCCACCCAGTACTTGGCAAAAGTACTCAGTGGTACTTATAATCATTGCAAAGAGACCCAACTGTCCTCACATAGAACTGAAGCATTGATACCGGCTAAAAATCAAGCTACCAGTCGTCATACTTTATAAAAACCTACATAATGAAAGAATCCACCAAAATCAAAGAAAAGGATTTTGTTAAAATACTCATATTATTCTGGCGAGTTGATCCACACCACAGATGTTCAAAATATAGATAATGCAATATCGTAGGTATCGCAGGTATATTATCAATGCAATATCAGGCCATACGGAATGTCTGTTGCGTTGAAAGACATTCTACGATGTTCATGAGTCACATACATTCTATATTTTTAGCACTTCGTGTAAAGAAGTCAAGGTCTTCGGAAACGTAGTATGATTCAAACAGTACAGTATCGTAGAGTACAATATTGTTTGTTATTGACATTGTTCTTTAGACGTAGTCATCATTAGTAATTGTATTAGCAACACAGTTCGTAATATTTTCGTAAAGTCGTAGTCTTTTGACATACACAATTACACGCCTGAAATAATTGTGTACCTACATACCCAAGTGTTATTTTACCGTAACTTTTTAATGGATTTTGTAAAGTTATTCTGACGTTTTCATTCATACATACACAACGTAAAATCTCCATGCTTAGAAATTTTAATGCGATGTACTTACTAATTTTCGTTTGTGGTCAATTTCTAAATATTTTAGGATAGCTTAGCTATTTTTAGCAAATTATTTATTGCCTATGATTAAAACATTCAGGTCAATAATAGAGTACCATGTTTGTACTCTATCATTGTCGTAGATACATGGTACTCTATTATTGACATGCAATTACAGGATAAGTAAACACAAAAAATAGAAAAATTCATGAAATTTTTTTCGGGAAATTCGACCGCTCTAACACACAATCAAATATGTTTATTTTCGTAAAAATATATTTTTTAACATTCGAAAAGTCATAGATATTACAATAAAATATATTTAATTTACATTATAAATTTTATTTATATTAAAAATATGAATTATAATACATGTGAACATAAATGAGCATTGGAAAATTACCGTTCAAAAATTATGAAAGTTCACTAAAGCATCAAATCTAAAACACAACTGTTTGAAACAAAGGTTGTGAAGCCCTGTTAGGGTGTTTACAAATATTCTATCTTCTCGTAGCACCAACTATATATCAAAAGTCTAAATCAGCCACAAGAAATTCTGTACGTCAATATCTATTATTAAAAACCAAATCAAAATCAGTTAAGTAGCTTACAAGAGCCTAGATTAATTGCCGATTTAAGTCACGGCCCACGCATTGCATTAATTTGTAGGCACTTCATTAGTTTTTTAAGTTTGACGAATCACTTAGATAGCAAATAGAGAGTATAGTAGTCTTATTCGATTAAGTGGTGGCTCGTTTAGACAAATCCGTGCATATTTTGGTGTTTTTTAAACCCTTAGCGGATAGTAGCAGTAAATCGAGACCACCAGAGGACGCATTTAGAAAATATTTGAAAACTTTTCCCCATTGTGAAACTCGCAACCCGAATTGTATAAAACTCAAAACTCTCACAAGGCTCCCAAAGCCCCTAGTGTCTGCATAGAATTCGAGTCGGTCGTCGATAGGAACAGATCCCATACATTTTTAGGGTTCCGTACCTAAAAGGTAAAAAACGGGATCCTATTACTAAGCCTCCGCTGTCTGTCACCAGGCTGTATCTCATAAACCGTGATAGCTAGAAAGCTGAAATTTTCACAAATTATGTATTTTGGTTGCCCCTATAATAACAAATACTAAAAATTATAAGGCAGCGATAGCTGAGTGGAGAGACCGACATACTGCTACGCATAGGGTCTCGGATTAGAGTCCAGGGCACGCACCAATCACTTTTCGGAGTTAAGTGCCTATTAAATTGTTAATTATCACTTGCTAAACGGTGAAGGAAAACATCGTGAGGAAACCTGCATGTCTGAGAGTTCTCCATAATGTTCTCGAAAGACATGTGAAGTCTGCCAACCCGCACTTGGCCAGCGTGGTGGACTATGGCCTTACCCTTCTCATAGTGAGAAGAGGCCCGTGCCCAGCAGTGGGACAGTATAAAGGGCTGATGATGATGACATACAACAAACGTGATTTTCTTTTATAGATGATGGTAAGGAACCCTTCATGCGCGAGTCCGACTCGCACTTGCCAAATTATTATTATTTACATCTACGAAACATTGCTATTCACTTTGCAATTGGATAAATTTATAAATATACTGCGACATCTATTCTGAAACATGGTCTATTCACATGGTGGCTCGATGATTTTAATTAACAAGCAACTTAAATTTAAGGAGCGTCATGATTTTGTAAGTCTGTCTGTTGAGCGAACTATTGAGGTAGCCTGTGTGGAACTGAGGAGATTTATTGTAATAAGTGTATACAGGCCTCCTTCAGCATTGTATGATAGCTTCGAGCATATTATGGATAAGATATTAAACAAAGTTGCAAAAATAAATAAAGATGTTATTGTGTGCGGTGATTTTAATGTAAAGTTGTTGGAGAATAGTAGTCTTTGTACAAAATTAAAAGTGCTGTTTCTATCATATAATCTGAAGAAATTATTCTTGGAGCCCACAAGAGTAACTTCCTCTACATCTACTTGCCTAGATAATATATTTACAGATATCATAGTAAGAGACAAGCAAATTATTAGACAGTTAGACTCAGACCCAATGGTCTGAGTCTAACTGTCTAGGAGAACAGATCTCCTTTAATGATAACAGTAAGAATCTTCTTCTTCCTCTTAGCGTTATCCCAGTTTCAATCTGGGGTCCGCTTTCTAGTCTAACCGGATTTGGCTGAATATTAGATTTTTCCACAGAGCGACTGCCTGTCTGACCTCCGCATCCCGAAGGGATAGCGATATTCCATGGTTAAGACTAGTGTCAGTTTATTTAGAAGGTACTGACGCTCTGCAACGACTGTCAAAGATGTTCATGACAACCGGGACCGACGTCTTAACGTGCTCTCCGAGGCACGGGGCAAGTGATGATTAACAATTCAATACGCACATAACTCCGAAAAGTCATTGGTGCGCGCCGTGGATTCGAACCCGATACCATCTGCATGGCAGTCTGTTGGTATATCCACTCGGCTATCGCTGCTTATACAGTAAAAATGTTTCTAGGCAAAATATAGTTGTAATACCTAAAACCGCAACTCATTTTGCTAGGTTTCAATGTAAACTAATGACTAGCTGATCACTGTTAGATGATGAAGGTGACCCTAATTTGTTATATAATAGCTTTTCAAAGCGTTTTGTACAGAATTTAATTCGGTTTTCACACCTAGAACGATTACAGTTGGAGGTAACGCAACCTTCTGTGAATGGGCAACAACTGGGCTTCACAAAAGTAGAAAAAGATTGTATGAGCTATATGACTAGAGAAACTTTAATTTAAGTGAACAATTTCAGGATTATGTTAGAAACTTTGCTAGGATATTTCGAACACTTTACAAGAAAACTTAGTCTCCTTACCTGAGTACAAGGATTAGGAGTAGTGACGATAAATGAAAATGACATGGAATATTATAAACAGGGAGACTAGGAAAGTTAAAAGTAAAAGTTTTAAATTTAGTTTGAACATTGATAACGACACTATTAGGTACATCAGATTCAAAAGTTGCATCAGCGTTTGACAGTTTTTTTACTGATATCCCCGTTATTACTACTAGATCTTTGGACTCATCAACCAATGCAGCGGAATCTCTTTTAAAAGAAAACATGAGTACAATTTATAGTAACTTCTCATTTCAGTATGTAAATTCAAATGATGTTAGAAAAGCTTTTAATACTATAAATATAAATAAGACAACAGACTTGTGGTGAAGTTCCGTTACTGCTTTAGCTGCTAACAGATAAGCTTTTATATTAAATAACCAAGTCCATTATTGCTTTAGCTGCTAACAGATAAGCTTTAACATTTAATAAGTGTATTGACTGTGGTGTATTTCCTGATCTTATGAAATATAGCAAGGTAATACCTTTGTACAAAGCAGGTATCACATCAGACCCCACCAACTATAGGCCAATTTCTGTGCTGCACACATGTAGCAAAATTTTCGAGAAATTGATACTAGACCAACTGCAAAGTTATTTTAATAACAACGAGCTTCTACACTCTAAACAATTTGGTTTTACAAAGGGGCGCTCCACGACCGATGCCGGTGTTGAGCTTGTAAAACATATCTTTGATGCCTGGGAGGATTCACATGATGCTTTAGGTGTCTTCTATGATTTGTCCAAGGCCTTTGACTGTGTAGAACATACATACATTGATCAGGAAATTACATCACTGTGGTTTAAGTAGTTCTGCTCTGCATCTTCTTACTTCATATTTGAGTAATAGGATTCAGAGAGTTGATGTCAGCGGGACGCGTTCGCATGGGTCTGTAGTCAAAATGGGCGTCCCACAATCCTCGGTCCTTTTTTATTTTTAGTATATATTAATGACTTACCACACCTCATTAATGACAAGCACGGGATAGTACTGTTTGCTGATGATACATCACTTTTATTTAAATTAAAACGACAACCAATTGATATGGACGATGTAAACATTGCTATCTCAAAGATGGTTCGAGGTTGGTTTGAGGTTAACAACCAGCTTTTATCCTAATATACTTAAAACTAAATGTATTCGATTTTTGATGTAACCTAACGTCAAACAGGTGAACACCTCAGTAAAGGTTAAGGATGATGTGTTGGATCTTGTGGATAACACCAAATTTTTAGGCAATACACTAGATTCTAAGCTGCAATGGAGACCACAGATTAGTAAATTGTCGAATAGACTCAGCTCTGCAGCATACGCAGTCAGGAAAATTCGCCAGTTAACTGACATTGACACTACTAGGCTTGTATATCATAGCTATTTTCATAGTATAATGTCATACGGTATTCTCTTGTGGGGAAATGCTGCCGACATTCAGACCATCTTTGTTCTGCAGAAAAGAGCTATTCGAGCAATTTATAATTTGGATTATGGGGCTTCGTTAAGGAATAAATTCAAGGAAATAAACATTTTAACAGTTGCAAGCCACTACATTTATTCCAACCTAATATATTTATTCCAAAACAAGGCCTCATACTGAAAGAAAAGTGAATTCTACAATTTGAATACTAGAAATAAGAGTAAACTAGTAGTGCCGGCTACACGGCTAGAGAAAATAAAAAATCTTTTCAAGGCCAATGTGTGCGCTTTTACAATAAAGTGCCAAGCAATATTCTAAATTTAAGTTTTAATAATTTCAAAAAGGTTATAAAATGTAAACTTTGCCAAAAAGGGTACTATTCAGTGCTAGATTATATTGAAGACAAAGATGCTTGGGATTAATTTGCTCGGTCCCACAGGCTACTTATGTTTGATTAGTGTTAAGTTTCATGTGAGTGTGACTTATTGTGTCTATATTATGCTAGTTTAGTACTTTTATATTATTATTAAAAAACCTTATGAATTGACAACAACATTATAGACACACCTGCTCATATACCTATGAAAAATTCAATGTAGTTACTAAGTTTTTAAATTGTATAGAATCAAGACGAAGAAAAGAGTGGCACGGAATTTCTTGCCTGATTCTTCTAAGGAGGCTCTACTTTCTGAACAGGCATTTTTTTCAATGCTCAATTATGTTAATATACATTTAAAGTTACTTTTTTATTTTTTATTTGTATGACCTTCTGACGTGTCCAAAAAATTAAAACATTTTTATGGAAATAAACATATTTGAGTTTGAGTTTGAAAGAGAGATTGACTTGTATCTCAACTGGTGAAGGGAATAAAATAACAATGTAGTAATTACAATCAATACAATTTTTAATAAATGATTAACAATCTAGTAAGATGTTTCTCGCCAAAACAGGACAAACAAAGGTATTTTTGACACTGTTCACAAAACGTAAAAACTTTTTTAGCCTTATTGCCTGCTTGCGTACTATTTAGCTTTCGTCTTAATTTCTCGTAGCAGCCAACGCAGCGTCTTCTTTCTCTGCATTTTTTCAATGTATGATCAGCACATTTGTCTCTAGGAAGTCCTGAAACAAAATACTTGCTGGTTAGGCACGATTAGATGTCTATAACTGCCATTTGTTATTTTAAAATATGTGAGAGGGTGAGTGTATGGTAGTGGGAATGTGATAGTGGTTGGGTAGGTGTTTGTACCCTTACTCATTGAATATTAAATTCGAGTGTTACCATTGCAGGCACGAAATTGAATTCGCCATAAAAGAAAATATCTAAAGGTGTCTTGACTAGAAATAGGAATCTGAAAAAATAAACAAGAATTACGGTTATAGAATATTTATTTTTCAACAAGAATATACAATTAACTTATGGAGAAAAAGAAAATTAAATATTACACATACATTTGTTAGCAAGCGCAGCTTCTTTGACACAATAAGCTTATAACACAATTTGAATCATAAAAAGGAACCAATTTCTATATATTAAAAGAATTTGTGTTTTATAATACGAGTCGGCCAGCCCGTTCTACCCAACCGATTCGCATGATTTTTAAATGAAAGCTCTCGCTGCATAGATTTGTCATCAAGCATTAGAAATTACCTAACTTGCACATTCATCAAGTTATATGCAAAAACAATTTTCTCCCATACATTTTTTACGTTTTCGTAGCCGTAGTCAATGACTTTCTGCTTCTATATATCTGGTTCTCATTGAGGTAGGCGTTTCGTTATAGGCCTAAAACACGCGCTGAAAAGAGCTCTTTCATTTGATGGTATGCTCATTTAAATTGGGTAAGTTTGAAGGAAGATAGGTGTGGACATTGAAATTATTTTTCAATATTTTCCTATAAATTTCTTAAGATTCCATTGCTCTCTCTCTACATGGACGGTTCTTAATTCAAAAATATTTTTATGGCATCTAATAAGTTCCTTGCGGTAACTGCCAGGAAAAAACGTTATGCTTCCTGGTGACCTTGCCTTACTTTCATACGGGTGTGAGTGTGGTGGTGTGTAAAATTATACCCGATGTTGGTCAAATTATCACTATTATAGTGAATTATCGCTGATGGCAGGTAATATTCCCCGAAAGTTACCAGTTAACCCTTAATGTTGGGTGAACTGATCTCTGATGTTGAGGAATTTTCCTTACGTTTTAAGTTAGGAAATTTTTTGTGTTTTTAAATTACGGACTTTCTTCGGGCATCTTAATTTTTTTTATGTGGAACATATTACAGCGGTTCAAAGTACTATTGTCATATAATTATATTATTAAAAGTGGTAGTTATGGTAGAAATTGTAGCTTTGGTAAGAATAGTAGTTTTGAGAGAAAAGGTTTTTAACAGCACCGGCGGTTTTGGTAGAAATGATTGTTTTAAAAAAATGGTAGATATGATAGTGTTAGTACGAATAGTATTTTTGGTACAAATAGTAGTTTTGATAGGAATAGTATTTTCGGTAGGAATAGTAGTTTTGATAGAAATTGTATTTTGGCATATATTGTAGTTTTAGTAGCAATGCTACTTACGATTGCTACCAAAGCTACCATTCCTACCAAAAGTACAATTTTGACCAAAACTATAAACGTCACTATTACAGTAATTCTAAATTATGATGGATTAATCACACCCATACCTACACAAAACAAAATAAATCGTGCTTCTCACAGAAATATTTAGCTGGATAACAGAAATAAAACCTATTTTCTTACTTATAAAAAAAAGTTATTTATCTATATTTTTAATTTTGATAATAAAATATTGACAGATAAAGAAAAAAGCGAAGTTAGCGTAAGTTAGTAACTTAAGTTTCTGATTTAATAACGTATTTTTGTGAGTAGTTGTGTTTTCAATTATAATGATGGTTCTTGGAAGGAAATTGAAAAATGCTCAGAGAAAGTTTGAACAAAGAATCTTGGTCAATGACGGCCCTGTTGGAGATTTGGTACCGGATGGTCCTCCTACTGCTAAAAAAATACGGGTGGAAAATATGTATAATGGAAACAGGTTCAGATTTGATTAATTCTACCATCAACAATTTTCAAGTGATTTCCATTCTTGGTGACGGTAATTGCTTATTCCGCGCAATTTCTTATTGTTTATATGGAAGTGAGAATAAACTTTATGAAATTCGTTTGGCCACTGTTGATAACATTGTCAATAAGTGGGATGTATATAGTAACTTCACAGTTGGGGACGAAGCGTATGGCCAGACCATTACAAATGCAACAGATTACAAACGTGTGATGGGTGCCAATGGACAGTACGCAGGGCATGCTGAACTTCAGAGTGTAAGTGAGCTATATCCCGAGTGTCAATTCAGAGTTCACCTGGAAAACAGTTATACGATTACTGACTATGGTACTGGCGAAATTGTTCATAACTTGTTATTTTCTGGGCACCTGGACGAAGGACATTACAGTGTCCTAATGGAAAGAATGGTAGGGCAGCACAGTCACATTGAAGAACTTTCTTTCGTCAATGTTCAGTTATACATATTACTTATATATATCCCTATGGCGCGGCAAACCATTCAGTAATGCCAAGGTGGAAATTTCTCGATACCTAAGGTGCAACGCAAAGCCAATGTTGTGAGAAAAGTGTTGTGATATATTATATTTTTGGTAAGAATATCATCTTTTTACTTATTAGGTAAGGCTAAAATGTACTCATCATACCTATATGTAAGAGCTTTTTTATAATATTATAATATGCTGTGGAGCAGCACGGGTCCTCTAGTATATAATAAAGCATGATGCTAAAGTATGGCACTTTAGCCTCACGCATGTTACGAGAAGCCAGTGTGGGAAATAACTCTGAAGTGAAGTGTAGTTTTTATATCTAACTAGCTGACGCGGCGAACTTCGTACCGCTAAATTTGTTTTTTAATTTTTCTCTCCATAAGAACCATCCTCGTACTTAAAGTACTATTATAAAAAAAGAATTCGGTTCCGCTGTTATGAAACTAATGCGCATATTTTGTTTGCGCCATTGCGCTATCGCTGCTTGATTACTCTGTAGGTATTGCTACAGAAAATACCATAAACAAAACTACTTAGCTAATAACTAACACGTTACCCGCTTCAGAAAACAAACATGCAAACCCTGAATCCAATAGTTAAATGTTATCCACAGGATTACTGAAACAGTCATAAAAATATTAAAAGGGATTAGCTCATCTTTTATCAGATTGTATGTAGTTCACGCGTATGATCGAACTAGTACCTACTTGTATTTTATCTAGCTCTCGATTTTTATGGCTGCTACCTACGCTGCGGCTTATTTCAGCATCCACGATCAGTGGGAGAAAAAGACAAGGCGTTATCATGTAAGAAGTGCCGTATGAATAGCATTCTGAACTGTAACAGATTTTAAAAATGTTGTGTGCTTCTTTAATTCTAGCTGCAAGTACCTAACTCAAACACAAAATCAAATATGTTTATTTCCATAAAAATGTTTAATTTTTTGGACACGTCAGAAGGTCATACAAATTAAAAAATAAAAAAGTAACTTTAAATGCATATTAACAAAGTTGAGCATTAAAAAAAAAGCCTGATCAGAAAGTAGAGCCTCGTGAGAAGAATCAGGCAAGAAACTCCTAATATTGGTGAAACCTAATATTGTTAACAACACAATTTCTTATCGATTAGAGTCATGTTTTTCTGCTCAGTCTATAGATAAGTAAATACTTACACATAATACCACTGGTGATATTTCCAAAGCGTGCCTGTAGTTAGTACTGTTAGTACCTACTTTTGGATTTCAGGATCCTGCCTAGTAAAGTCTAAAACATTTTGATATTCTTCCCTCTGCAGCATTTTATGTGTATAGGTACACATTTTAAATGTACATCGCTGGAGAGCTCAAACAATGAATCCAGGAATTAAAATATCATAAATAAAACAAACCAGGCAACCAAAGATTTATCAAAAATATAAAAGATATAGGTACCCGCCTATTTCTTTTATCAACATAAACATTCCACTTAAGGACTAATCTCAATGGACTATGTTCTTACGGAAATCCACCTTTGGTGACCATGATAATGGCTATCTGTAAATCAAAAAGATTATTTCGTGTGGAACTTTTTTCGTTATTTTCCTTTTAGCACATATTTGCGACGTGGTAATATGATTATTGTTTTAAATAAAACTGCGTAGAAACGTAACTTTGATTTATTTAACAGGTTTGATCCTCGGTGTCAAATGTCAAAGTGCCTCTAGGTTTTTTGTCATGATAATCGTGGCTAATAATTAAAGAGCGAATGGGATTTTTTATATTATGCTCTCACGTCTAAACTACTCTACAGGTCATCATGAAATTTTGAATAAGTTGAGTGTGGTTTCTGCAAAAGTTAACTTGGCTATAGGGGGAAAACCTCACCTGACGTCTGAAACAATTTCCATACATTATTTAAAAGTCACTCTGGCGTTATCCCAGTTGCATTTCAGGTTCCGCTTACTAGTTTCCACAGAGCGACTGCCTGTCTGACCTTTGCAAACCAAAAGGATGGCAATACTACATGGTGTAGACTAGTATCCGTTTAGTTAGATGTGACTGACTTCCTATAACGGCTGCCAAAGATCTTTATGACAACCGGGACCGACGATTTAATATGTCCTCTGAGACACGGGACAAGTGATATTAACAACTAGATGTGGCCGCGGTTACACTCGCGTTACTTAAGGTTACTGCTCCGCTCCCGTGGGTCATCGCGTATTGTTATACCTATAGCCTATAGCCTTCCTTGATAAATGGACTATCTAACACTGAACGAATTGTTCAAATCGGACCAGTAGATCCTGAGATTAGCCCGTTCAAGCAAACGAACTATTAGTATTAGAGTATATTAGATGCAATACGCACATAACTACGAAAAGTACTTAAGTGGTGCGCGCCATAGATTCAAACCTGATACACGAACACGCGAGTTCGGACTAGGGTCTAAGCCTCGTGCTCTGCTACTCACTCCATGTTTCTTCACGAGTGGTCAGCTTTGTATCTACCAACCAAAGATGATTCTTTAGCATTGCTCCTGCAATGTTATGATATCCTAGTACCTTCATATGGACCTGGTCTTACTGCTCAACTAAACGTGCAGGCGTATTACTAATGACCCACCTACTGTGGAGCTACTATAAATTTACTGATGTTTTTCCAAATATATGAACGGAAAACAGCAGCAACTAGGTACAGTAGACACTGCCGTTTAGGCCTAGTCCGAGAAGATAATCACAACAGATATATTGCTTTTAGAAAATGTATGGAAATTCTTCCCATCAACGCACGACTCGAATGCCTTAATGTGTAAGCGACTAGGCTTCCAGTAAAATACTTTTCCTTTAGGCACGCCCTTCTTAAACTATCAGATTGACAAATGATAAATAAAAACACGAGTTTTACGTACTAAATTATATAACAAAATTGTTATCTCGTTTTAAATCCGTTGAATGGCGCGGTGGCCTCGAACATAGGTCACACGTAGGTCCTACTTAGTTGGACTTTAGTCGGACGCTTTATAAACGTAATCAGTGACGTATCGCTTCGACCATTGATAACACAAATGTAGGAAGAACGCAAATAATGTATCCATTCATACGCGATAACAGTTATTTATGTAATAACTAGAAATCGCCCGCCGCATCGTGCGTATAAAGTAACATTAACTCGCGAATACATACATAAGAACATAGACTCACGCCTGTTGCCCGGAGGGGTAGGCAGAGACTACGGAACGCCATTTGCAACGATCCTGACATACCTCTTTTGCTTCATTCACTCCCATCAAGTTTCTCATGCATGCTCTTCTGTTGAAAGAAGAGCATGCATGAGAAAAACTAAAAATGAATAACACTCGCGTATCATCATGTCAGCCTAGAGACGTCCACTGCTGGACATAGGCCTCCCCCAAGGTTCTCCACACTGATCGATTTTGAGCCGCCCGCATCCAACCGCTTCCCGCGGTCTTAACCGGTCGGTCCATCTAACTCGCGTATAAAGTAAAAAGACATATTTCTATCCACTATTTAAAAAGTAATAGTTTACCTGTAGTAACTTTCACTCCATATTTCAACCACTTCAACTGTTTTATCCAAAATTCCTCCTAAAGGCAGTTAGATCAGACATCGAACCTCATACTCAAATACTGATGATTTTAGCAGGCATCTGGGACAACGCTGCTGTTATGATGATTTATTTTGTCTGACTACAACTTGTCTCGCCAACATTCCTAACATCATGATATATTTTTTTATCAACACTGCCATAAATTGTTTTTGTCTTCACGGCGGAAACCCAAATTGAGGGACCGATACGACTTTTCTGGCAGGCAAAGGAAGTGTGTGCAGGGTGTGACTTCTCCTATATATTTGGTTATTTGGGCCTACTGGGCCTAGCCACTAATACAACCGCGGTGTCCGACGTTATCCCACAGTAGCTAAGCCTAAATTCTTTAACGCGACAGGATCACCAACAAGACCTGGGTTAAGATGTAAGCAATACGCCAGGTTCAGTATGAAAAATGAAATAGGTACCTAAATAAAACAAGGTTTTAACAAAAATAAATTTATTTAGATAAAATTAAATTCATCATCTTAATACAACAGGTCAAATCGCCTTATTTAGAAAGAGTAGCTCTATTTTGTCTAGATGTTTTGTCATGGGTTACACAAAGTTAGCACATGTAAATGTATCCGGGGGTTCAGGTACACCCAGGGTGCAGCTAAGCGGGATACCGGGAGGGGACGCTCCACGTGGGCGTGGGTGAGGCCTGCGTAGGATGCGTCCAAAGTGCGGGTGCGGGGGACAGTTCTGTCTGTACGTCGCAGTCGGGTGCGGTTGCGGGAGGAGAGGCGTGTCAGTGTTGCGTTGCCGCGCGCCCTACCTCCCGCAATCAAATGGGCGCGCACCATTGTTGCGTCGCGGTGGGGCCGCAGAGGAAGAGGAGATGCGGTGTTGCGTTGCCGTCCTCCCTATCCTCTGCGGCCGCTGGGTGTTTTGGCGGCGGAGCCCAACATCTTCATCCGCCGCCAAGGCGGTTTTGTTCGGGGCCCGCCTGACCATCTGGCGGGCCAACACCCGTCAGGGGGTTGTGACGAATGCTTCGGCGGTACCCGTCCCTCCGACACACGGGTACAAGAGAAAGTTAAAAAAAGCACATGTATCTCAAATAATTATATATTAATAAATAACTTATAAACTGAATAAATTTAGTGAATTCATAAATAATATGTCCAATCCAGATATTAACATATTAGAGTAGGTAACATACCTACTTACAAAAAAATAATTGAATATAATAACGTGAAAATAAACAAAACAATTGTACCTGCGTCCTACGTGTGTGCTGACATGTCGCATCGTCATAGTCGGTGACGTACATGATAAATGTGTTACGATAAAATACCCGTGTTAACTATTTTTATAAAAATATCTGTTCATTTATCCTTCCATTGAATGATATAACTTTGCACATTAAGGTTTACAACAGCGACTCTAAAATATTAACCAATATTGTAAGTACATAAATACATTACCGATCCGTTATTTCATCTCATTTTTAGGGTTCCGTACCTCACAAGGTAAAAAAGGAACCCATATAAGATCACTTTCTTGTCCGTCTGTCTGTTTGTCTGTCCGTGTGTCATCACCGATTTTCTCAGGAACGGGTGGACCTACCAAATTGAAATGTATACCAGATACTGAGGTGTATGGTTCCTATTAGGTGTATAATTAGGGTCCTGGGTCAACCCGATAAAAAGATATGGTCAAAATTAGATTTTTGCGAAAACTTGTAAGTACCAAAATTAACCTTTATTTTCAACTTCTTTTAATTTGCGGAATTTTTCCTTTACTCGTGCTGTAAGACCTTGATTTTAACCAAAATTTACAATTCTAGGTCAACCGTAAGTACCCTATATGTTTTGGGTCGAAAAAAATATGGTAGTTCCTGTTGAACTAAAATCACGAAATTTGGCCAAAAGCAATGTCTTACAGCACAAAATTTTTGCTGTAAGACATTGCTTTTGGCCAAATTTCGTGATTTTTGAAAAATAAAGGAAAAATTACAAAAAATAAAAGAGTGGAAAATATAAGGGTGTTTCCCATACATACATAGTAGACTCCATTTAAGATAGTCCTCTAAGTTGTATGGGCGCTCATACAGATTTAGAGGACTAACGTAATTAGCACCAACCTCAAATAAGGTAAAATGCGTACGGAACCCTCGGCGCGCGGGTCTGACTCGCACTTGCCCGAATTTTTCCATTTGATTACATATTGTAATGACATTATTTTACATCCACCATACGTTGATTTTACTTAATAAAGCATTAACTAGGATACTATTTTGGCAATTAAGAAACTGACCTCCAAAACCGAAGCGTAGATAGATATAACGGTTTAGGTAACTAGTGGTTTTTGGAAGCTGGATGCAACATCCAAGACCTTGCTAATACATTCTTAGCAAGCTAACATAGTGACTTAACTCTTCAAGCCACATAGTATATTTGTCATACAGCGAATGGATGATATATGTACATACTTAGGTAGATATGCATTTGCTAAGAGATTCGCTAGATGCGCGATTTTCTCGCAAAGAGATTCGAAAACATGACCTTTGACCAATCGTCTTAAATGCCTCTCCTTGTTCACCTAATTTGGAAATTTAGCTCTTTTGTTCAATATCTATGTCAGTAACTATGAAACCGGGATCTTGCCGTTTTGCCTAAAAGGTTTTGACAAAATTTCATTACCCGAACAAATACTAGAAACCTTTTATTATACCATTGCAATATTTCGAATGATTTTAGTACGCATATTTTTATTTGGTTAAATTTTTACTTGGCAAAATATTACCAAGTAGGTATAATGTCATTATGGCATTTGGTCTTTAATCAAATGATTTATTACAGCAAACAATCTTCAGACAATAAACATTTGGTGATATAAGTTTATTTATGGAAGTAGTTAGATTAGGTTAATTATTTAAAAAATGGTTAGGTCAGGTTACAACTGTGACCTCCTACACACGAGCCGAGCGAGCGAAGCGAGTGATGCCGCGGTAGCGGCGGGCGAGTGCCAGAAACTACCTACTTGCATTAAAAGAAAAAAGAGATTGTTTTAGTAGGTAACCCGGAACTGAACTATTTAGATTAGGACAATTATCGATTTTGCGTAAAAAATGTTATTCCAACTGATATATTTGACTAAATAAAAAATGTTAAAAGTACTAGTTGGTAAAAAAGTTATAGTTTAAACGTTAATTTCCCAAACATTATGTTTACGTTACAATTCTTTATGAATAGATTTTTTACTAATTAATAATTTGGCAAATGATATTATGCAAAATTTTTTTTGGGAAGTGAAAATTTGTCAAATTCCTTTCAAACAAGGGACACCATATGAAACTTTTCAAAACAATCTTCAAAACACAACGCTACATCACAAAGGGAACATATTATTTTGGAACGTTTCTGTCTGCCTCTTATGCTGCAGAATTTACACCTCCTGTATGTGTTGATTTGTTGTGGCAGATGGCTCCCTAAGCTCGCTGATGAAACGCCCGCTGGTATCACGAAGCTACCGTTCTGAAGTATTACGGAGTGCTGCTCGATCTTAAGTGAAGTTAGACCTAGAAGCAAAATACATACCATCGTATACACTAAGGCTTTAACAACCAAACAATTTATATCATTAATGGCCAATTTGACTACTGTCTAAAAATTTCATGTTAAACTTCGACGGCTTAACGTTCCTCATTGCCGAGGCATAGGGCAAGCGATAATTAATAATTATAATATTCTACCACATTCACACAACACCTTCTAGTCCCAAACTAAGCAGAGCTTGTACTATGGGTACTAGATAATGGATAAAAAACATACATAGATACTTTTTTTTCGTTGGTCTCGCGGCGGTCTATAAATGTGCGCGTGGGATTGAGAGGTCTCGGGTTCGATTCCCGGGTCGGGCAGTGTTATTGGGTTTTTCCGTTAGGAAATTCTCAGTAGCAGCACGGAGTCTGGTAATGTGCCCGGTACGGCAATAGGCTCGCCCCCGATTACGTGGGACCTAAAAATTCATGACGAAGTGTGGGTGTAATGTACACACCTCTGCCTAAATACTTTTTTTTTGTAAATTCATACATAGGTATTACACATAGAAACACCCAGACCAAGACAAACATCCATGTTCATGCACACAAATGTTTGCCTTGAGCGGGAATCGAACCCGCAACCTTCGGCGTAGCAGTCGCTTACACTCCCGATGCGCCAACCGGTCGTCGTCTAATTATAGGTACATTGTATACGCATACAACTTTGAAAAGTTGGTGGTGTGGAGCGTGGATTTGGTCGCACCAGATACCATCTGCATGGTAGTCTATTGGTATCACCACTAGTCCTTTGGTGTGTCTGACAGTCATTTTGGTTTTGTATATCATTGGTATTCAAAGACAAGTAATGGTTGAATAAAAATGTCGACTAACTGATATTAGAGGCCACAGATCATAGAGATAATATAGTTAGAGGCAGCGATTATACCTACCTGCCTACCTATATTTATCCTTTGAAACAAGTCCGTCCATTGTTGTTATTTTTATCGTTTCTACGCAACATTGCTTACTTAACTAATGAGCGCAACGGTAGCTTTGACTTTATACACGTAACCTTCTTTACACTAACAGGAAAAGTACCTATACCGCAAAATGTACCAAAGTTCATGTTCGGCGAACTGCGTATATTAAAAAATGCGCTGTTCAGGCGATGTATTAATTTGCATAATCTATCTGAATACCTATACCTATAAAATTCTTGCGTTACTGACTGACTGTTACAACGCAGACCCGAAACTACTGCGCGCAAGAAGCTGAAATTTGTTATTTACGGTCCTTGGGAACTGTGGAGGAGCTCTAAGGGTTTTTCCAAAATTACCACGGTATCGAGTGAATTAACACGTTTCCTGCGCCATCATTTTCAAAGAACTTTCAGCTTGTGCTTTGGAGATCTAAAATATCTCACAACTAAGCTACCCTTTGGTGCGTTTGAGACCTAATCAGTCTCCTGAAAAAAAATTATATCTGCCAAAAAACAAAAAGATATATTTTGAAGTTTTTGTGGGTGAAAGATAGCCTATTTCTTTATATTTCGCTAGGTTCGCACGCAGTTATGACATTTGAATAAACTACAAATACCAAAAAAAAATGATATCGACTGTATCTCGTACCGCAACCGAAGATAGTTCAATATGTGTAGTAAGTAGTCATATGAATAAAATAATATCTCAATTGTAGATTGAAAAAGTTTTATTAATTATGCAAAGTGTTTTTCATTAAAACATGTTAAGCACATTGATTGCTTGCATTTCACGCAAATGGTAACAATTCGTTTAGTTTTTTTAGAAGCGTCAGTGCTATTTAATTTGTGTCGTAATTTTTTGTAACAACCCACACAACGTCTTTTTTTGTCGCCACGTTGAAAAATATGATCAGTACCTTGTCCTTCGGGGAATTCTGTAATAAAATGCATTATATAAATAAACAGCCATGTCAGTGAAGTAAATGCGATGGAATATAATTTTATTCATTTTTCTTATACAGAAAAAATATTCGAGTGTCTTATGCATATATTTGTTCTTTGATTGCTGTTGCTTTAAAAAATACATGGTGGTATTAAATTTAAACTGGATTTCACAGGTCTCTTTTAAGTTTACTATTTATAACAACATTTTTGTTATAATAATGGAAATCCACATCGATGCGAGTCACGCAGCGCCCACGGAGCCCACCTCTCTTGCGTCTACGAGGCGTACGATTCCACGAGTACAGACATATATCATAACGCATGGAAAGAAAATAATTACATTACAATTATTGTGTGTGTTATTATAAATATATATATATAATATATACAGGGTGTCACAAGACCCATCACCAAGCCGAAGTCTACTCGTTGTGGACATCATGCAAAGTCATACTAGCCAAAAATAATACCTGGGAAACGAATATTTTTTTGAAGTTTTCACATTTTTTAAACCGCAATTTATAGCACGCGCGTGCAATGCTCGAAATACCTACTTAGCGATGGGGTCACAGGCAGGGCCGGATTTAAGGGGGGGCAGGCGGGGCAATGGCCCCGGGGCCCCCACAAGTGAGGGGCCTCCACTTAAGACATAAAAAATATATCCAAACTTCGACGGTGAAAGCTTTTTTTTTGTCAAACATAGTTAACCACATATTTACCAAAACTACTTGCACAAACATGAGAATATTGTTCTTTAATAATACAATTTAAATAACCAAAACCAATTTAATTAACAAAACTGCAAAATTGTGATAAACCTCACTGAATTCAGTCTTCCAAAATCATACATATGCTTAGGGTACTTCTGACCTGTCCTTTTTAGGGTTCCGTACCTAAAAGGTAACAAACGGAACCCTATTACTAAGCCTCCGCTGTCTGTCTGTCTGTCTGTCTGTCCGTCTGTCCGTCTGTCTGTCACCAGGCTGTATCTCATAAACCGTGATAGCTAGAAAGCTGAAATTTTCACAAATTATGTATTTCGGTTGCCGCTATAACAACAAATACTAAAAATAAAAAAATAAAAAATATTAAGGGGGGGTCCCATACAATAAACGTGATATTTTTCGTATTTTTTGCTCAAAATTACTAACGGTAACAGGTAGACGCTTAAAATTTTCACAGAATATGTAGTTCTATATAACCTTTCAAAATAAATAATTAAATTTTAAAAAGTAAAAAATAAAGAGGTGCTCCCATACAACAATCGTAATTTTTAAGCAATTAGTTAGTCGATCTTAATACAGGTAGAAGTTTAAAAAATATTTTAGTATACATACAACAAACGTGATTTTCTTTTATAGATGATGGTACGGAACCCTTCGTGCGCGAGTCCGATTCGCACTTGACCAATTTTTTTAGGATGTCTCCAATATGGTCAGAGAACGTCCGCCTAGGTCTTCCCCTTCATCCTGTCCCATTCACACTTGTCATATATATCTTCTTTGTCAGTCTTTCGTCATCCATCCACTCCATGTGCCCAAACCATCTTAACATGCCTTTCTCGATGCTTGTCACTACAATTTATTTTACCCCACAACACTCTCTTAACACACCACACATACTTCTCAGTGCTATCATTTCTACAGCATTTATTCTACTTTAAAGTCTCTTCTGCCATACCCAACTTTCACTACCATACATAAGGGTAGGCACTAATACCCCTCTATGCACAGCCAAACGTGCCTTTTTGGGCACGTTTTGGCTGTTCATAAACGCCTGTTCATTAAAGCGCCATAGTCGCGAAAAATACAAATGTTATTCGGAAACGGTCAAAGAATATGTTTATAAGTCGCAATTAAATTAAGAGATTATCAATCGATTCTGGCCTTGTTTTTCTCTGACTATGGGTGCAGGCATACATTAATGCTCATTCAAAAAACGCTAAATAGAGAAGGCTTCAGTGTCTAGAAGCATGCAACGGAAGGCCTATACGAGCATGAGTTATCCAAGACTCATTTAGATTAAAAGATAAGTTTGGAGTGTGCAACGGTGAGAAGAGACGGGTCAGATCGACCAAGTGCTGGTGAGACAAGAGGCACAACAAATTTAGTACCTATTGGCGAAGAAATCATAAATTGTCGTCAGTACAATTCAATTAATTTCTGAACGCCGATAACCTTCTGAGGAGACGATGATTATTATTGGATCACCGAAACGGCAATCTTCTGAGTATTTTGGAATTTCTTGTTGACTACGGTGCAATCTTGGCAATTTAAACAGGCGTGTAAACAAAAGAAGCCTTCACGTCGATTTCTCTTCGGCCATAGTTTGCCTAGAACTGATAAGTTCCATGGGTGATCAAGCGATCACGCATGGATCGAATCCAAAAATGATGATTTATTTAAATATGAAGAAGCAGCTAAACAAATACAAATAGTGAGGGAAAAATTCAATGACGCACCAGAAAAAGAGGTGTTAAGATAAATCTCCTCGATTACATTTAAACTCAAGACAGCACAACTCAGCTCAATAGAGATTCAGATTTCTCAATCAATTAGAGGAGATGGACGCTGTAATTTTTATTTTCCGGCAAAACAATTTGTAAATGTTTACAAATCAGGTTACCCTTACCTAGCCATGGCAATGAGATGGTTCAATTTGTATCCCTAATAGACTTGTATAAAAGGGCCATGAAAAAGACCAATCTAGAAATTCGCCTTCGCGTCTTCTGTGTCTGGACATTCGACATTATTCGACGTTGACTGTAGATCTGGTGAGCTCTAAGGTCCAAAGGAGTACCAGAAGCGTATATTGACAGCATACAATACATGTAACCAAACGCCGATTCCATAGTTCAGACAGCTGTCGGCGCAAAACAACCTTTCCCCGTCATTGTCGGGATCCACCAGGGTTCCGTCCTCAGTCCGTATTTGTTCGGCGGGGTCAGGGCCGTGAAAGTTCCATACAGGGATAAATTTCATATAATCAGCGCCATCTACCGATGATGGCAAGAACTAAAGAAAAAGCGACAACTGAACGGTCATTTCGCCAACTTCGATAAGATCTGCGTGGCGCAGTGGGGGCGTGCTCTGCTCGTAAATTAGATGTCCGTGGATCGAATCCACGCTTATCTAGAATTACTTTTTGTGATTTTTATATTTTTTTACTTTTAAATTGCATATTTTACATAATAGTTGTCATTTACTTATTTATTAACACCGAAATAAAACATTTATTTTATTTTGAAAAATAAATCCACTACTAACGCCATCTATACGATCGGCATAAAAATAAAATTGTTTGTACGCCATCTAGAGTCGAGGATGCCAATTGAACTTTTTCCTTAGAGGGAGTTGCGCATCTATACCAGTATATCTGTATAATCTATGGGCGGGGTCACAACTTTTAGTCAAAAAAAATTCGCAAAGTGCCGATCATTACTGCCGTAATTAAATTTATTTAATTTTAAATGTATAATGTTTTTTTTTTTAATCAATTTAAATAAATTTCACTTGCTGAAAGAAAATTTTTGAAATATTTCTCAGACAAATAGTTCCTTTTGTTTGGAAAGTAATTTGGGGCCCCCACACCTACGTCGCCCCGGGGCCTCCAGACGTCTAAATCCGGCCCTGGTCACAGGGCATCTAAAGAACATATTGGCGGGGTAAATGCATCGATTTTTTACCTAATTAGAAAAATTCCATACTAACTTTGAGCCTCAATATCTCCTGAACCACTTATTTCCCAGGTATGATGCCGAAGCAAAAAATGTTCGTAATTATTGGTACAATATGGGGTTTCAGTTTTCGTTAAGGGTCTTTTTACACCCTGTATATTATATACATATATGTGTCAATTTGTATGTTGTGACTGTCTGTGACTGCCTCGTCGACCCCGCGGCATAAATGTGCGTGTGGGATTGGGAGGTCTCGAGTTCGATTCCCGGGTCGGGCAAAGTGTTATTGGGTTTTTCCGTTAGGAAATTCTCAGTAGCAGCACGGAATCTGGTAATGTGCCCGGTCGGCAATAGGCTCGCCCCCTATTACGTGGGACCTAAAAATTCATGGCGAAATGTGGGTGTAATATTACCTCTGCCTACCCCTTCGGAGATACAGGCCTGCCTGAGTCTATAAAAAAAAATATTTCTTTATGTAGATGATACATGTTTATCTAAATTCTGATTGCAGTAGTTTCTCAGTTTCCTCATAATTTTTTATTTCTAGCCAATATGTTACATGTTTTTTGATCTCTATGATTTACTGTATATATAAAAATGTTTATTTATAAAGTTATATAGTTGTGACGAACGTGTACTATATTGCCTATTGGCAAACGTGGTGAACATTCTAGGCACCTGCGCTACAACATGCTTTCGTCTTTTACTGTAATTAGCAGGATCATAAGGTAAGGTCATACGTTGAAAAAACTACAAATACCAAAAAAAAAATGATATCGATTGTATCTCGTACTGCAAGCGAAGATAGTTAAATATGTATAGTAAGTAGTGATGGGAATAAAATAATATCTCAGTTGTCGATTGAAAAAGTTTTATTAATCATGCAAAGTCTTTTTCATTAAAACATGTTAAGCACATTGGTTGCTTGCATTTCGGACAAATGGTAACAATTTTAGAAGCGTCAGTGATGTTTGCTCTGTGTCGTAATTTTTTGTTACAACCTACACAACGTCTGTTTTTGCCGCCACGTTGCAAAATATGATCAGTACATCTTCCTTCGGGGAATTCTGTAATAAAATGCATTATATAAATAACCAGGCACGACAGTTTAGCAAATGCGATGGAATATAATTCTATTCGTTTTTCTTATAGTGAAGTTATTCGAGTGTAATATGCATATATTTGTTCTTAGATTGCTGCTGCTTTAAAAAATACATGGTGGAATTAAATTAAAGCTGGATTTCACAGGGCTCTTGTAAGTTTATAATTTATAACAACGTTTATAATAACTGAAATCCACATCGATGCAAGTCACGCAACGCCCGCGGAGCTTACCTCTCTTGCATCTACGAGGCGTACGATTCCACGAGTACCGACATATCTCACAAGTCACGCACGGAATGAAAATAATTACAGTAGGTACTGTGCGTTAGAGACCTAATCCATCTCTAATTTATTTTTAATGTCCTTGAATACACCTTTAAGTATGAAGCGAATATGTGTATTTATCCTACTCATAAGTATTTAAAGAACTTTACACGTTAGATCCTCCCGCAAGGAGTGAAACAACACGATTATATTCAACGCATAATAAAATAGCAGGACTATTGACTATATAAGAGATCTGATAGATCTCGTATTTAGTGATGTGCCGGATCGTTAAAAATGTATATCCGCGGATATTTGGTGTCAAGATCCGCGGATACCTTAAAACGATAGTTTCCGTCACGCACGCCCAGCGGAACAATAGACAGATCATGTTTCGACTTATATTGAAATTATACTAAAATACTCTGAGGAGAATTTAATTTTTTAAATTCTAGCTAACCACCTAAGTATAGCATTCCATCCTATCAATAAAAAATTAATAAGGTGAAAGATCCGTAAAAGATCCGCGAGAAAAGTACCTAACGCATACGGATCCGAATCTTTCATTTTCCTCGGATATCCGCGGATACGGATACGGATATCCGGAACAACTCTACTCGTAATGCAACGAACGTGTTAAGAAAAACTAGCGGGCGTAGCTGCGGGCATCCTCTAGTAAGTACTACTACTAAGGTTACTGATCATGACCACTGTACTAGAGGTCGTAGATGAGATGTAGGTTCACATCCAGGACAAATCTTTATGTGATAGGTAAGATCATTTGTTGCATCTGTGTGTAAGGTACCTACGTTTATCATTACCAGTGGGTCTAATATTATTTTTGCACTCGATCGTCACGGTGACGATAGACTAGTCCATACATTTACTAAAAGCGCTCATGGATAGTAGCGATCGGTAGAGAACGCTAGGGGTGCATTTAGAATGTATGAATATTGTTCCCGTCGACAAGTTAATAGTCACAGTGTCAATAAAGTGCAAACTCGGACTGGACCCCATGTTTAATTTGATACAGGCTAATCTAAATGTCTAATTTGGGATCAGATGTCCCTGTGCGAGATGACATATGTATAAAGTGCCAGCCGATTTTATAGAATTTTTAATAACTAGACTACGTGAATATGATGATTGCAACAGTGCCGAAATATCGGTTACTCCGAACAAAGGGACGTGGTATATATCCTGATAGACAATTTAAAATAGGTAAGTACCTATCTACTTGTATGACGAATTCTTTAGTCCGGAACGATTATCGAATTACGACAAGTGAATCAAACTCAATCTTTTCTGAACCTTGCATCTTAACAGGTGATAAATTGTGAAGTTTATAATCACGTATTGTTGTCTGATAGTACTTAAGTACCTAATACCTACCTATAAGTAATCATCTTTATGTAAGTAGGTAGCCATTGTTAACGCTATATACAATATAAGTAGGTAGGTACGTAAGTTTATCAAAGTCCACTCAGTAGGTTGGCTCCTTACTTATGAATTGAAATGATCTGTTACCAAATAATAAGCACCTATATAGAATAGGGTGGACTACTTAGTCATGTTATTGAACTTATTAGTTTTTATAATTTATTTATTTATTTATAGATTCACGCCTTTATCCTTGAAGGGGTAGGCAGAGGTGTAATATTACACCCACATTTCGTCATGAATTTTTAGGTCCCACGTAAAAGGGGGCGAGCCTATTGCCGTACCGGGCACATTACCAGACTCCGTGCTGTTACTGAGAATTTCCTAACGGAAAATACCCAATAACACTTTGTCCGACCCAGGAATCGAACCCGAGACCTCTCAATCCCACGCGCACATTTATGCCGCGAGACCAACGAGGCAGTAGTTTTTATAAACTTTCTCTTATTCTATTAAATTAGGTAGGTACATATTTATTTGTAACTTATCAGAAGGAATATTCGTTTAAGCCTTATTAACTGCAGATACCTACCTACCCGTAGGTACCTACTTATGCAGCTTCTTTTTTTCTAGTCTACTTCAAACTTAAATAAATCTGTTTCTTAAAAACTTTCCTATATTTAACGTAAGTGTGGGTATTTCCCGCATGTCGAAAGTCGCAAGACCCTTAGTCTTGCGACTTTCAGGTGAATTTGTCCTATTTCAGGGAACGGTATCGGAATGAAAACTTTTATTTAAGAAAGAACAGTTTTTTGAGAAAAGACTACTTAGTGTAATTTTTACGATCAATAAGCTCTTGGTTTTTTTTTATTAATTTTTATGTAGACCCTTCATTTGCATGCTATTGTGTGTGTAAAATTTGCCTTGCTGCCAATTTCGTGAACTCGTGTTGGCTATTTCGTGATCGTGTTTTAAAAGTTGATTCTCTGTATTAATTTTGAAAAATCTTTATAAATCATATAAGGGGTGTTGTTTTATAAATAAGTAGACGAAAAACAATAATACATGTTTTTTATTATTATTATTATTATCGGTTAATAAAAATCTGGATTTTTTTAAATGACGTCCCTTTGACTGATTTATTTTAAAACAACATGATCAGTCCGAATTTATTCTTAAAAAGACCCGTAGATCCATTTTCAACCATATGAAGAATTAATACTTTATTGAAAGGATCATATGATAACATAGCTCTTAGTAGAAAATTAAACATAGGACGTCTTTCTGACATACGAATCAACAAACATAAAATTGAAATCCTTCTAACAAATTAATTAAGAAAAACTTTAACACTAAGAAACTAGTTAAAAGTTAACTTAGCCTAATTTATAAATCTATGACCGAAAAGATTCCACGTTTATTAAGTTGCACAGGGGGTTTAATCTTTTTTTCAATATCTTCAAGCTCATAGGACAAGATATCGTCTTTTTCGGGCCAACGCCAATTCACAAGCCCGGTGATGGCATCCAGCCCGCTCATTGTCATAGTTTTAACATCGTAAGTTGGCACAAGACCGCACAAGACCGTCTTTATTAATTTTGATGATCATACCAGGGAACTTCTCCCCTTCGTACGTCACGACGACATACTCGTCAGTTTTGAATGATTTGTCTTCCGGAACCGGTTGCAAATCCTACAATGGTTCAGGTTGTACATCTACTACATCTGCAGATTTTGAAACTGGTTGCATCTTGGCTATTTTCTTTTACTGGGTACTTTTCGGAGCAGCGACCTTCTTATTTTTATTTTTTACCAAGGCTTTTCGTAGCCGTTCTTTTTTTCTGAGCTCGACTTGTTCGGCTTTTTCTTTCTTTTCTTCTTCTAATCTTCTCTGGTACTGTAAAAACTCATCAGCCGTGGCAATAGTTGGGACCTATAACTTTTTTATATTTTTTTTGCCTGTAGACATCGTTGCCGGTTGAGGCCACAACAACGCGTTTTTAAATGGAGTTGGAAACTGCGTTTTCTTTGTTTCTATGCTTGAAGAACCTGGCCCATCCTGCTTCTCAGTTTGGGTTTTAGAAGTTCCCGGAGTTTGATCCTCTGGAAGAGTGGCGTCATTTGGTATTCTTTCTTCCGTAGCACCTACTCTTACAGTAGTCAGTGCTTGACTGATTCTCATTGAAACTGTTGGATTCCTTTTCAGGAATCTTTCGTACCAATCTCGTCCTGGAATGCCATCTTTGAACGGATTGGCCCTGTTTAATTCGCGTACAAGCTTTCCCACCGAACGTATTAGTTGTTCTTTCGTTACTGGAAACCCAGTTTCCGCCATATGGTGGACCCATTTCACTACTAAGTCTTCCTCCTCTTTTGTGAGAACTGGTGCATGTCCAGCAGAAGCGTTGGTATACTTATTCTTCAACTTATCTAGTAACGTTTGATATGGGACCTTATACAGCTTGGAAGCTTTATGGGCTGTTATTTCACCGCTTCTAGTTTTAAGCAAAGCATTTTGCAACTGTTCATCTGTATATTTTTTGTACACCTTGGCCATGTTGCATGTTTCTGAAAAAAAAACGATTATTTAAGAAGTATCTTAAAAGGTTACATTTATATAAACAAGTTTTTTTAACAATTTGATAACGAAGATAATTTTATTCCGCTCTTTTAAAGTAAATCCCATGACAAAAATTGCCCAAGCCACTACATGATAAAAAAGAAAGACCAAATATTTAACTACTTTTTTCACGATTTTACGTTTAGTTCCATAGCCAGTCATTTATAATTATGAGCAGAACACATTTTTTATATGGTCCATCCCCTTTTTAACATCCTGAATATACAAGTTCACCATATATTAACAAAATGCCCTTTGACGGTAAGCCCGATGGGAAAACTTGTTTGTCATCATGTGTAGAATATGTACCATGAGTGTTATTACCTTTTATAACATGCTGGTATAACCTAACTACAGTCACCAAATATTAAGATTGAAAATTAGGAAATCAGATTATATAATTATTTGCTGAACTAAATACTTATGTCCAATTTTATGTTTACCTATTATATTCCTTAAGACATTTTACCAGCAAAGTATAAAAACTGTGTAGGTAGGTTATTTCGTGAACGTCAATTTTACATATTGCGAAACTTGACAATTGCAAATTATTATCAAAATATATAAATATATTTATAAGTACCTTATATACCAAACAACATTTACGTAATAAAATTACAAAGCAAATAAAAAGTAGTTTTACGAAAACGTTTAGTAGGTACGACGAATTTACCTTGAAAGTTTAAATTTAGGGCAATTCAAAGTTTTTTTTATGGTAATAGGCGGCAAACGAGCAGACGGATTGCCTGATGGTAAGCAATTACCGCCGCCCATAGACACAAGCAACACCACAGGAGTCACAAGTGCGTTGCCGCCCCTTGGGGTTGGGAAAAGGGATAGGATGAGGAGTGGGATCAGGGAGAAGGGATAGGGGATAGAGCCTCCGGCACTCTCACTCACCGAACGAAACGCAACAGTTTATGTACTGTTACTTTACGTCGATTTTCTGTGAGAGTACTTCCCCGGTCGAGCCGGCCCATTCATGCTGAAATCAGCAAGGCTCTACTACCTTGAAAAAGTCGTATTGTGATAAATCTGTTCCCAAAATGATATATACCGAATTTACCTCAGACGAACAATTATCTATTACACAACTGAATTTTGAGGTTAGGTTTATTATAAAACGTTTAACTAAATAACAAATGAGCTATGACCTTATTAGTAAAATATTGCTAATCCGGGAGTTACACGGAATAGTCAACAAAAGAAAAATAATATGCTGGGTATTCCGTGTATCATAATTTTGCTATTTTTACGAAATCTATAATAGAAAACTACCTGAACTTCATATCAAATGAATAATGACGAAATACAGAATAAAGATCTACATACATAGACTTACCTGTGTCTTGTAGGACCCTTAGGAAATGTCGAGCAAGACCTTGCGTTCTCAGTAAAAGCGGGCTGCTCCCACAGCTGTTTGTGGGCGACTAAACGTTTCCAACGTTGTGTTGTGTTCTGTTTTGCCGCGAAAGCGTAGGTGTTTTCTTGATAGGGTAAGGTGTAGAGAATACACAATAATGTTTAGTTTTAAAATATTTCATCAGAATTTCTTACTTTAGAACCGAAAAGTAAAATACACGGAATAACCCACATACTCGCAATACCCCGCACTTACGTTAGTTATGTGTGACATGTTACTACACTTTTCTGCATTCTTATTCCGATTTCACTCCCTGGAGGGACACTCGATTGCTTTGCTCCTGTGTGGTAGGTTACCAATCTCGACTGAAAACCCAATCATCTCAATTACTGTACCTAGTTACAAGAAATGTATAGAATGAAACCGGGACACCGCTAGGACAATGATGGTTTGTTACACGTAGACCGTCGATTGTTGCAGTAGCGTAAACAGGGTTTTGATTACAGGTTTGACCCGTGTAAGAATAGTCTTATCAAGGGTAGGTAAGTATCACTAAAAAGTTATTTGTTATAAGGACTCAAACGCTCTCGTAGCAGCTTCTGAGTTCTTGGAGCTGTCTAAGGACTTCTGACTTTATTAATAAACGAACAGGGCCTTAACGTTTCTGAAGTCATCACACACCCTTCGCAGTCCACTGCTGGAAAAATGCCTCTCCGAGTTTACGTCAAACTCGCATTAAGTGAATAAGAGGATTTAGCCTGCTATTCTACGCTGGCAAAACAGGTTAACATAGGGTTCGATGTCAAATTTTTCGACTCTTTGATAAGAGTATTTTTCTTAGTCGGCTCTTACTACGTGGGTGTCCCCAAGGAACAAAAATATCAAAATATCGGGCATTGACACTGTATTCTGCTATCACCACACTATTCGTTCCTATACTGTTTACAGCAAAATAACTGATTCCCCCGTATTAATGCCATTACGTTAATAACATAAAGACGATTTAAATGATAACAGATCTGATCAACAGGCTAATTGTTTATCATAATGGTCATTAGCTCGACCTGATATTGAATATTATTGTACTTTTGACCTGCGAGGCAATGGAAGATAGAGACAGCATTATATTTTGAAACGCTATTCATTAGCTGTTCTCATCAGAGCAAAAAAACCACAGACTACTTTGAAAAGTGTTGTCTTAGAAGTAGGTAAAAATTCTGTAAGATATTGTATCGTCATACTTTTAAGCCCTCATGGCGAGTCTTGGCTGGCGAAGTACTTTGTTTGGCAAAGTTAAGCAACGCTTGCACAGATCGCCACATGGATGTGTGACCGTGTGTGGCATTTACATCAAAGGGTCTTTTACACTCGATCGTCACGGTGGACGATAGCCTAGGCGACGGGAACAATTTCCATACATTTTCTAAAAGCGCCCCTAACGGAGAGTAGCGATCGATAGTCAGCTAGGGGGCGCATTTAGAAAATGTATGGAAATCGTTCTCGACGACTAGGCTATCGTCCACCGTGATGATCGAGTGTAAAACTCATACTAGACCCTCTGATGTAAATGCCACAGCGCTGCCGTGTTTCGGAGGGTACGTAAAGCTGTCGATCTCGGTTCTTGTCTCAAGACCAGAATCGTTAGGCTATGTCGGTGGCCTTTGGGCGGTCTGAAAACACAGACACCAGCGTTGGCTACACACTCACAGGAAATAAGGAGTCCTTATTGCAAGCAAAATGGACCGAATATAAGGAACCTTTTCTCGGAGGGCTTGTGAAGTCTGCTTACGTAATCCCCATTTGGGCAGCGTTGTGGTCATGTTATGTTAAGCCGTCGGTCCCGGCTGTCATGCAGACTTCTTTGACAATCGTTATAGGGAATTAGTACCTCTGAATAAACCAACACTAAACTATGGCATATCTGAATAAACCAACACTAAACTATCCCTCTGTGTTACGTAGGTCAGACAGGCAACTTCTATGTATGGAAAGCTAATATTCAGTCAATTCGGTTACGCTAGTAAACGGACCCCGGTGTACGACTGGGATACACTAGGAGGATGATATAAGTTTATGTAGTATCTTGCAGAGGAGACAGAAAACCTGACCTCCAACACTTAGCCAACCTGTCTGGCTGGCGTGAGCACTTACATGAAGCTCCAATTATAGCATACGTGAGTCTAGAAATATAACCAAGATAAAAATGTTTTGTAACAGTTTAATCATACAGAATCACTGATTATACAATCAGCAGGCGATACCAGAAAAAAGGCTTATTACGAGTAATTAAAATACCTATTAAAATTCACAATAAATTAGGTACTGTTACTGGCTAAAAGTAAAAATAAACAGTAACTGCTCAGTATTAAAAGCCATTCCTTGATACCTTGGCAGGCATTTTAGGGAATCCACAATGAACTTTGAACTGTATCGCTTCTGTTATAAGAACTAAATTGTTTATTTGTAAAGGTACAGCTGTATAATTGTTCCTATATTTGCGCGAGCGCGTCAATTCAATATCAATTGCTACTGATCTCCTTTTATTAATCAATCGTTTGTCCCGTCTGGTTTTATTGAAAGACATTTTAAATCTTTTATTAGATTCCAATCAGCTACTTGTTTTAAACCACGAGGTTTTGCCTGTCTGTAGTTTTATGTTAAGGATAAATCGATTTTTAAGTCATATAATTTTTATTTTTCCCTTTCGTCAAATAGTTCGCCATTAAGATAAGTTACCTAAGTACAATAATTAATAATCGACTGCTGTATGAAGGCAAACATTCCCTTTATTATCAAGGAGCAGCTGGTAGATACTCCATATTTTTTAGTGCTGTGGTAGAAACCCAGTACTGGTCTATCTTCTACCACGCGATATTTGAGTTGAGTTGGTATAGGCCTGTGTGAGACTGCCGAAGTACGATCCTATGATTCGCGTGGCCTCACCGCTCGGCGAATACCTACCGCAATGGTTTTAGTGCCTTGAAGAGAGAAGAGTCGCATATTTTAATAATATAATATCACATAGGAAATTTGCTGCCCCAAGGAGCGTCGATAGGTCCGTAATTCGGATTTGCCCCATAATGACGAAAAAATGCAAGGTCTTGCGTTAAGTACTAACAAGTGACGAGACAAATACAATAATAACTACTGCAATCAAAATTAGCTACTATATCCCTGTTATCAAATATTCACGTTGAAAACTGGACTGAACATTAGCATGAAAGAAAAAATATCTGCCAAATATTATGTCACTCATTAGGGAATCCAAATAAATGGACAGGTACGAAAGATTTCTTTTTGAATAATGAAACATATCAGTTTATTCATGTTTACAGAGGGTCTAGTCCGAGTTTGCACTCGATCGTCACGATCGACGATAGCTAGTCGACGGGAACAATTTCCATACATTTTCTAAATGCGCCCCCTAGCGGTCTCTATCGATCACAACACTCCGTTAGGTGGCGCTTTTGGAAAATGTATGGAAATTGTTCCCGGCGACAATTCTATCGTCGATCGTGACGATCGAGTGCAAACTCGGACTAGACCCTCAGAACGTCGGACATTGTTCTACTTAAATATTAACACCGTAGCGTAGATACCATGGCACTGGGCTAAATGCAATTAAACAGTGTAAAGTTGTAATAAGTATATTTCATATTTGGTTTACATAAAACTCTTGAAAGGCACAATAATTATAATACAAATGGAACTTTCATTTTAAAACTAACTTATATCAAGTACTAATAGTCACATAGGTAGTTGTAGAATCTCGGATATCCTTGTTGTATAAAAGGTTTATGTAGATATTTCATGACAAAGAACAAATATTGAAATTATATGAGGCAGAGATTGTAGGCAGACCATTAATTTATGAATAGACAACGTTTACAGTATAATGCAAATCTTTTACGGGCTGATGGTACTTTATATTAGATAACGTTTAATTCAGGCCTTTGCTGAAATCGCGATGAAATTAGCTGTGCTATAACTACTCAATTGAAGTGACGACAAAATGCACGAAACAGTTGTTTGGAAGATATTTTCAGCAATGGCTCACAATGAAAATTACTCACAATCACAATGACGACTTGCACTGAAAATACCTACGGGAAAAAAATCAATCTCACGAGATGATGTTGCTCCCGAGTTGGTTAGAATTACAGCCAAAAATACTTTAATGTGGCTTAAATTATGCTGCTAGGCAGCAAGAAATGACAGAATTTCGGAAAAAGGCTATCCAGCAGCCGCAGTTTTAGAATTCTTCAAGTGAGAAAACGAGGGAAGGAACATAGTAAACTGTTAACGACACAAGGAGTTAGCAACTTGCAATGAGTGGTTATTTTAGATAGAAAAATATTATGAATGCAGATGTCCATAGCACGCACTAAGCACTTAACTTCCATGAAAGAAAGGGGAATTTTCCTTCCTTCTGTACAAAATTAATTTGAAGATTATATTTTGATTTGATTACGTTACGTAAGAGCGATAGACATCCAGGGAAATCAAAAGGTTCTCCTACCTCTTGGAGTGAAGGCAAGCTGATACGATAGCCTAGTCGACGGGAACAATTTCCATACATTTTCCAAAAGCGCCTCTAACGGAGAGTAGCGATCGATAGAGACCGCTAGGGGGCGCATTTAGAAAATGTATGGAAATTGTTCCCGTCGACTAGCTATCGTCGATCGTGACGATCGAGTGCAAGCTCGTACTAGACCCTCTGTTTGTGTTTAAATTAAATAGTATCTATAGCTGATTTGAAGAAGAAAATGGAAGAACATTATTTAAGGACAACAACACAGCGTCCGTCCGTGCATTGAAAAATGCCGTTGTTTTGTTAATGCCAACCGTAGATAACTGCGGACAATACCTTCATGTGGATGGATCGCTCTCCATGCTCAAAAATGGAACTGCAAGCATTTAAGAACATATAAAATTTGCAGGAAATGTAAAGACACAAAAACAGGTCCTAGGCACGACCCCTAACATTTAATACGAATGCATAGGCACATAACAATGTTGCAGAGGTACAATACTTATGTGTCGAGTCAGAATCCATCGACTGTGTGAGCATGGCACGTTCCGATACCTATACCTATTATGGGTAGGTAAATTAGCATTTCCATGAAATATCTACATACACCGATCTATACCTACAGGTTGTGTATCACATTTCGAATACATTTCTCGACACAAAGTTGAAACTTAAGACGAATCTTAAGATATCGCAAACGCAAAGCATAATTTAGATAGGTAGGTACATGTCTACACTAAGCCTTACCGTAGCTTGATCAAATAATAAAGACAAAATAAAAAAAACCCAGATGCCTTTTTGAATATTTTGCGGTTAGGTTTAGTGTTCACAAATAAATGTAAAAGACCAACATTAGTGAGCGGAACTTATAGGACTTCGTAGAAAACGATAAGCAACATTTTATAATTAAACTTACTATATTATGTACCTAATATTAATAAGTATACATAGAGCTAAAATTAGATTAGCGTTGACTGGAAATGCTTGATAAGTTACATCAAGAATGTAGCTGTAGGTATCTAAAAGAACATCGCTATGTTATCGTTTGATAAGCCACAATTTATTCATAGAAATTCCCGAACATCAGATTCTCGGAATTCATCATGATTTATCATTCTATATAAGTGTTCTAAAGAAAGATGGTGGGCAATAGAAAATATGCAACAATTCCTTGACGCGTCTTACTTCCAATTTATATCCTTAAGTATCTAAATGTTTGCACATCCATCTGAAAATAGCTTATCAAAAAACAGACCATAAATTAATAAAATAGACAGAAGTAACATTAATTATAAATATATTAATTAATCTTTACCAGATAATAGAGCTAGATGAATTTTAATAAAATTTTAATGTTTGTACATATCCTAAAATATTAGTATACTTAGGTACATAACTCTTAAAATAAATAAAAACTAAATCGTTTACATTACCTTAACATTCCATAGAATACAAATTAAAATCTCATCTTGTCTGAAATAGAGGCAGTTTGTTCATTTCACAACAAAATAAAGGCAGTGAAACTAAAATGTTTCGAAATACTTTTTTATTAATTATACATTATTAGGCGTATTTTTGTCAGGAAGCGGAGGCAGGCTGTAGGACTTTCCATCGGGTGTCATCCAACACGTTGGAGGATCATGATTGTGTTTGCCGATACTTTCTGTCACTTTTCCTGCGTTGTTTATCCGTAGTTTGGCTGGGCAACACCGGCTGAAGAAGTACCAGCAATACCACAGCTGACTGCCATAAGCTTTCTTATACATGAACCGGAATGTGTGATTCTGGTATATAAACAATTTTGAATTCCCTCTTGTGTTTATGAATATACCTGAAATTTCAAAACACATTGTAACTCATACACAGATATAGTTTTTGTTACTAATATATTAACAGGAAGGAAAATCAAACAAAACATATTATTAACAACTTTAATAGCAACAAAATATTACACATATGGAAATTCAAATCGAAAATCGCCGTGAGGAAAAGGATGTTAGAGGCAAAGGTTAATGTATAAAAATAGAAATGAAACCAACAACAAACTTTACAGTCTGCATTGACTGTAAACAAATTTATTCTGTAAAACTTATCCACAATACACAGTTGGGACCAGCAAATTTCCTCACATGTGTGTAAGAATAAAATTTGGCCTGTTGCAAGCTCAAAATGAAGTGACAAAAAGAAGTTAGGAAGACAAAAATTAAATGTCAAAAACATACCAAAAAAATTTTACACTGACAATCTAACTTATACACCGCCAGCTTCTGTCATAATTGGTTAAATGCAGACACCAGGATCTAAAGCAAGTCTTGGATGAAATTGGAATACTACTAAGTGTTGATGCATCTAGTTCAAACATCTACAAATTCTATGCATAGAATTCAATGGAATGGAAAATGAGCATAATGTTAACATTCTTGCGAGATGCAGCCGTCACAATGTGTATAAAAGTATGATTTTGTGTATCCATGTTTCGTAAAAGGATAAGCAATGTACTTAGATATAGAGTTCAGGTATATGATAAAATTACAAGATGGCACTATGTACATAAACACAGATTTTATACCTACAAAAATTCATTTTAGGAGACATAGCATACAGTTATAAAAGTTAATGTACTTAAAATTAAATTGTATTGCCAATTTTCAAAAAGTATCGAGATTAGCACTTTTATGGTACACCTATGATCTAAGTCGACCACAATAATACATAATATATTTATAGTGTTATTAACACATGTTTTATATCATCTCTGTTCTACCCTTACTGTAAAACAAGTATGGCAGTACAGTCACATCAAGAATCTATCCTTGTATAAACAGACTTGTACATAATATGCATTCTGTTGACTACTTATGAAAAAAGAATGAGATATACATATTCAAATATACATTGTGTTAGGAAACTATAGGGATTTAAGAACATAAATATCATAAAAATAGTAATTTATCTGATTTTCAGAACTTTGAGAGTATTGCCTATTACAGTCAATAAAGCTTAACACATAATACTAAATTATCGTTGGTAACAGTAGGGAGAGGATGTTACAATCTAATGTTAAAGCTTAACTTGATTTTTGATTACTAGTATGAAAATTGTCTATTGTAACGGACTATGTATTCATTGTTAAATTAATCCATTATATTCATAGACAATAAGAAAGTGGGACTAAAATATATCTGGCGAAAAGTGGGTGTACAATGCATCTGCTTACCTCTTCGGGGATATAGGCGTGAGACTATGTATGTATGTAAGACAATGGCACAGATCTAATTAGTCAAATTATTTAGTCACAATTTTTATAAAAACATTTTAAAATGAGTTTTGTTGAATAGTTACAAACTTTAACAGCATGGTGGCAGTTAGCCAACTATTTAATAAATAAAAGTTAAACACACCTAAGTCACAAAAGGTAAATGAAAGTCTTAAATTTCCTCTTTATTCCTACTAAAGAAAAATAACAATAGCAATAGCTCTTTCAAAATTAATTGTAATTAATATTTAGTCATAAATATTTAACTACATTTTGTAAGTAAACAAAATGTAAACAACAATTATTTCAAACTGTATAAATACTTAGGAATAAAAATAGAAAAAGTAATAAGTACTGCAAAGCATCCAAGATACATTAAATGGTAAAGAATAAAATGAAATTGTTAAGTAAAAATTAGATGTTCATTCTAAATTAATAATTGGAATTACGACCTCTATAAAATCAACTTTATTTTCTCAGGCAAAAATTGTTTCCAAGTAAGTAACAACTAGTAACTACTCTATTTCTGACAACTAAATGTGACTTTGTGCATAATTTATTATTTCCATATAACTTCAATAATTATCATCTATTAATTTTAAGTAGTTAAATTGATACTATGATATCAACAAAGTATCATTACCGCCATAAATTATTTGTGGTTAGAATATACGAAAAGTTTTAAAGTTGAAATAGTTACCTACCGTAAACTTATTATACCTACTTAATATCATTATTCTCAACAAAGTATCATTACCACCATAAATTATTTGTGGTTAGAATATACGAAAAGTTTTAAAGTTGAAATAGTTACCTACCGTAAACTTATTATACCTACTTAATATCATTATTCTCAACAAATTATAATCCTATTAAACAACAGACATATAGTATGTTGCTTGGCGATTGCATAAATTCACACCAAACACTTATTACGATGTAACTTATAAACACTTCACTACATTTTGATGCACAACTTTTTTAGTTATCAATCAACTTTATCTAACACTTAAAACAACTCCACACACTTCTAACTTTTACGAGAACTTGCCAACTACCTTCACGAATACCTTATGCACATTACAAACATCACGATTATAAAGTCTAATTAATATTGGATAACTAATCAGACCAATTCCAAATAGCTGTTTTCTTTACGACGAAACACGTTAGTCAAATTGTCAATTGTCATATTTTGTATGACAATGACGTACGTCATTTTTTTACGTATTGAAAGTTTTATGATCGGATATGCACGTGCATCCACGCCTCTCAACTGTTAAATATTTTTTAGTTTGAAGTCGATATTAATTAAATTATTATATTGATATTCTTTGCTTCATTGATATTTCAAACTGGTATAAAGAAATGAACGTAATTATAATAAAAAGAGCGTAAATATAATGGTAATAAATAATAGAGCGTAATAGGCTTGTGTCCTAAAATGTAATTAGCGATTGATTCGTTCCTTTATTAGATGTTAAACTGAAATATCTGATTTTTCTACAAAAATCGATCAGCAACATTACTAATTACGGCTTTTTAAAAACCTTTTTGAATTTGACACGAAAACGCTGTAAACCATCATGGCGGTTGAGTGATATCACAAAGTCCAAAACAAAACAAACCGTGAATGAAGCATGAATGATGTCTGGTCTGATGTACCCACTTTTATTTTGTTTAATTCGATTTGACAGGTAGAAAGTTTGACGTTTTAGTTCTATTTACTTCTAAAACGTCAACAACATGGATGGCGGACGTACTGTTTGACGTAATGCTCTCTGATTGGTGTTCACTGTCACAAGAATAAATACATTATTTTTAGAATCCTTAAAATAACATTAATTTTACCTTTTTATAATAAATAATAAATTTTATTGACATCTTAAAATCATAATGCATCTATAGATACTACAATCAAACCGATTTATTCTTAGTGGACACACACAAGCCTATTATATTAAAAAAAAATCTATAATTGGACGTTCTAATTTTTCTAAGCACCACATTATGTCTATAATAAGTAAATAAATAATTTCTACTACCAATTTTATTTATATTTTGTTCAAACCATTTAAAAATATAACTATCACAGTTATGCTATAATAATCAAATGATTAAATACAATTAAAATAAATGTCAAACCAAACTGTAAACTGCCACATAAGTAAAATAAATTACTCGTTTCATCCTTTATTCTTGGCTATCTATTCTAAACCAATCTAAACCACAAGCATGTTCCTTGCTGTTTTTACGTTTTTATTTACAATCACTTTCAGCATGAATAGGCCAGCTCAACTGGGAAAGTACTACCCTCTCACAGAAAATCGACGTAACAGTACCTAAGCTGTTGCGTTTCGTTCGGTGAGTCAGAGTGCCGGAGGCCCTATCCCCTATTTCTTCTCCCTCATCCCACTCCTTATCCTATCCCTTTTCCCAACCCCAAGGGGCGGCAACGCACTTGTGACTCCTGTGGTGCTGCTTGTGTCCATGGGCGGCGGTAATTGCTTACCATCAGGCGATCCGTCTGCTCGTTTGGCGCCTATTACTAAAAAAACGAGTGTTACTAGTTAATAAATTGATAAGTGAAATAGAATTTCCGACACGGCATGACGGCACAGATAAACAAAAATAATGCGTCTTCCCGTATGACTCCGCGATTCGACCTTGACGCTTCATTCCGTAGTAGCGCTTGTAAAAATAAAAACTGCGATTAGTGAAGTGTTTATTTTGTGTTGTTTTTCGTACTATTTATTACCATCGTATCGTTTTGCATAAAAGCATTACTGTTGTAAAGCAAAGTTTAGTTTCTAAGTTCAAACTTCAAACCAAACGTGTGATTTATGTCAGATTGTTACTTGAAACTTAGATTTGTATAGGTTAGAAGCGCGCGAATTAGTTTTAGAAAGTTTTGTACTTCGTTTATTACGAACTTTCTGCGTGTTTATTTGTTGCAAACGATAACAAAATACCATACCAATAGGCTTAGACGTGAAACCAGTCGAAAAAAGGAACTACAACATTGGGAACTATCGATGTGATCTCATGATTAGGTGTAAAATAAAGTTATTGTTATCATATTGTCTATTTACGCCTACTCTTTATGAGCGTGAATAATGTAAACAATTATTGTAATAAATCATATTACACAAAAAGCTTTGTCTTTCATTTACTACGTACATAAAACACGTCGTCAAAACTTTCAACCCACATTTACTAACAAAAACAATTTCATTTCAGTGGCAAATTTCATTCCTACGCGAAAAGGAAGCTTGCTTTTGGTGCATGATGGATACGCATTTCGTTTGAAAAATAAACTGGCTTACGGAAAGAAACAGTGGTACTGTACTTCGCGAACTAAGACTGGATGTAATGTGGATGTGACGACGGTGGTCCATCGCCTTGGAAATATCATCAAACGGGTACGTAACACACACAATCACCCAGCACACGGATTTTACCGTCGCAGCGATGGATCTTTCAAAGTTGTCTAATTTGTAAGATGAAGAATCTTCAAATAAGTCGTAGAATGTACATACTGTATTTAGAATGATAAGAGTAATAGTTATCCATGCAGTGAAATATTTTAATAATTCTCAATTATACTCTTGCCCCATTAATGTCTAGGATAGCTTGTCACTGAGCATTAAAAACTTGTGCATTGCGTATTGAATGATGTGCGGTCTCTGAACGTGATGAAACTGAGCTCACAGATTGTGAGCTCAGTTTCATCACCTTCAATGTGAATTCATACTGAGATTCTGCATTACCTACTTATATAGTTTATATGACAACCAATGCTTGCTCTACATAACAGTAAGCGAGTTTCCACACCAAATTGAATTTGGTTGCAATTTGCCTACGGAGAACAATATTTGATGGCTATGGATGATAAATCCTTAATCTGTAAAGCAAGCATCAGGCAACTAACAAAGTCACCTTGGGCAGAAAACTGGTTTACCATTAAGTAGCATCTTTAACATTTTTCATACTTACATTTAACAATTAATTCGGGTCAACATGGTATGACTTTGGTATCACTATAATATTTTAATATTAAGAAACACAAATTTATGACTTATTTTACCTTAAAGACTGATTTTGGACTGTCTACCTCGTACAGTTATTAGTTTATGTTAGGACCATAATTTTTATTATCTAATTATGTTTAATAAATTATACAAATTCTTTCAGACTGATTTTAAATAAATAAATTAAGTATACAATCATGACTTATTTATTAGTATTAATTTTATGTGTAATCAATAAAACATAATGAATTTTAGACAAATATTTTATTTCCCAGATATAAGATGAAAATTTATTCTATGTACCTTTTTGTTAGTGAGCAATCTTATTGTAATCATCATTACTGGCCTTTGCAGGGCTCATGGGCCTTAGAACATCTCCACCAATGTGGATTTGCTTTACAAGAAAAATTTAGATTTCACAACCCATGCACAAAATGCCACTAACAAGTATGGAGCTTTCTCGCCCTTTTAATAGTAATTATTTCATAGCTCCGAAGAGAATGCTTGATTCATGACTTCAAGTTTTTTGCATCAAGTTCAATGGGGAGGTGTGCTAAAGCCTAAAAGGTGTTTTTATATTTGTCTGAAGTGTTGTGGCATATGGAGACATAGATGTGTGTCAGCCATGTTAACCCTTTCAAGGACAGTGAACGAGACACAATAGAAGTTTTATTGTTATGACGTCTACAGACATCAACAACTGTCCTTGAAATGGTTAAATAAATTTAAATTCACCTTTTGTATTGATAAATACAATGAAAAACTATGTTGTGTAACCAACTATCCATAGAATAATAGAAAAAACAGCTTCTATGAATATGAAATTAAGGTCTGTTTTTACACTAACCATAGTTTTGGGAACAACCAAAAATGTTTCTACCTCACAAACTGTAATGTTTTAGTTTTAATATATATTAATACTGGTATATTATGGGTACTTATTATAATTTTAGATTTAATTTTTAGACTGAATTTGCGACTGTTCATTAATATGACTGATTTTGGCTAAGTTAAGACTGATTGTAATACTCATTTTCTACCTCAATGTGTTTTGTATGATTTATTTTTTAATATTTTAATAAACTATCTTTAGGTATTCTATTTAATTTTTATTGTACCCGTACATAAACGCATCTTAAGGGTCTGCGCAAACGGGCCACCGACCTCAGCCACTGGTGGCCAGCGACAGCCACTTAACACACTTTTTCATATACCTATTTCGAGTGGCCGCCACCGGCCACACGTGTGCGGCGCGTCTATACAAAATATATGAAAAAGGTGTGTTAAGTGGCTGTCGCTGTCCACCAGTGGCTGTGGTCGGTGGCCAGTTTGCGCCGACCCTAAGACACACATTGCAAGACGTTCTAAGAACACAGTGATAGCCCAGGAAGGAGGTGTAGTGCCAGTTCGCACTCGATTGTCACTTGTGATTACGTGATTAGTGACTTGTCGACGGCATCAGTATCTATAAGACTAGATGATGCCCGCGGTTACACCCGCGTTATTTAAGGCTGCTCCGCTTCCGTGGCTTATACCATGATGTTATATAGCCTATAGCCTTCATCGATAAATGGGCTACCGTAAAATGGGGTGAATAGACACAGATTTCAACTTCAACATCGATTTTATTCGATATTTTGAATGAGAGTCATTATTGAAGCATTTTGAAATCATGAGTTAAGTTGTAATTTACTCAATATTTGTGCTACAAATTAGTAAAAATAGGACATTAATTAGTAAATTAAGAAAAAGTAAGCGTTTTCTATTTACCTCGAAACAGGGGTCAAAAGATACGGGAAGGGGGTGAATAGAGAAAAAACGCTAGGGCTGTCAAAATCAACTTACATTTTTATTCAATATATCAACATTGTTATTAATCAGAAAACTATGTATTTTTTTAATAAACCAGATATCAACATTTACCTCTTTAATCATTCAGGTAGGCACCTGTCTAAATATAAACAATATTTTCAATGGTTATCTGACAAAAAGGTGCGTATGATGAACTAACCTCGATTGACAACCCTAAAAAACATATTTCTATTGACCCCCCACTCGTATCTATTAACCTCCCACGCGTATCTATTCACCCCCAACGGCGTATCTATTGACCCTAACGGCGTATCTATTAACCCCCTTCCCGTATCTATTCACCTCGAATTCGAGCAAAATAGCTAGCTTCTCAATTTTAATAGAAAAAGAATGTAAAATAATCAAACACGGACACTTTACTTTGTTTTTCTTAAAGATAGGAAATGTATGTATCGAATAATACACATCTACAGGGTGAACACAACCAATAACATGATGTTTATAGAAAATTTATAAAGACCAAAAATTACTTGTTTTCACACCTTCACTTTAGCCGCTTAAATCTATATGAAATTTCAACTTAACGTAAATTTGTGTGTGGTGAGCCTATAAAAAACATGTTGCCAAGTAGAAAATCACAGAGAAAAACATTCGTTATAGGGCTAAATAACAAACGAGTCAACAATATCAAACTTCCGGACTTTTTTCTATTCACCCCACGATTTCTATTCACCCCATTTTACGGTACCTATCTAAGTAAGTAAGTATTTTATTTCCAATAAAAATTTACAAATTACATATTTGATGGTCCCAAACTAGGCTATGCCTGTATCTTGGGCACCATTTAACATTAAAACTATAAAAAAAATTATTGGTAACAAATTACAAAGTAATATGTGTAAGAATAACTAAGTAGGTATCAACTCAAATATAATAATAAATTCAGTAAATAAGAATATGGTAACATTTTGGCTATTTGGCACACATTAAAGTTAACAATAATATTTGTGTTTGCATATGAGCGCGTGTGTGGGTTGTAGTGTGTGTGTGTGTGTGTGTGTGTGTGTGTGTGTGTGTGTGTGTGTGTGTGTGTATGTGTGTATGCGTGTTTCACACAGGTACCTTACTATCTGACTATTTTTAGAAAATAGTTTTCTGTATCATCGTAAGATAAATCTAAGAGTCGTATAAGTAGTGATTTTTTCATTTGACTGACTGGGACATTAAAGTTTTTGATGTTGAGAAAGGACATAACTTTATTATAAATATGGGTATGCAGAAATACTGGTAAACGTTGTGCAAATGTTGATCTTACTGCTACTGGGGGAATTCTGGGTTTTCGGTTCTTTTGCGCTAAAGGATTGGGTCTCCCTGATATTTTTAAATGCATTCTACATGCCACTTTGCAAATATAGAGTTTCCTTACTCCGAGAACAGCAGCTTCTGCATACAGGTCGTCAGTTGGGAAGCGGAACGGTTTATGCAACATGACTTTGAGAACAGCGCGTTGGGCCCTCTCTAGTCCTAACATGTAAGTTTTGGCGGCACCGCCCCAGACCACTTGACAGTACTGTATAAGGGATTGGCATAGAGCTGTATACACTAGCTTCCTTATCTTTATGGATGCACAGTCACGTAGAAGTTTCATTATATATATTGTTTTCCTAACACGTTTCCCTAATCCTAAAATGTGATATTTAAATGAGAGGTTTTCATCTATGATTATACCTAAATATTTTAGATGTACGACTTGTTCAATTTCTGGGCAATGACAGTTTGAATTGGAGGTGATATTGGTTAAACATGATACTTTGTGCAGTTTTAAGCAATTGTTAGATGGTCTCGTTGTCTGTATTTTATTGAAGGCTATGTATTTAGTTTTGCAGACGTTCATAGTAAGCAAATTTGAGTCGAGCCAGTTTACAACTTTGGTCATGCCTGACTCAGCTTCAGCGTAAACTTCTTTCCAATCCATTCCGTTAAAAAGTATAACTGTGTCATCGGCATAGCAGATCAGTTCGGCACTTGGAATGTTTATTTTTAGTAAGTCGTTAATGTAGATTGTAAATAAAGTGGGGCCTATTATACTACCTTGCGGAACACCAAAATAAATGCTTTGTTCATCACTTATGTATTTATCGATTTTAACACATTGCCGTCTATTTCTGAGGTAACTTTTAAACCAATCCGAGGCAGTTCCTCGAATTCCCAGTGTATCCATTTTCTTTAGAAGAATTGGTATCGAAACAGTGTCGAAGGCTTTAGCCAAGTCAATAAAGACTGCTAAACAACGTTTCCCTTTATCGACATGATCGGAAATCATGTTTGTTAGAAGATTGACCGCGCCTTCTGTGGATTTCCCCTGTCTAAAGCCAAACTGCCGTTCGGATAAGCAAGATATTTTCTCAATATACTTCACCAGGCGATTATTAATAAGCTTTTCTAATATTTTCGAAAATATACTGAGTAGGGAAATGGGCCTGTAATTATCCGGGCAGTCTTTATTACCAGCCTTGTGTATGGGCGTAACGGAAGCTACCTTCCAATTTTCGGGAAAGACTCCTGTGGTCATGCTCAGTGTTACGGACGTCGTAGCTTTGTAATATAATTAAGTAATGATCATAAATAATGTAAATAAATATGAATATATAAGTAGACTTAAGTAGATATAAGGATGATTCAATAAAAACGATTTGAGAGTAGGGAAATGTTTATTGTTATTCGATTAAGGTTGTTTTATTATCCCATAGTAAATAAGAAATTAAAACATGACGATGTAAAGTGGACGCGAGCACGATCGAACAGGTTTGAACATGTCGAAACCTGTCCGAACGCCACCACAAGTGAAACTCGGACGAAGCGCTGTGATTGGCCGAACCGAATGCGTTGCGCTCACATCCACTCACTACTTGCACCCTGTAAAATAGAACATAAGCAGGACGGTTTGTTGCACCGATGTAGTTCAGTTCAGTCAGCAGTAGTTCTCTCAAGAAATCCGAAGCAACAAGCCGTTCCTGATCAAGATCAAAATAAATCAACTCACCATCAAGCCAGGCGTTTCATTCCTTTGGAAGATTAAAAATACAGTCCACCTCAACAGTTTGGTCCTACGCTCGCCGGATACAGTCGGATCATCGTTCGCCTGACGAGTTGAAGATAAAGAAAATACGCAAGCGCAGTGTTCCTGAAAATGAAGACTAGGAGTATTGCGGCCGAAGAGAGTGAGGCAGAATCGGGTTACGACAGCCGACGTCGCCGAACATTCGAAGAGCCGCCGAGATCACCTTCAACCGTTGCGTCCGCGTTGCCGCGCGCCCAACATGAAGTGCCCGCAAGTGGAATCGACAGTGCCACGCCCATCGCCGCTGTGTCGGTGACCGCACCGCCCGCCACCGCCGCGACGGGAGGAGTTGTGCCACCGTCTGGTGCGTCCGCCGCGCTTACCGCACCCGCTCCACGCCACGTACCGGCGAGTCGAGCAACCGCGATCGCGAGCGTAACAATGCGTGAAGAACAACTCGTCACTCCAAGCACGTCGTTCCAGCCAAGAATTCAGGACTCTGTCAGAACAATGACGGCAAATAGGTCAATGAGAGACACCGCAAGTACGATAAGATCAAGGGGATCTTATAGCAGTGATGTGGCAAGAGTAAAACTAGCGGAATATGAGGCACAAAAAAGAATTGCTGCAATTAGGAACGAGCAATTGGAAATTGAAAAGGCCCTAGTAAACAAACGGTTCGAGTATGAAGTGTCGGCGATTGAAGCAGAGGCAGAGGCTCGTGAAGAGGGCTCCAGACATAGGAGTGAAGACAGGGTGGATGAGTGGCTGCAAAGTATTGACCAAGCCCACCCACCAGTCACCGAAGAGAGAACTCAGCCGACGCACCCCGCCGCCCAACGAACCGCCGCAGAGCCGAACACATGTGTCGACGCTACAACGCCTGCCATGCCACGCAGGAGACAACGTTCGATCTCACGTTCACCTACAAGAGGGGAACGCAGAGTAGGAAGAGGCATCGAACAACTGGCCGACACGCTGGACAAAATGATGCGTGTACGCCCGCTGCCACGACAAGTGACTGAGCTACCTGTGTTCACCGGAGCAGCTACGGAATGGCTGCCATTCAAGGCAGCTTATGAAGATTCATCGAGTGTCTACAAATTCACCGCGATGGAAAATTTAGCGAGACTGAGGAACTGCGTCAGAGGTCCAGCAAGGGAAGCAGTCTCCGCACTCCTGTACTCTGCGTCTGACCCACGGACAATTATGAAGACGCTAGAACAATACTATGGAAGGCCGGAGATATTAATGGACCATGTGACGGAGGACATAAAGAAGTTGCCTCGGCTCACTAGTGTGGCAAGTGAACTAAACTCGTTCGCAGTGAAGCTACAGAACATAGTGTGTGTGCTAACCAATATGGACAACCGCGGATACTTGTGGAACCCGATGCTAGTGCGTGAAGTTGTGGACAAATTAAGCCCGCACGTGAAATCAAGGTGGTGCGACTACGCTTCTGAGGCAGTGGAAACGTCACGTGAGCCTGAAATTACGATATTATCTCGGTTCCTGATGCGGGAGGCTGACCGTGCAATGAAGTACGCCTTCACAAACCCGACGCCCACGCCCGCACCAAAGAGAGAACAGAAAAATGTGGTGCAAGCAAGCACAAAAAGGAAAGCGGGCAGAGAAGTTATTTACGCCACGACAGAAAAAGAAGATGAAAAGAAACAGGTATGTCTGTGTTGTGCTGGGGACCATGATGTGCCTAAGTGCGCCAAGTTTTCAATGATGAGTGTCGACGACAGGTGGGAATGGGCACGAACGGAGAAAGTGTGCTTTAAATGTCTGAATAATCGCCACCGGCGAGAGCACTGCCGAGCTAAGCGGTGTGGCAAAGAAAACTGTACCCGCCCGCATCACGCGCTGCTCCACAAAGAGATGTTGCAACGAGACACCAAAGAAAAAGCGACGGATGCCAAACCGACAGCGGAGTCCGTGATGACTGTCTCAGCAAGCAGCGACGCGCCGCATCGCGTACTCTTAAAGATGTGCCCCGTCGTTTTGAAAGGACCAGGCGGTCAAGTGACCACGTTCGCGCTAATGGACGAAGGATCGACGATCTCACTCATCGACGAGGATTTAACACGCCGTATCCAAGTGAAAGGGCCAATTTCTTCACTCAAAATACAAGGAGTGACCTCACAGCCACACGAAGAACACAGTCAAGAGGTCAAACTACAAATTCGTGGTCAGAACGGCGACTATCAAGAATTACGCGCACGAACGATGAAGGATCTACGACTTCATGGTCAGACAGTAGATAAATCAATGTTACTCAAATATCCACACCTCCGAGACATGCAAAAGGACGCATTCTTTGACGAAGCCACACCGAAAGTATTGATAGGTGCGGACAATTGGCACCTGATCGTGACGCGAAAACTACGCATGGGCAAGAAGAATGAGCCTGCGGCCTCGTATACCCAACTGGGATGGGTAATTCATGGGACGGCGCCACGCTCAGCGTTGACTCAAAAAGAGGGTCAACTAGTGCTTCATATCTACGACGTGTCTGCGAACAAACAGACAGAAGATGTACGGCGCGTAGAAGAAATAGTGAAAGCACACTTCAGGATTGATGCCCTTGGAGTCTCCCTGGCAAAGAAAGTCAGACCAGAAGACCAAAAGGCAATCGACGTGGTCCAACGAACAATGAGGAAGGTTGGTGAACACTTCGAAGTGGGTCTGCCATGGAGAGATGAAGACGCTCCGATGCCCAATAATTATCACTGTGCCGTGAAGAGACTAAAGATGATAGAAAAAAAGATGGACGCCTCTTCGGATTTCGCTGCACAGTATCGCGCTCAAGTGAGAAACCTCCTCGATAAAGGTTATGCCCAAGAGTGCGATGGACAAGAGGAACGAAGCAAGAAGATATGGTACCTGCCACACTTCCCGGTCGTGAACCCTAACAAGCCGGGAAAGATGCGGCTGGTTTTTGACGCGGCGCACCGATACAGCGGAGTGTGCCTCAATGATCACTTACTAGAGGGACCTGACCTCCTGAAATCGCTACCAGGAATCCTCTTCAGATTCAGAGAACGTCAGGTAGCCGTGACAGCAGATATTCAAGAGATGTTCCTCCAAGTAAGAATAAGACCACAAGACCAAGCAGCTCAAATGTTTCTTTGGCGAGACGAAGAGCGTGATAAGCCGCCGAAAAAGTACAAGATGATATCAATGATCTTCGGGGCATCGTGCTCGCCGTTCATCGCGCACTCAGTGAGAGATGCCAACGCGAGACGATACGCACAAGCATACCCCAACGCTGTGCAAGCAATAACATCGAGCCACTACATGGATGACTACGTCGATAGCTTCGCCACAGAGCGAGAAGCTATAAGAACAGCACAAGAGGTCATGAAGATACATGAGAATGCACACTTCAACCTCCGTGGATGGTGCTCTAACAGGCCTAATGTGGTGGACAACGTGGCTACAGAAAAACGAGTGCTCAAAGCCGAAGTGAAGCTTGGTCAGAGACAGGAAAACTCCGATAAGACACTTGGTTTACTTTGGCATACGGATCAAGATGAACTAGGCTTCAACACAGGGCTTAGCCGTCTAGCACCTGAAGTGAGGATGAGAGACAGAGCGCCGACGAAAAGAGAAGCCCTCGGAGCAGTGATGGCCGTCTACGATCCCCTCGGTCTCATCAGCCATTTTACTATCACGGGTAAAATCATACTTCAAAACCTGTGGAGACACGGAGTGGGATGGGATGAAGTGATTCCCGACGAAGACGCACAACATTTCGAAGAATGGCTCCGAGGTTTAAGCATGGCCACGAAACTGCGAGTCCCAAGATGCTACGGCAAAAGCTCTGAAGACGACATAGAGCTCCATGTCTTCTGTGATGCGAGTGAACAAGCATACGCGGCGACCGCCTACTGGAGGATCCTGAAACCAGATGGAAGAGTGACTGTGAGCCTGGTTGCGGCAAAAGCAAGGGTCGCACCATTAAAACCAGTAACCGTCCCTCGACTCGAACTCCAAGCGGCAGTGATCGGCGCACGATTGGCGGAAACAATCGTGAGAGAGCATAGAGACAAGCCCAAGAACGTGACGTATTGGACGGACTCACAAACCGTTCTGCGTTGGATAGAAAAGGATGCCATCAAGTACACACCCTTCGTGGCACACCGCTTGGGCGAAATAGCGGAGCTGACCGACGCCAATCAATGGAGATGGGTGCCCACGGAACAAAACGTGGCAGATGATGCAACGCGCCCTAATTATAAACTACAAATGAAACCAGAAGACAGATGGTTCACCGGGCCTGAATTTCTATATGATGAAAAAGAACTCTGGCCGAAAGAGAAAGCCAGGAAAGAAGACCAAGAGGAAGAAGTGACTTATGTAGTCACAGAAAAGAAACACGCTTCTCATCTGCCCGACATAAGCAGATTCTCCTCATATGAGAAGCTGATACGAACTACAGCGGTACTCTTTCTCTTCAAGGAAAAGTACAAAAATCGAGCTAGCCAGATGACCGTCGACCTGATAGAAAAGGCTGAGAAGACATGGGTGAAACAAGCGCAGCTCGACGACTACGCAGAAGAAATAAGACTGTTGGAAAAAGGAAGACCAGTGCCCAAGTCCAGTAGCCTGTATAAACTGGACCCTTATTTGGAAGACCAGATTCTCAAAGTGAGAGGAAGAATCGGGCACGCTGCGGTTCCAGACATGAAGAAGAAGCCGGTCATATTACACGGCAAGCACCCGTTTACCAGACTGCTAATAGAAGACGCCCATCGAAGGGCAGGCCATGCAAACAACGAACGCGTGGTCAACGACTTAAGGCAAAGGTACTGGGTGATCAATCTGCGCCCTACAGTAAGAACCATAGCGCAGCGATGCCAACTTTGCCGCATCAGAAGAGCGACACCAGTAAAACCAGTCACGGGGGACCTACCGATGGAACGATTAACAGAGACGCAGCGACGCTTTATTCACTGCGGAGTCGACTATTTTGGGCCAATGACAGTGGTCATAGGAAGAAGACACGAGAAGCGCTGGGGAGCACTGTTCACTTGCCTGGTGACCAGGGCAGTTCACCTGGAACTGGTGGCGAGTCTGTCGACCGACTCGGCTATAATGGCCATAAGAAGAATGGCAGCACGTCGAGGTTGGCCCCGAGTAATGTACTCCGACAATGGCACCAATTTTCGAGGAGCAGATACAGAACTGCGCACGGCCTATGAAGAATGGGCCAAAGAATTCGTCCACTTCGGACTTTCACACCGAATGAAGTGGAAGTTCATACCACCAGGGGCGCCGCATATGGGGGGAGCGTGGGAACGATTAGTACGCTCTGTCAAAACGGCGTTGGGGGCGAGACTGCATCAGCGGGCGCTAAAAGAAGAAGTGCTGCTGACCCTGATGGTAGAGGCCGAACACTCTATAAACTCTCGGCCTCTCACCCACGTTTCCGTCGATCCCAAGGATCCGGAGGCGTTGACTCCGAACCACTTCCTCATCGGGACCTCCTCAGGCCTTCCCTATACTGGGCCTTGCGAGGAGGTCAGCCGAAAACAGTGGAGAGCTGCCCAGGCGCTCGCCGACCATTTCTGGCGACGCTGGGTAAATGAATACCTGCCGACGCTGGTGCCCAGGGGGGCATCCGACGACCGAGGACGACCTCTGCGCGTTGGCGACCTGGTTGTCGTCATCGACCCCACACTGCCACGAGGGACGTGGCCCCGAGGCGTCGGTCCAGACGGCAAGGTGCGATCAGCCGACGTCAGGACTACAGCAGGCATCCTACGGCGTCCCACGACGAAGCTCGCCGTCCTCTGCGTGGAAGATAAGGCTACGGTAGCCCTGCGCCGGGGGGAGGATGTTACGGACGTCGTAGCTTTGTAATATAATTAAGTAATGATCATAAATAATGTAAATAAATATGAATATATAAGTAGACTTAAGTAGATATAAGGATGATTCAATAAAAACGATTTGAGAGTAGGGAAATGTTTATTGTTATTCGATTAAGGTTGTTTTATTATCCCATAGTAAATAAGAAATTAAAACATGACGATGTAAAGTGGACGCGAGCACGATCGAACAGGTTTGAACATGTCGAAACCTGTCCGAACGCCACCACAAGTGAAACTCGGACGAAGCGCTGTGATTGGCCGAACCGAATGCGTTGCGCTCACATCCACTCACTACTTGCACCCTGTAAAATAGAACATAAGCAGGACGGTTTGTTGCACCGATGTAGTTCAGTTCAGTCAGCAGTAGTTCTCTCAAGAAATCCGAAGCAACAAGCCGTTCCTGATCAAGATCAAAATAAATCAACTCACCATCAAGCCAGGCGTTTCATTCCTTTGGAAGATTAAAAATACAGTCCACCTCAACAGTTTGGTCCTACGCTCGCCGGATACAGTCGGATCATCGTTCGCCTGACGAGTTGAAGATAAAGAAAATACGCAAGCGCAGTGTTCCTGAAAATGAAGACTAGGAGTATTGCGGCCAAAGAGAGTGAGGCAGAATCGGGTTACGACAGCCGACGTCGCCGAACATTCGAAGAGCCGCCGAGATCACCTTCAACCGTTGCGTCCGCGTTGCCGCGCGCCCAACATGAAGTGCCCGCAAGTGGAATCGACAGTGCCACGCCCATCGCCGCTGTGTCGGTGACCGCACCGCCCGCCACCGCCGCGACGGGAGGAGTTGTGCCACCGTCTGGTGCGTCCGCCGCGCTTACCGCACCCGCTCCACGCCACGTACCGGCGAGTCGAGCAACCGCGATCGCGAGCGTAACAATGCGTGAAGAACAACTCGTCACTCCAAGCACGTCGTTCCAGCCAAGAATTCAGGACTCTGTCAGAACAATGACGGCAAATAGGTCAATGAGAGACACCGCAAGTACGATAAGATCAAGGGGATCTTATAGCAGTGATGTGGCAAGAGTAAAACTAGCGGAATATGAGGCACAAAAAAGAATTGCTGCAATTAGGAACGAGCAATTGGAAATTGAAAAGGCCCTAGTAAACAAACGGTTCGAGTATGAAGTGTCGGCGATTGAAGCAGAGGCAGAGGCTCGTGAAGAGGGCTCCAGACATAGGAGTGAAGACAGGGTGGATGAGTGGCTGCAAAGTATTGACCAAGCCCACCCACCAGTCACCGAAGAGAGAACTCAGCCGACGCACCCCGCCGCCCAACGAACCGCCGCAGAGCCGAACACATGTGTCGACGCTACAACGCCTGCCATGCCACGCAGGAGACAACGTTCGATCTCACGTTCACCTACAAGAGGGGAACGCAGAGTAGGAAGAGGCATCGAACAACTGGCCGACACGCTGGACAAAATGATGCGTGTACGCCCGCTGCCACGACAAGTGACTGAGCTACCTGTGTTCACCGGAGCAGCTACGGAATGGCTGCCATTCAAGGCAGCTTATGAAGATTCATCGAGTGTCTACAAATTCACCGCGATGGAAAATTTAGCGAGACTGAGGAACTGCGTCAGAGGTCCAGCAAGGGAAGCAGTCTCCGCACTCCTGTACTCTGCGTCTGACCCACGGACAATTATGAAGACGCTAGAACAATACTATGGAAGGCCGGAGATATTAATGGACCATGTGACGGAGGACATAAAGAAGTTGCCTCGGCTCACTAGTGTGGCAAGTGAACTAAACTCGTTCGCAGTGAAGCTACAGAACATAGTGTGTGTGCTAACCAATATGGACAACCGCGGATACTTGTGGAACCCGATGCTAGTGCGTGAAGTTGTGGACAAATTAAGCCCGCACGTGAAATCAAGGTGGTGCGACTACGCTTCTGAGGCAGTGGAAACGTCACGTGAGCCTGAAATTACGATATTATCTCGGTTCCTGATGCGGGAGGCTGACCGTGCAATGAAGTACGCCTTCACAAACCCGACGCCCACGCCCGCACCAAAGAGAGAACAGAAAAATGTGGTGCAAGCAAGCACAAAAAGGAAAGCGGGCAGAGAAGTTATTTACGCCACGACAGAAAAAGAAGATGAAAAGAAACAGGTATGTCTGTGTTGTGCTGGGGACCATGATGTGCCTAAGTGCGCCAAGTTTTCAATGATGAGTGTCGACGACAGGTGGGAATGGGCACGAACGGAGAAAGTGTGCTTTAAATGTCTGAATAATCGCCACCGGCGAGAGCACTGCCGAGCTAAGCGGTGTGGCAAAGAAAACTGTACCCGCCCGCATCACGGGCGACTTCAACTGCAAGCACCCAGCGTGGAACTCGTCGACCACCAACGCACCGGGTATACGACTCTTCAACGACGCCGAAGCCCAAGGTTACATCGTCGCGGGTCCGGAGGTACCAACTCATTACCCGGACACGCTCACACACATACCCGACGTCATTGACATCGTCGTCCACAATGACCTTTCGCACTGCCAGTTGCAACTTAGCCAGGAAGTACTCGACGACGAGCTACAGTCGGACCACCAGCCGGTACTCGTCGTCGCCCAGCAACAACCCACCCGCGTCGTCCCTCAAGCGCCACGTCCATTACCGGATTGGACCAAATTTAAGGACACGATGGAGACCACAACACCGACTCGCCCTATCAGCTCCGCAGCCGACGTCGACGCGCTCGCGTCCGAACTGACCGGCGCTATTAAGTCCGCCCTTGTCAGCTCCACACCACCCATCAACACCCAGAGGAGGCTACCCCCTCTGCCGGCACACATCGCAAAACTGATAGCTGACAAGCGGCGCCTAAGAAGACAGTGGCAAAGCACGCGATGCCCTACCCTTAAGACGCAACTCAACCGGCTGACGGAGAGAGTGAAGGGCGAGTTGAGGACTCACACCGCCGAGAGCTGGGAGAGACTGATCGAGGACTCTCGCGACGACTGGCCGTCGATCCACCGGCTATGTCGTCGCCTCACGAACACCCCAGCTCCGGTGCGCCCGCTACTACACGCCGACGGAACACCGCGCTACAAAGCAGCAGACCGAGCAGCTATCTTAGCCGACCACCTCGAGGGCGAGTTCAGGCCTAACCCGATTGTGGACGCAGAACACGCCGCAGCAGTCGAGACACACCTTCGGGAGTACTTCGCCACGCCGATAGCTCCCGATGAGGACCCCATCTTCTTCTCACCCGGGATGGTACAGCGCGCCATACGGCAGACCCAGCCCCGGAAGGCCCCTGGGGCGGATGGGATACCGAATGCAGCGCTGCGCCACCTGCCGCACCGTACCGTGGCAGCGTTGGCGCGCCTGTTCACGGGGATCGTCCGCACAGGCGCCTTCCCCGCATGCTGGAAAGAAGGCCGCATCATTATGCTACCGAAGCCGGACAAGAACATCCTGAAGCCGGGGAGCTATCGGCCGATCACTCTCCTGCCCACGACCTCGAAGGTGTTTGAGAGACTCCTGCTGCGGCACCTCACACCGCACATAACACCCAGACCGGAACAATTCGGGTTCAGGTCTGAACACTCAACAACATTGCAGCTGTCGAGGGTACTGCATCGGATAACGGCGGCGCGCAACAAGCGCGAGCACGCCGTAGCAGTATTCCTCGACATACAGAAAGCGTTTGACCGAGTGTGGCACTCCGGTCTGCTGTACAAGCTGTCAACGTCCACAGCGCCTCGCCGTGTAGTTAACGTGGTCTCCTCGTTCCTAAACAACCGGACATTCCGAGTGGTAGTGGAACAGGAGCTGTCTGACATCCGCACCATCTCTGCTGGAGTCCCGCAGGGCTCATGCCTCTCGCCTGTGCTTTACACCAGGTTCACCGACGACATCCCCGTCGCCGAGGGTGCCGAGCTGGCGCTCTACGCCGACGATGCGGCGTTCATCTCGACGAGCGTCAACGCCGCCCACGCCGCCAAGAAAATGCAGCGTACCCTCGACATACTCCCCCGCTGGCTATCGCAGTGGCGACTGTCGGTGAACGTGGGTAAGTCACAGGCCATTCTAATCAGCAGTAAGCAGCTCCATCCACTGCCACTCAAACTCCAGGGTGAGTACATCCCCTGGACCCGGACGGTGAAATACCTGGGGATCACCATAGACCGCTCCTTGTCTATGAAGCCGCACGTCCGCAACGTCGTCGCTCAGGTACGCGCAACCAGGGCGCTACTGCGTCCAGTGCTCTCCTCTCACCTACCTCTGCGAGCAAAGCTGGGTGTGTACAAGTCTTATGTACGCACCCGGCTCACCTACGCCGCGCCCGCTTGGTTCGCCCTCACGAGCGAGTCGAGCCGCATTCGCCTCCGCGCGCAGCAGTCACTGTCGCTGCGCGCCGCCGTACAAGCTCCTCGCTACGTGAGGAACGATGTCATCCAGCGGGACACCCGCATCGAGAGCCTGGACGCCTACATCCGCCGTCTGTCCGTGGGGATGTTTGAGCGAGCCGACGCCTCGGCCTGGGACCACGTCCGGGACCTGGCCCCCTGGCACGCTCGCCCCCCGGACAAGAAGAAGCTGCCCCGAGACCTCATCATCGACCACGACGACTCTGCGGACGCTGCGGCTGCCCCGGGCAACCGCCGTCCCCTCTAATACGACAACCCCTTTCACAACTCTGTTGCAGGTGGCCGCCCCTTTCCGCGCGACATCTGCGCGTATCACCCAGGATACGCGCATCATGCGCGCGCGCGGACGACCACCGCAACAGCGACGCCAAGGTTTCGACACCCACACCACGACGTCGACATCAAGCCTGATGTCGACCAACTACTCCACACCACACCACTAAGACCTCCGCAGGCCGCACGTAAGTCGCCGTCCGCGTCGCTGGCTTCACGGAGCTGGGCCTCCCTCGGTTCGCCGGGGGTCTCACCTGGCTCGTGCTGACCGCCCGGACGGCGTGAAGATCTAGCGGCCTGCGAGTACACGCGCGTACACGCCTTCTTGGTCCCTAAGGGCAACTACTGCCCGCCCCCAGGACCTGCCCTTATTAAAGGGCAGGAGAAAGAACCCGCTTGCGGGGGGCTAAACTGCCCCGAACAAGCCTCTGCACGCCCTTTACGGGGCGTCGCGACGATCTACGTTGGCACCGATGTAGTTCAGTTCAGTCAGCAGTAGTTCTCTCAAGAAATCCGAAGCAACAAGCCGTTCCTGATCAAGATCAAAATAAATCAACTCACCATCAAGCCAGGCGTTTCATTCCTTTGGAAGATTAAAAATACAGTCCACCTCAACACTCAGGTTACAAATAAAAGTAAGAGGTTCAAGGATAGATTTTCTGATATACTTAATTAAGTAGGATCTGTAACTGTCCAATCCAGGAGCACCGTCATTCTTAAGGTTGAGAATTATTGCCTCTACTTCGATTGTGTCGGTTGGAACTAAAAACATGGAGTCGCTATATTGGTTTCTGTTTTCAATTTTATCGGCAAGATCATTTTCAGTTGTGGCTAGTTTTGAAAGTATTTGGTCAGCTAATTTCTTTCCTACTGAAGCAAAGTGATTATTACAGTGGTTGAGAGAGATTTGGGGCGTTTCTTTTGATTTTAATAATTGTAAGGCATGATTTGATTTTCTTGGAATTTCACATGTTTCCTTTAAGGATTCCCATAACTTTTTCGGGTTGTGTTCGTTCTTTTGAAGGAGGGAACTGTAATAGTTATTTTTGACCTTTCGTAGCAGATCGGAGAAAAAATTTCGATATCTTTTGTAAGACAGCTTTAGCGTCTCATTGCTAGGATCATTTTTTACTTGTAAATGAAGTTTGTCTCTGAAACGCATACATCGTAATAAGCCAGGGGTGATCCAAGGTTTTAAATTAAACTTTTTGCGGCTATATCTTACTATCTTTGTGTTACGTAAAACTGCGGCGCGTAATATATCTTCGAATGCGTTTAATGCATCATTTACGTTCTGGTTACAGTAGACAGGGGACCAATCTGTTGCGTCGGTTTCTAGTCTAAGGGCTTCTAAGTCGATTTTGGGTATTGAAATTCTTTTATTTTTAATGAAGGTGTTTCCGGTTCTAATCCCAGTCATAACAGCGTCGTGGTCAGTCAAGGCACATTTTGCAACTATTCCAATGACAAATTGTGCCTTAAAAGATACGAAAGCATGGTCTAGACATGTACTTTCTCGGGTAGGGATAGTGATTGCTGGCAGTAGTCCATGTTGTGCCACTAGGCATTGAAAATCTTCGTTTTCCCTACTAGGATTATCAGCGATTATATCTATGTTTAGATCGCCAGTCAGTACTATTTCGGTTTTAGATTTAAGTTTATTTAAGGTAACATCTAGAGAAGCTAAAAAGTTGCCTAATCTCGTAAAAGCAGGGGACCGGTAGATACCAAAGATATTTAAGTTTCCTATAACGACTGAAAGGCAATTTGCATCGTCGATGTCAGGCTCTGAAACGACGGCATTGTATATTTCCTTAGCATAAATGATTACTCCGCCAGATTTGTTTAGGTACTTGGTAGTTCTGTAAGTGTTGTATCCATCGATGTACCTGATTAAAGTATTTTCATTTAACCAACACTCAGTTAGGACGATAGCATCGTATTCTATATTTAAACGTTTTAGTACTAAAGTAAAGCTATCGAAATTCTTTTGGTAGCTTCTGATATTAAAAGATAGAATTTTAAAGTTATAATCCGATGTTAAGACGTCCTGGCAGAGTTCTAATTCTTCTATTGAGTGACAAGTAACAGCTAGAGTTTGGTCAATATTATCATGAACGTCTATGTTATCCATGGAGAACAGTAGGGCACATAAATAAGTATAGGTTGGAATCTTGTCACTCGCAATAGAAAAATTAAATGATGATCTGAGTGGGTGAGACTATATTTGAGTTCATAGCAGTGAGTTTGGGTCTTTTGAATTATCATGTTTTTTTGTATCACGTTATGTTGATTGTGTGTGTGTATGTGATATTGTGTATCTGTTTTGTGTTTTATACTTACAGGGTTCGTAGGTAAACAGATTTTTTACAAATATGGAATAAAACGTTACAAATAAAATTAAATTATTACAATCAATTATTAGTACTACACTAGAGCTAATAATGAGATCAACGTTTATATTGCAATGGCACAAATAAAAGTAATAAAATAGACAAGAGTTATAACAGCAATATATGTGAATAAAAATTTGAACCAAACATAATATAAAATGGTTCAGACGAAAGCAGATTTTGTACATTGAGATTTTGGCTATTCCCACAAAAATGTTTTTACAGTTCTTGTAATAATGTGGAACACGTATGTGTGTATTATTTAATTTGCTTACTGATCGGGGCTTGAGGGAGTGAGCTGCAACTTTCGTGTCGTTCAGACGGCTTAAAATGAAGATCCAGATCGCCAAAAGCACGGATGGTAACAGCTGCTTTCCCTTCATACATACGTGCTTGGATGATACCGTTTTTGACCCAACAGTATTTGTAGCCAGCTTCCTTCGCACGTAATCTAGCATCACGAAATAACTGTCTGTAGAATTTTGTTAGGTGTTCATTGAAGTATATTTTTCTGTTGGATCCTAGCACGTCTATATCCGAAGTAGTTATGCCTCTCCTGATTTTAGCTGCTTTTAGAAATTCATCACGTTTTGCAGATCGTGTAAAGCGAACTATGACTGGGCGCGGCATGAGGTTAGAGGATGATTGGTAGTCTGGGTCTTTACGTATACCAGGGCGCGAGAATGATGAAAGAATTTTTCAAATCGGGCCAGTAGTTCCTGAGATTAGCGCGTTCAACCAAACAAACAAACTCTTCAGCTTTACATATTAGTATAAAATTAGATTTCTATGCTTACATTTCCTAAATGCGCCCTCTGGCGGTCTCTACTGACCGTTACTGTTCGCTAGGGTACGTTAGTACTATTAATTATTCTGTGGCTAGGGGCGCATTTAAAAAGATGTATGAAGATTGTTCCGTTGATTAGTCCCTCTGATAATCGAGTGCAAACTCGGACTAGACCACTTGGTCACTGCCAGGCCTCAGCTAATAAAAATCATGGTAATAAAATAAGGCAACTTTAAACAAAGAATTGCTCATCATCCTGATAGTTTGAACTACGGACTCAGGGTGGGCCTGAGTTTTCATAAAACAATGGTATGAAGTTTCTTAGGTGACCAGCAACATTCTTGAGTAGGTCACACGGTGGTAGGCACGGCCCACCCAGCCCGTCGGCCTCGCTCATAAGCGTAGATAGCAGGATGCTACGAGCGTGGTCGACGGCTAATAATAGCAATACTCTGCAGGATATCCAAAGAGCGAGTTATAAAACATTCACAAATATTGCACTATGCGCACTGAAGCGTTTTGATCGTAATCGTAGAGTTTTTACCGACAATCTCCGACCTGGGGGTCCAGTTCGACTTTTGATCGCATTGCGAGTAGATTTTCGCAGTCAATTCCATACAATTTCAATATACCTACCTAGGTATTCATTTAAAAATAAAATGACCACAAAAATTTTCATGGGAGCAGTCAGATGCTTTTGAAGCATAACCTGGGTCCCGTGTGTCCAGCTCTACTATCGTTACCATCCATATATTTTCTACATGGCAATCGAATGTAAAACTGAATAGACCCCTGAATACACAGAACACTTAAGGCGCACGCAAACTGTTCGGACGCGACTTACTGTCGCGACAGTAAGTCGCGACACATAGTGTGCACACCCTTTCGGACGCGGCTTTCTGTCGCGTCCGCGTCCGATACAACCATAGACACGCCATGCTGTCTATGCGATACACTATGGCTAGGTAGGAGCTTATTTTCTTAATTCAGGGCACTAGCAGTTAGCACTATTAGATTATATTATTGGTAGATCTTGAAGTAAAGCAGAACTGTTGAATTGAAAGTGAATTTAACATTTTTTGACTATATTCGGTATAAAATCAATATTAAGGCCGTACCATGGACAGTATACGGATGACAGTAAACGTCCGCGGACGTTTGTAAACGTCCGCGGACGTTAAATGTCATTTTCCCAGATTGCCTTCGGACGTCTGAACGCTCAAGGTCACGTCCGCGACAGACGTCCGATAGTGTGCACACTTGAATGGATTTTCCTTGTCCAGATACCCTTCTGTCGCGACAGTAAGTCGCGACAGATAGTTTGTGCGCGCCTTTATACTCAAAGAGAAAAATGACAACTTCATACAAAATGTGTGAGGAAACGGAGAGTAGCGATCGATAGAGACCGCTAGGGGGCGCATTTAGAAAATGTCGACTAGGCTATCGTCCACGGTGACGATCGAGTACAAACTCGTACTAGACCCTCAGTACCTAAATGACACAAAATTATTAATAAAATTTTTATTTTCAAAGCGTTTAACATAGTATTTGTAATAAAAAAATAAAACTTTTTAATCTTAAGTGAATATCGCTATCTCGTTTTCCCACTACCGATGTCTCTGTCGTGACTAACAGCCCACGTATAAAATCTCGTAGAACTGAGTTGACCGACCCTGCCTGAATATGCCTCGACCAAAACGCTCGTAGTTTTTTTTTCATTACGCGCTATTTCAGTCATTGCCATGGCATGTTAGGCTGTATGCTTTACGAATGCGTCACAGTCTGTACAGCCTGGCAAGAACGAGTCTGTTGCGGTGACAATTGAAACTAAACTAACATTTTGCCATTCCAGTAATTGCTATAAGTAAATTTCTTTTTTAAAACAAATTAATTAGTAGTGGAGACCAGGGATGAACGTAACAATTTTCAATATTCTTATAATATCTCTAAGATCTTTTTGAATATCAAAATTCTAAATATTACACATGACAAATTGGTTTTGCAGCTATCTTTTGACACCAGTTTAAATGCAACTGATGTGATACATTTTAAGGAAAACGATTATATAAAAAAACTGGAATTTGTTACAACCATCCCTACCCCTAGGGTTGGTTGTAACAGTGTAAAGGGATAGTTGTAACATTGTAAATAAAAACAAACTTTGAGGGTTTACACTAGTATCACAATTTTATTATTATAAAAACTAAACATTTTTATAAAACAAAACAATCTTCTATCACAATCAACATAATTTTTAAAATAACAAAAATATTATATATATATCTTATTGATAATCTCGGATTGCGACGCATAAACAATCTCAACCAGTCTTCACCGGCACACTCATTGGACCTCCGCGAGCCGGGAATATTATAGGTATGTATTTAATCGCTAATTGAAACGCTAGCTTTCGTACTTCTTTGGTCGTTAATCCGTAATTAATTTGAGAACAATGGAGTAAATATTCGGCCAGTATGTTTTCCTCCTCGTCAGTAAAAACTCTTCTTTTTGATACGTAGCCAACATTTGGAAGACTTGTTGAACCTGCTTCAAGCATTTTTTTCTTCTTTTGTACATATCTATATAGGCAGCGATAGCCTAGTGGAGATACCAACAGACTGCCATGCAGAGGGTATCGGGTTCGAATCCACGGCGCGCACCAATGACTTTTCGGAGTTTGTGCGTATTGAATTGTTAATTATCGCTTGTGTCCCGTGCCTCGGAGAGCACGTTAAGCCGTCGGTACCGGTTGTCATGAAGATCTTTGACAATCGTTACAGGGCGTCAGTACCTTCTAAATAAACTGACACCGTTCAAAACCATGGAATATCGCTATCCCTTCGGGTTGCAGAGGTCAGACAGGCAGTCGCTCTGTTGAAAAGCTAATATTCAGCCAAATCCGGTTAGACTAGGAAGCGGACCCCAGATTGAAACTGGGATAACGCTAAGAGAATGATGATGTACATATCTATATAAAGTTACATGGCACAGCTGATATGAATTGGCAGCGTCTCGAAATGGTACTTTTCTTAGCAATACTTCTGCTGCGGCCAAATCCATTATTTCTGCACTAACTAAACCTCTGCTGGTCGTTCGTTTATGTATATTAGGCATTCTGAAATAAACAAATAAATCTATGTTACCCAACTACATAAAAGCATAAAAATCTCAAGCAAAATAAGCTTTTAGTTATCAAGATCATAATCGGGATGATAGTAACAAGTTGTTACTTTCATCCCTTGATTTAAAATTGCCCGAATTTGACAAACACATGCCGATAAACTAAGAAAAATGTTGCAAAAGATACCGTTTCAAACGTAAAATTAGAAAGACGAACAGTCTAACTAACTAACTGATGCTTAAAGCCTAAGCTTGAACCTAGCATAATAAAAACAAGCATAGTCAAAAAAATCTGTCAAAACTTACTTTGGAGGTATTTTCGCGGCACCAACTCGCTATGTCCACAACCTGACGTCACAGCGCCGTGAGCGCAACTGAGGTAAGGGGGGGTTGGAAATGGTACATATTGGTGATACTGTCATCAGTGCAGTCAACATAATTCGTTCGAAAATTCATTTGTTACGTTCATCCCGTGTTACTTTCATACCTGGTCTCCCCTAGTATATTAAATGTTTAAAGTATTAAAATCGGTTAAATCATAGTATATGGTGTGGCCATAATTATGACAAGTAGTAGCGCCCTCATTTTTCCACACTCTTTCTTGCCAAGCTGTACTTACTTGACTCTTTTACCTACTCAATGAATTTTCCTTAAGTAAGTAAATGTATGCTGCCTCCGTGGTCCAGTGGATAGCGTATGCGACTGCTGATCGGAGGTCCCGGGTCGGGCTAAAGTGTTACTGGGTTTTTCCGAATTCTCAGAAGGAGCACCGATTCTGGTGATGTGCCCGGTATCGGTAATAGGCTCGCTCCCTATTACGTGGGACCTACAAATTCATGGCGAAATGTGGGTGTAATATTTACACCTCTGCCTACCCCTTCGGGGATACAGTCGTGACTCGTGAGTCTATAAAAAAAAATTAAAAAAAGTAAATTTAGTTGTAGGTAACAAAAAATGTCACATAGGTATAATGTAGGAACAATATGTACCTACCCAATGATTTTATTTTTGTTAGTAGGTACCAGTACCATTACTGCGGAGTGCGGTACTAGACTCAGGACAAGTAACCTGAGGTACCTACCTACTACCTACCTTCTATGTGAAAGTAAGTACTTATGTTTCATTATTTATTAACCCTCAAATGAATGAAGTCTTATGTTAGTAGAAGAAAAATGCATATTATATAATATTTTCTTGGGTTTACGCGAATGTTACACATTGAAATTAAACTACAGTTTACGGATTTTATCGCGTTATATTGGTTTCACTTGTTATTACATTTAAACCGAATGATCTAGAAACTACATTTTTATTACCAGCCGACGTTTCGAATTCTTTACAGGATTCATGTTCACGGCAGACTGAGGTGGTCTTTGTCTTTGTCTTGAATTTAAAAGTTATCTCAAAGTACCCGAACATTTTTCAACTATTGGTGTTACTATCTACGCAGAATGTGCTCACTGTGTCTTGATGTCTTCTGGTGACTTTGTCCTTCTTGGGTTTCATTAGCCTGATAACAGGGTCCCAAGCTGGAGGAACATTCCAACCATCTTCCCTATTGAAATAAGGATGTTTTTTAATTTCAATAGCTTCTCGTATCATTCTTGGAATAAAGCGGTGTTCTTTTGCGAGTATCTGTGGTTTATCAAATCGCAGGTAATGGTTGGTTCCTTGTTCTACATGTTCACACACAGCAGACTTCGTCGAGCGTTTGTGTTTAATGTCAGCTATATGTTCCTTTAGTCGAGAGAAGCATAGGCATTCGACTAAAGGAACATATAGCTAATGAAACCCAAGAAGGACAAAGTCACCAGAAGACATCAAGACACAGTGAGCACATTCTGCGTAGATAGTAACACCAATAGTTGAAAAATGTTCGGGTACTTTGAGATAACTTTTAAATTCAAGACAAAGACAAATACCACCTCAGTCTGCCGTGAACATGAATCCTGTAAAGAATTCGAAATCGGCTAGTAATAAAAATGTAGTTTCTAGATCATTCGGTTTAAATGTAATAACAAGTGAAACCAATATAACGCGATTAAAATCCGTAAACTGTAGTTTAATTTCAATATGCATATTATAGTAAAATTGGGTAAGTACATATGACTGGAAGAAAAATCATAATCAATTACATAGACTAATGATTGGTCTCGCTCTGCGAAGCGATACCAATTATTTGTCTAGGATCAATTATTTCTTTGTATTTTCAGAAAAAAAAACGACTTGTGCCGTTAACGGCACTATATGCATTTGTTTATTACATACGTTTGTGTAATTGGTTAAAACAATCTTTACTTTTTTTCGAACATAAATGAACTTTACATTTTGCACACATAACAACTGTTTTTAAATTGCACGCAGGAAACATACACCTCATCCTATGCGCAGTTCTCACTTGCTCATGGCCCACGCCATCGACTATGACGTCGATTGAGGGTAAAGCTTGGCAGGATTTTCCACGGCGTATTTTTGGACGAGGCCCAACATCTGCAATCGATGTAGAACGCGGACGACCCCTAGGTAGAGGTGTTGTATATTTGCATAAAGTGTCTGCTAACTCGGACCGAGACTCTGCAAGGTTTATAATGTCTATAGTGGCTATGCCTCTGACCCATTACTTTTAGGAAAAAAATCCATGAACTGATAATGCTTAGATCTAAAAGACGATAAAAAATTCGAATATACCACTCTCTGCTTTTTATGCTAGTCCTATATCTACCGAGGTGAGAATCCATTAGGTCTACGCTCCCCATATGAGCATTTATCTTTTACCAGATTAGGACAAGGAATTTGGATTTTTAGTTTTACCTTCTTATCAAACCTTTCGATTGTTTCTTCAGGTTCTGCACCTACGTAGGTTGTTGCTCGAACAACCTGCTTGTTACCCTTCCATGAATCCGCAGCTATATCCACATTGATCACATATTCTTCATATGCTCCTCGAGGCACCGAGGTTTTCATGACGTCTTATTTATTTGGCAATTGTTTATTTCCCCTTAATGATTTCTCTGTATCGTTCCTAAGGAATGGATACCTTATTTGGACATTCGATTGTTTCTACAGGTTCTGCACCTACGTATGTTGATGCTCGAACAACCTGCTTGTTACCCTTCCATGAAACCACAGCTATATCCACATTGTCAACATTGGTCACATATTCTTTATATGCTCCTCGAGGCACCGAGGTTTTCACGACATCTTGTTTATTTGGCAATTGATTTTTTTCCCTTAACGATTTCTCTGTATCGTTCCTAAGGAATGGATACCTTATTTGGACAAATAGTACCTACTTACATTAGGGGCAAAGATGTATAATGCCTAGTCGTCGAAATAAACTATATGATTTCACTGTCTAGGTACGACTCTAATAAGTCTCATAACAATTTCTCCTAATAGGTACTTACTCCTAAGTCAAGTTCATTTGGTAGTCTCTCTGCGTTTTCTCTATCTGCATACCTATATAATGAAATTGTACGAATAGGTACATTAGACTGCAGAGTGCAGTGGACAAATAACTTAAATCCCCATTTGTTGTTGGGCATATATTGTTTTAAAGACTGTAGATTAACCTACTCTAGCAAAAAATAAATAGATTTTAAACAATCGATTTAAACTCCTCTTCCCCCCGGACCTCGGTATCGAGTGGACGTGTGAAAATCTACGCAGTTTTAAATAAAATAAATAAATAAATCTAAAACTCATAAAATCTATGAACAAAAATAGGAGTGCATAAGTAGTGAAGAGCTTTCCTCTACGGCCGTTGCATCAAGCGAAGCCCCACCCGTCGTCAACAGCTACGCTACAGCGAAATCCCGCCCACGGGTGAGAGAGACAAATATATTTCTTTAATTAAATCACAGCCGCAAGTACCAGGCAAACAGTACTGACAAGGATTCCGTTAACACAAATTGAGAAACATAATTTAGACAACACCAGCAATTGTCCCTGCGGTCTGGAGGCTAAGAGTTGATGCGACGACGCAAGAAAGCCCAGTTCGAGTCCTTAGAACTACCTATCTTTTTGTTGCTCGACTATAAGTTTTGACACTTATAACATTATTCCAAAGTCAAGAATTAAATTGAAAAACGAAAATATTATAATAAAATTATAAAATATATTTTCTTAACACCATGTCTTCAGAACAATTAAACAAATCGCTGTCTGACTCAAACGTCAATGAAATAGATTTCACACCCAGCTTTGTTTCGATGCGCAACAAAAGGAAGATAGAGGAAAACTTACCATCACAATTCTGCGAGTTTAAGAAATATATTCAAGATTTATTCTCTAAATTCACGTCCGCCCAACAAAAAGAACTAAAAGAAATTAATAACAATCTTAAAGAACTTCAGCTCTCTAACAACAATATTGAAGCATCCATTGCACGCTTATCCACTCAGCAAGAGCAATTTCAAAAGAAGATTGAGTCTCTTGAGCTACAGGTAAAAAAAGATAAAGAGTATATTGCCATACTTGAAGAAAACATAGAAGACTTGCAGAGAGGTTCTCGTAAAACTTGCATCGAGATAAAAAATGTACCAAAAAAGGCTAACGAAAGTCGAGATGACTTAATCGGTATGGTTTTATGTCTCTCAAAGAACATAAATGTTGATCTGGTTGCAAGGGACATAATGGACATCCATAGAATCCAGGGGAAAAAGGCTGGGATTAATAATACCCCTATCATCGTAGAACTTGGCTCGTCAATACTAAAGTCAGACTTACTACAGAAAGCTAAGTCTTTTAACATAAAAAATAGAACAAAGCTTCAGGCCAAACACCTTGGATTCACTACAAATGAGGATACACCGGTGTTCTTATCCGAACAATTAACCGCCAAAGGAGCCCGCCTTTTCTTCTTAGCCCGGGACTTAGCCAAAACAAAGCAATACAAATACTGTTGGACCAAGCTTGGGCGAGTTTTTGTGAAAAAAGACGACAACTCTCGGGTTATTCTAATTAAGAACGAGGCTCAAGTACACCACTTATTACAAGAATTGTGACTAAGCAGGGTAACATCTTCTGTCAACTTTTTAGTTTACTTATTTTCTGCATGTATCATTATTTTAGTTAAGCTTATTACTAAAAGCATTATATGTAACACACAAGGTCAGCTCAACTACACTAAACAAACACACATTTATAATTACAGTCACTCACTAACGTACTGTACATATCTCAAACCTTACTCTCTGTCACTACAAATTACAACACACATTTACTTGTTTACAGTACATATTACATATATTATACCTCAATCTTACAGTCTAACAACCCTCTGTTCACCTTCAATAAAATTTCACTTCGTAAATTGTTGTATGCTATACTCTGTAACAATTATATTACTAAATGGATAGTAACCTTAACAACTTAAGAGAATTGGACAACTTTGAAACGGCGACCTCGGCTATAATCAATATCGAACAATTACCCAATTATTTGTCACGACACTCCAACTTTACGGTTTTGACTCAAAATATCAGGAGTATTTATAGTAATTTTGATGACTTACAAGTAAACTTGTGTCAAATGAAACATGAACCAGATGTTTTAATTCTAACGGAATGTAGACTCAACTACAAAAGGCAACTACCCTTACTTAATAATTATACTTCCTATTACACAAACAGCCAGTTAAATCAAAATGATGGAGTGGTCATTTATATTAAAAGTAACTACTCTGCCAGCGTAAAAGAAATTAAATTGATACATGCTTCTGCCATTCAGATATGTGTCTCCGACTACACCATAATAGGCATATATCGTTCCCCATCAAATACCTGTGCTGACAATTTTATAAACTCTCTAAACTTACATCTGGAGACCATTACAACTCATAAAAATATTCTATTACTAGGTGACATAAACATTAATTTAATACATAAAGAATCTGAAACAGCACAGCACCGCAGTAATAGACTGAATTACTTAAACATACTGGCGGGCCATGGCATTTTGCCGGGACATTGTCTGCCTACAAGAGAACAAAACTGCCTCGATCATGTGCTGTTAAGGATTGACACAACTAATAAGTTAGCGTTTGTCGCTATTTTAAACACCTCTATCACTGATCACGCTATGGTTATATTAAATATAACTAATAAAATGAACAGTAACATTATGAATAGTACGAGTAGAAAATATAAGTCTGTCACAGACTTTGAGAATGCATATAAACACCTCATAAACACGGACATAACTTTCTTTAATAGTAATAACAATCCTGACATCCTAGCTGAAAGACTGATAGGCATGATTAAGACGTCATTAATCAGCAACACAAAAGTCAGACTAGTTTCTCGAGGTAAGAGAACTTTGAAGCCTTGGGTGTCCTTGGGGGCTTTGCGTTGTATTAAACTTCGAAATAGGTTGCAACTCCAATCAAGACAAGAGCCTTACAACATTATACTCAAAATCACCTACAGACGTTACCGTAACTTTTGCACGAATTTACTTAAAAAGTTAAAAAGGCAATATCAGCGGACCCAATTAGCTGACTCTATCAAAGATCCTAAGCAACTCTGGCAAAAAATAAATGAAATCACTCAATTCAAAAAGCCCAAATCCTCAAACATTTGTCTCTTACACATTACGCCTAACCCTCTAGACGCATTAAATCGTGTGAATCAGTTTTTTGTTAATATTGGCAAAGTTTTGGCTGAGGACATTAAAGTTTGTGGCTCTGATGCACCCCTAAATAACGTCGTTACACAATCTAGTGTCTCTTCATTCGTGTTACTTCAGACTGACCCACAGGAAGTGGACGGCATACTCATGAATCTTGACTCTTTGAGCTCACCCGGTTGGGATGGTATACCCACCAGGTTTTTGAAAATGGCTAGGGATTTCCTTGTCCCACTAATAAGCCAACTAGCTAATCTATGTTTCGAAACAGGTAAATTTCCTGCTGTGTTTAAGCGATCAATAGTGACCCCTGTTCATAAGGGTGGGGATGTGAACGAAGTCAATAACTACAGACCAATTTCCGTCTTACCTAGTATTGCCAAAATTTTAGAAAAATTGATAAACAATAGGCTCATAGGATATTTAAACAAATTCGAAATACTATCAAAGTCCCAATACGGATTCAGAAGGGGTATGTCCACGCAAGATGCTGTTACAGCGCTGACTACTGAGATAACGAACAAGGTAGACAAGGGTGACAAGTGCATAACAGTCTTTTTAGATCTAAAAAAGGCCTTTGACACCGTATCCGTCCCTATCCTTCTAAACAGACTTGAACAAATTGGCATTAGAGGTAAACCACTTTCTATCTTTAAAAGCTATTTACAAAACAGGACCCAGCAAGTTAAAATTGATAACCTCACAAGCCAAGGAGAGAATGTGGTCTACGGAGTCCCACAGGGAAGTGTGCTTGGCCCGACACTGTTCCTGATATATATAAATGACCTTTGTAATATCAGGTGCAGTGGCGGACGGATCTTTTCCTACGCAGATGACACCGCAGTAGTTTTTTCAGGAGGATCATGGCCTGCTGTACAGGAGGCCGCTGAACAAGGTTTGGCTGTAATAGCTGGCTGGCTCAATACAAATTTATTAACCCTAAATGTTTGTAAAACTAATTTTATTTGTTTCTCTCTAACTTCAAGGTTACAGCCGGATGCTAGTTTCGGAGTCGTGATTCATGGGTGTGACGGTTCACTTCGTCGTGACTGTGGATGTCGAAGTATCCAACGTGTTGGTTTTGTCAGGTATTTGGGTGTTACAGTAGACCAAAGATTATCTTGGCATCCTCATATTGAACTTCTCATGTCAAGAGTCAGAAAATTAATTTGGATTTTTAAAAGCCTACGTCACGTAACATCAGCGCAGCTACTAAATAAAATTTACATTGCCCTGGCACAGTCGGTCATAACATATTGTATACCAGTATGGGGTGGGGCCACGAAAACAAAATTTTTAGAACTTGAAAGAGCTCAGAGACTTATTATTAAAATAATGTATTTTAAATCATTTAGGTACTCTACCGATAACCTTTATAAGATAAGCAATCTACTTTCTGTAAGAAAACTGTATGTTTTACATATCAGTCTATGCCTGCATAAGACTCTGTCTTACATTCCACAGAATCAGGTTACACGTCGTAAACATAATGTGGCTTTTTCTCCGAAAATTCATACTGTCTTTGCCAGTCGCCAATATACCACACAATCAACGTATATTTATAATAAAATAAATTTAAAGTTAAATATATATCCTATGCAGCACCATGACTGCAAAAGAATCATCACAGAGTGGTTAAAAACTCTGACTTATGAGGAAACAGAAAAAATCCTAGCTAGAACATACTAAATTTAAAATATGTGCAATATATTGTATTGTAAATAAGTATACACAGACACACGCGCACACACACCCACGCATTACTCACATTAAACACACATAAGGCACACACACACACACATGCACAGACATACACAATAATACGTAAAACACACACAACATAATCATAAACTACTCTACAATCTGTAATAATTCTTAGAGCTGTCAGACACTACTTTTGTTATTATGTTCCTTTCTGATTTCATAATATGTTCACTTATTATTTTAATGTTATTTTTTACTCATATATTGTAACCTGGGAAGAAGCGAGGTAGCCTCAACACAAGTATTTTTATAACTTACTGGGGCAGCCTCATAACACTGTAACTAAAACTATGAGATTCAATAAAAACATTTTTTTTTTTTTTTTTTTTTTTTTTTTTTAAACTTGCCCGATTTGTATACATCATACACTATTATTTAGCGAGTCTTACACGCGATTTATAATAAATAATGTAATTAGTCAGTAAGCTTTCCTATAAGTAAGTAAATAAAATAAAATAATTGAGTTATTTAAAGGTAGATATAAATACCTCTATTAATCTCCTCAGTTTCAACCGGGTTGCAACGGTCGTGGTCGCGGAGGGTATTTTAATATCAATTTATACATATATCCAACAAGTGTTATGGGCGTCGAACCTATAACTACTGCACATCAATGCAGTTAAATTGGAAACACGTAGCTTCATCAAGTTCCTTCATCAACTTAAAAACATAGATTAGGCAAGTAGGTAGGTAGTTACCTAGTAGGTACCTAGTTACCTACCTACCTATTTGTTTATCATCATACTGAAAATTGGCATTGGTAGGTATAGTTGAAATGGAAATAAATAAAGATTAACAACCATTGATTGACGGTATATTTAAATACGGAAAAACAAAATATTTCACAACAACTTTTGCTGATTTATATGACGAGCGTTATGTTGCATCTCTTACAAATTCAGATTTTCATTGAATGTATGTCATTTTTGTTAAAGGAGCTAACAGCAACAAAATTAAGAAATTTAACAAAATAATGTACCTACCTATGATATAAAGTAAGCATGACACGGCGACACATCAAACTATATAACTAATTGCATTAGGTATGGTTGCAGTAAGTACGATTTAAACTCTTATTTCTTACGCCATAAAAACGGTACAAAGGTCAAAGTGTCTCGCATGACGTGTAGCCGTGTGTAACTAACCGACTTGGTTGCGATTGGCTTTCTCGACTTTTACGGTAGAAGAACTGCGATGCGAGACTTGACCTTTATTACTTGTTTTTGATGTGATCATTTAAATAGGTACTTCAGTCGCAACAGTTATTCTTTGGTTTGATCTTTGATAACGAAGCTTCAAACAAAACATTCCATTTTGTGTGATATTTACTACGACTCTAGGTTAATTGCAGGTAGTGAGTAAAGTAACTAGCATCAGGATAGCAAATAATAAAACAATGATTCATTATTTACATACATAAAAAAGAAATATGTACAAAAAGGGGGTAAAAATACAAAGTTCATATTTACTACCATCAGTTAGTGAACAAGTTTTGAAATTATTCTATTCCCTTGCACTAATTGACTTTACAAAGTGACAGGTTAAAATTATTCTCGTATCTTTTAATTTGCACACACAGCGACAAGTCAAGTTATAGGTACAACTGAAATTCGATTTTCATACCTATTTTCTACGCCTAAGAACGGTACAGAGGTCATAATGTCTAGCTAGACGTGTCGCCGTCTTCTTGGGCTATGGTGTGCACTAAATGAAAGTGACAGCTGTCAACTGTTATCACCACTGGCACCGTGGTAGCAATGAATACAGATGATTTACATTAAAGAAGCTTATTTCTTAAGGATGTCATGTGCTGATTAAAGTTGGCGTATTGACGGTTGTCATTAGTGTAGTTCGATGTTGGCGCCGTTGGCGGCGCTAGCGTCTTTCGCCATCTGTCTTGCATTGCTTTGGCGTAAGAAATAGACAGCTGTTGCACTGACACTCACGCGACTGTTACGCCGCCAAGCGGCAATTTGGGTCGCAGAAAGTTTGTCTTAAAGGCGGCAATAAGAAAAACATCTCTATAAATAAATATCTATGCTCTATGGTGGTAGGTGCTATTAATATGAAATCTTTGATTTTCATAGGCAAGAAACAGCGTTTGACTCAAGCTTATAGTCCAAGATCCCAGGGCCCACAGACCTTACTTATTTTCTCAGAAACAAAATGTATAGAATAATGCAGTGTTAGTATATGCTATGAGTGTACGCATACTTGTTAGCTTGGATTGTGGGAGAATTGGGGTAAAAGGTAAAAGGTGGTACGAGGTGCTAAAGTTAGGTAAAAATAGTACTAACTTTTCTTAAATTCTCAGTGCTCATTTTTATGCATGTTTTAGAAAATATTATTAAAAATTTATAAATAATACTGTCGCACTCATTTCGGCAGCGGTAATTTTTACGAAACGCTAAATATCTAGCTATCGGTAGAGACCACTAGGGAGCGCATTTAGAAAATGTATGGAAATTGTTCCCGTGGACCTTTAGCACCACATGACTAAAAATTGGCTCACGATCCAAGCTAGCAAGTATGCGTAGGTACACTCATAGCAGATATAGATATAACTTACTTAATATGTACTTCCTTTATTTTATTTTTATGTTACAAATAGGGGCGGACTTACAAATTATTCTATAACAATACGCTTTCGGGCCGGTACGGTGTTTCGTGATTATGTTCTTCGAAATACATATATAATCGCCGACCCATTACCTACTGCTTCAAAAGGGTATCACTGCGCGTTTCGACATATGCTTTGCGAAATCTCGAACGATTCGATGAACACGCCCATCGTGTCTTGTAGGTACTTGGTTGAAAATCTCTTGCAGCAAGTGTAGCCATTGATGTACAGCATTGTTTTCCCCTTGCGCGAAGTAATTTTTGGTACTGTAGGAAAAAAAAACTATGTGATTAACACTGTCTCACTATATTAAATTTATAACTAGCTGTTTCCCGCGGTTTCACCCGCGTCCTGAGGGAATTACTTTGCGTACCCGGTTAATTTATAGCCTAATTTACTCCTTGGTACGTCAGCTATCCGCCAGTGAAAGTCCCATCAAAATCGTTCCAGCCGTTCCAGAGATTAGCGAGAACAAACAGACAGACAGACAAAAATTGTAAAAAATGTCATTTCGATTTATGTACCGTGTATACATCCATGTATGTTTAAAGATTACAGAGCCAAGAAATCTCAATTCGTCATCCTCATCACCATCGTATCCTAGTGTTATCCCGGTTGCATTCAAGACTTACTCGGCGTCCGCTTACTAGTCCAACCAAATAGGTATGACAGAATGTCAGCTTTCTTTCTTTCTTTCTTTCCAAGAAATCTCAGTTAATACGGTATTAATTATTGTGATAAGCACGCTTATTTACTGGAGTCTTTGTTTCTTTAGGAAGACCCTGAAGATCTAGATTAGGTTTATGGAATGAAAGAGAATTTAAAGCCCGCTTCCCATGGTGTGTGGTTTTACAAACGGACGCGATCTTTACAGCGCGTTCAAGTTACAATGCGAGTCGGGTAACATCAAAGGAGCCGCCCTCGCCCGTCCGTAAAACCATTCTGGTTGATAAATAGCGGAAAGAAATATTTGTAACATTTTTTTTCTGCTTATTTATAATATACAATATTATGACTTTATGAGTATTGAAATTGTTTGCTTTTTTATGAGCAAAGTAACTTATCGAATGCCCAAGTGTGTTTATAAGAATTATTATACCCGCAGCTCTACAGAACTGATACTCTAGAGGTGTAGGTAAATAAAACTGCTTCGATTAAATAACATACTTTATTAAAATATAAATCAATATATTACTCGTTATACCTACTTATAATATTTTTTTTAATAAAGGCACGCTAAAATAAATTACATAGCATTAATCGATTCGATTTTCTTTAAAACAATATGGAGCTTTACAGGCTAAAGTACTTCAATAATTTCATAATATAAATAATTCCAAAACCAACTAAATATTCACAGCTTACAATTAAAAATCTAGGTAATAAGTCTACCTTATTATTTCATACCTTATATTGTAGTTGTGAACTATAGGAATTACTTATATGACAATATTGAACATAATTTCTTAATATTATGTGATTTTATAATAGTTAAACACAGTTAAAAAGCGTTATTGCTAGACTAATACATTTTTTAAAAGTCCAACTCAGTTATCTATATAATATAGTTTAAATTATGTACCTAGGTAGATAAATTAAAACAAGTTTAAAAAAATTTATTAGCTTAGAACATAAGATATACCTACATCTTTATATTTCTTTGTCAACTGCTTATAAGTAAAATATATTTTTACAACTAATCACGCCTCTGATATTTTATTTACTTAAATAATCATAGTCATTACATGTTTATTATTTCCTTTGGATAAATTATCCTTTTCGTTACATACATAGGTACTAAAAACACAGACGGATTTGTTAAATCGTTTCACAGATATTCATTATTCATCGTCGCCTAAATTTTGAACATACCTAATTAATTTTACATTGTAGCGACCTTTCCGGTTCCCACAGCGTGTGCTTTTGCGGACGAACGCCTTTGAAGTTACACCCCGCGATGAGTAAGTTCAGTCGTCCGTCCCCAAAAACACGCACCGTGGGCAGGCGGTTTTAGAAAATATATTTAGCTATAATACATTTGTTACCGTTTAATTTGTATAATTTACAAAAAGGGTTCAATTTTTGTATTGTATTTTCCGGGTATTTTACAATTGGACTCTCCTGAAGGTAGATGGTAATGTTGTCCCAAAGCTGTTAAAATGACGTTGTCGTTTGTGGTCAGAATGCAGGCTCTGCAGTTCTTTACCCTTGAGCAATACCATCGCCATCCATTCTTCAGAGGGTACGGGTACCGAGAGTACGTGTAATTTTTATACAATATTAGAGGCCGTCCGCGTTTCGATATTATTTCATGCGCTGAAAATTATAGAAACATAAGCTTTGACATGCAATGAAAAAAATCATTAATATGGTATATATAACATTGGTTTTCTCACAGACAAGGACTGAGCATTCACCTCAAAGATGTGAAACCATTGTGACCTGTCATGCAAGTTCAAGAGTTTCTGACAATATGACAAAAAGAGATAGCATACCCAATTACTAGTTTTGTCTTCTTCATCAAAATGGTCAATTTTGCATACGTACCACGCAGTCAATGTCTCTATACGCAGTTTCTTATATGCCTAGATATATCAAATATGTCTGATTACACTTCATGAGTTCCCAATTGTTTAAATCCAATGCAATCAATATGTTTGGCTCTCTTGCTTGTAAGCACAGCGGACGCCGAAAATTAAACATCAATCATTACCCACAAGATTTTATTCATTCATCAATATACGTTTACAATAAAATAGTTAATGGACTAAAACTACTTCGAAATCTCGACTTCAGCGTGTCAATCGGTTTCAATGATGAGGGGTTCTCTTAAAGCACTCAACACGTGGTCTGGTTTGAGGTAGTACTTAGGAGGGTCATGACAGTGTTCTTCGAAAGCTGAAATTATATAATTGTTGCTATCTGTGAAAACGCAACCTCTACAGTTCTTTAGAGTGGAACAAACCCAGCGAGATCTGTTGCCTTTATCGTATTGTTTACGATAAGTATACTTTCGAAAGAGAAGCATCTCTTTACCTTTGCGGGAGGTTATGACCACTGCTGTATCTATAAAGAAAAAAAAACTTTTCTCATTAATGCTTAAAGCTGCGTATGAGAAATGTTACAATTGAAAAGCCAAATATCACTATGTATTACGTGTAAGGTATTAATTATCAAGTCATATATTTTGTTCATTGGAATTCAAGCAATAAAGATATCGCAAAAGTATAGTTACCATTTTGATCGTTTTCAACCTGATTATCAGCTCTAAGCTGAGGATGGTCGTGTTCTTCATTCGACATTAGAATTTCATCGTTATCATTAAGATATATGAAGGCTGCACAGTTTTTGTTTAAAGAGCAATTCCATCGGGTACCATTTCTGGTCTTGTAGGCTTTTCTGTATCTGTGGCCTTTGTATTGGAGGACAGTCTTTCCTCGTCGAGATTCTACAAACAGAGCCACGTTCTCCTCAGGGTCTTCTGGTATATCACCTTCGTACACTAAATATCGTGCATACCCATCGTTCATAAGATCGTCCTCTACCTCATCTTCTTCTTTGAGTTCAGTTTTGGATGGACAATCTGGAAATGTTGAACTTATTAACAATATTTTTTAATAATTATTTCGGGTAACTTTATTCGACGGTAGCATTGGTTCTTGCGATTCATAAGTATTGCTCGCATAGTAAAATAAAAATAAATGTGCATAATTACTGGGAAAGGGGAAGGTAATAAAACTGGCATCAAAATCGACGACTTTATTAAACCTTTTGCTATTATTCTATCAGATACATCCTTACGCCTTAATTTCAATAATTAAAAAACTAAAAACGATTCTTATTCTATAGGATCAACATGATTATTGAGAATAAATCAGCTAAAACAGTAGTAGGGTTACATGATTCTTTCTTGGAACACTTTGCAGAAAATTGGCTCATGTGTATGAGAATTTGCCATCTTAGTAACTTCGTACTTTTCGTTAACATGGATATAGACGCCACATTTATTTTGACTGGGCTCAGAACAATTCCATCTTGCACCTCCAACACTAAAATCCTTTTTAAAAGTATATCCATTCACTATGAGTAAAGTCTTACCGGTAGACAGCGTGACTACTGCAACTGAACAAAACGAAACGTGACAACAAAAAAAAGATGTAGATTAACGGAATACCAATATTAAATAACAGGCTACAGTCCATCGAGCTGACAAAACCTTAAGCAACTAATATACCTATTTTATATGTCTTTTTCTACATCTACAAGTACCTATGTAGCGTAATAATTTCATTTCACAATAAATTTAATTTCACCTTGAACCTACAAATCTTTTGTAATACTACCTTACGTATAAAATTTCTTCTGCGAACTTCAATTTTATTGTGGACCCATACATCAACCCTTGGATCAAATCAATTTGGTCGAAGGGTGGATATGGATAGTGTATGTACCCAGTGGCGTAACTAGCTTGGCTGGCACCCGGGGCGGAAGTTGGCGGATGACCTTTACCCGGGGCGGACCGCCCCTGCCGCCCCCCTTCCTACGCCACTGTATGCACCTCTACATAATATAAAATTTTAGATTTGACAGAATTCAAGATAAGGTATACTTGTACAAACGAGCTAGCATATATCTACAAATAGCTAGCTATTCTATCTACAATCTCTTATTATATTTACAACATACATGGTATTAAAAAAATATTCAAATAGAAAATTCACTACTATGTAAAAATACTTTTTCAAATGGGTTTCTCGCTGATGTCATTCTGCTAGGATATAAATAAAACCAGCATTTTCTGTTTAGTATATTCGTTAAACATGACAAGACAACACGTAAGTACATTGACTATAATATCTATTTATTTAAAGCTAATTTAATACATGTATATTTTACATAACCTAACGTTAGTGATTAGAAAATGCTTAAACCTTTAAGGAGCAACTACCCTCATTATATTTAAAAGCATTAACAGGCTACACATATCTTTTTTGATTTATAGATTTTATCCACTAGCGAATCCAGCGCAAGCATATTCAACTATACAAAAAATCTTCATATTAATTTGTGAAGCATTTTTGTTCATTTGACTTAGGCCCGAAGGGGCAGATATATATACTTAGTATTGTATTGGATTTAAAAGGGTAATTTTCTTAAAAGAAAATTACCCTTTCAAATTCAAACCTTGGTTAGTAAGTATTAAAAAAATCTTAGTTAACACAGCCTACATTCTCAGGACATACGATGTCCTAAAGATCTTTACTAAAAAAAACGTCATCAGTAAGGTCACGTCACGATTATAACGAGTACAATTTAGTATAATAAAAGTAAAATATTAAAGCTTGATACAGATTAATTATGAGCTACGACGTTATATGATTATATTTTCTAGATACAATGTCAAAACAAATAATAAATAATATGATAGGTATCACAAGTATCTATTTGTAGATTTCGAAAGTCTAAGAGACCGAAGAGTTTAAAGGTCATGGCACATTCTGTAGGTACGCAACGGCACCGCTCCAATCCAGCGAATAACTTGTTTGTCATTTAAATTTGAACATTAAATCGTATGTCGTATGATTTATTTCACAACGTTCAGTTCGCTAGCAATAACACTAGCTAACAACTCAGCAAAGGCTAGAATTAATCTTCACAACATAATGAGTTCTTGATCTGTAATTGGCTTATTCTTTTTTGCCTCCCCTGTCCCCGTATTACTTGTCGGGGCAGAATGTATTTCTCTTTCATTCTCTCCTATCAGCAGTCATCTGATTATTCACTCCCTTTTCATTCATGTCATCCTTCACACAATCCATCCATCTTTTCTTTGGTCTTCCTCTTGCCTTATATCCCTCAACTCTCATATTTATTAACTTTCTAGTCACATGTTTTTCATCCCTTCTCATCACATGCCCATACCACGATAAACGATTCCTTTCAGCTTTTCTTGCACTGGTGCAACTTTCAAAGTTCCCCTTATAATTATAAACATAATAGGCATATTATAAACATAAAATAAATTAATTCGTTAATTTTACAAAATTCACAGACAAAAGACGGCATTTCGCGATTCTTCGCGTTTAACAAAAACTTTGTTCTTAAAGCAAATTAAGTAAATCTAATGACTGAGTGTTCGAGTTTCGAGATCCTTACTTATATGTTGTTCTACATTATTTTTATAAACCTACAGAACAATCAGATTTTTTATGGTATAGGAGGCATATACGCATATAATACAGATCGCCTGGTAATAAGCGATTACCAACATCCATGGACACAGCAACCATAGATGTATGGAAAAAGGAATGGTAGGCGGAGCGAGACGAGAGAGAAGGAAAAGGGGATAGCGACTATTCTATAATTGAATTGGGGCGCAAAATAGCAACTTTCCCCTGTTTCGGAACGAACTATGTTGACTAAATATTCTTAATCTAAATACGGGTATGCAACATAATCACATTTGGTAACATCATTTACTGCCACAAAATTAGCCATTTCTATATTTTAAAATAATGTCCATGCTTTAATAGATACCTAGGTGGGCTGTGATTATGTTCCCTCACATAACTGATAACATTCAGATCTTTGTCAAAGTTTATTTTTGCCCTACATCCTCTGGTATTTCTTTTGGAGCAATTCCAGTATCTGGCATCCTTTTTTGCTTGACTGAAGGTATAGTTGTTCAACATAAGCAGAGAATACTTTCCTCGTCCTGATGGGATGAATTGGTAATTTAAATCTGAAAAATGCTTGAATTTAATATTATTATTATTATTTATGGCTATATTAACAAGAAAATTAATATTAAAATTACCATTTTGAGTAAAGTTAAATAGAAGTTCTTAAATTAAATTGCGAATTGACAATTAGTAACTCCATTTCAAATGTTATTAAATAAATAATATTAAATCTGTGATGAGTGTAATGACTGATGTGACAAGAACAAAAAACAAAAATAATTTTACTAAGTAAACAATTTATTTATTTTCTTTAATACATGTGATGACTTTGATTACGTACATACTAACAAATGTAATATTCGTCGTGTATTTAAAACTTCTGATTTGTATCATAATTTCATAAAATATCTGTATATTTGTAAATATTTGTTCGTTTTTATTGTGTAAACGCTTATGTTTAAGCACCATTACTAAGGCTATGTTTCAAAAATTATCGGAAGGTCACCAATTATTTAGCTCAGAAATTAGATGGGAAAACAATTCTTATAGGTATTAGGAAAACTTGGCTGACACTAATTGACTCTAAACGAAGTTTTAACAATCCGGCATTTCATATAACAATAATTAAGATCTACAGAGTATAAGTAGACAAATAGTGCTAACGCGAATAAATTCATTATTGTCTATTTTCTCGGTCAACCGAGTAATTCATATAAAAAGAGAAAAAGAAATACAATAATTGATTACTCAGAATAGTGCAGAAAATAAATAACAAGAAGAGAAAAGGACTAGGACTAAGTTAATTAATTAAGAAGATGAAATTCTAATTTTATGTCTCTTCATTGCTGCTGAGAATGCCACACTTCATTTCACATGGTCCATGTACCGAACGACTGAGTGCATATTTCTACATAATTTGTTACTCTAGTAATATTTTATACTAATCGTATTAACATGGCTGTAAATTTGTACATCTCGATGTAAATTTTATGTATGTCTTCATCAATTCTAATGCATACATAGACAAATACAGGGCCGGATCCAGAGGGGAGGGCCAAGGGACTTCAGCGCCTTTTCACAAATTACAAATTATTTTGTAGTATTGCCCTTGACCAGGTTCCAAGCCGTCCAAATCAAAATGAGATTCTACAACCAAAATCCTGGAATCGCCACTGCATACAAAATTTACAAATTTCTATAAACCATATGTTCCGTATTTTCATACGTTTCTCTTTTTGCTATGGTAAAAAATGCTTCTTGGAAAAACAATCTGAACACATAAAAGGTTGGCCAGGGCATTGTGCACAGAATGTCTTAACCTTTTTAGCTTTGTTCTTGGCTTGTCGAGATCCATAGAATTGAGAGTAAATTTTGTAACACATGGCACATCTTCGCCTGTCATTATGCTTCGCACCATGGTTAGCGGCGAAAACATGACACCTACGGTCCCCTGTAAAAAGAAAAGTTTACGTATATATTTTGTATTTTTACTAAATCGTAATTAGATTTGGTGCAATACAAAAACCAGTGATCCAGAGTAGTAATGTCTCTTCCATCTTTCCTTGCTTTCCAGTTCGCTGCCTTTAAACAAGGTAAATTATTTCTTTACATAAGTACTCAAAAAAATAAATAGAATCACTGTGAAGTGATTTTCATTTTATTGCTTGCAACTTGTAATCATGTTAGATATTCACGTTTTAGATGCCATTGGTAGAGTTTCAGACTTGTTAGATGCTTATTTACAAGGAACCATAAAAAACAAGATTCATTCAACTTATGTATAAATTTACTTATTTATTACAAGAGATCGAAAAAATACTGAAAGATATGAATCAGATGCGTTGATTTATAAAGCTTTTTAGTTAACATATAGGTACAAAAATACACTGGCTTAATTGTTTTGACACAGAAAAATATCAAACATTGTAGATTTATTTTATATCTATTTATTTAAACATACCCTGATTACTAAGTCTTATTTTAGGAAAACACTAAGTAAACATTTAAATTTTCATATTTACAAATTATTTCTACACTGACATTAAAAATACGTTATAAACTGTCACATTTTCGAACACTTTCAAACGTTTGACACTTGCTTTTTAAACTTAGAATCCAAGATGGCTACGGAGCCGTTTCGACGTACAGTCCATCTGGGGTCTTCGCATAGATTGGAGGTGTGTGAGTATGTTCGTTAGATATACAAACTAGTTCATAATCATCGTTTACGTGTAGGCAGACGCTGCAATTCCACCTTATTCGTCCAGAGCAGTACCACCGTTCACCTCCCGATATTGGCGATGGATTCGTGAAAGAATACCCGTTCAGCATCAGTAGTGTTGCGCCGTTGATCGCTGTGACAACTGACACTGCAAGTTGATTAAAATGAAATGAAGAACTGCATAACTTCACATTATGGTTTCGGTCCTTCACCTTCTTCATGTAATGATGAATAATCCATACATTTTTACTTACATAATACAATATTTTGAAGTATTTATGCTGAATACAGTGGTCAGGCAGATAGATTTATTTAGTCAAAGGGCAGAGGAGTCCACTGTTTTCAAAGGTTTGTCATGTGATGCAACCAACTGTCCACATCACTTATACCTAGCCCCTCCCAATATCATTTTGGTTGGTTAAAGTCTTATAATCAAATAATAGTTTGTGCATAGCGATGGTAGGATAAAAAAATATCATAATCAGACTGTCTTATGGTCCACTGCTAGACATATCTCTTTATTTGCATCACAACAGCATTATGAGTCAAAAGACCAGTCAAAAATGTATATTCACGACTAGTGCCATTCTACTTTTGTTGTTTTATCAAATTCAGTCAAATTAATTTATCCATTTACATCAAAGTAACGACAAATTAATAGTACCTATTGTCATATGCCTTATTTAAAAATTAAGATCAGCCATACAATAGTCAGTAGTGAAGAACATTTTTAAATTGTATATTATAAATTAATTTGTGATAAAATTTGAGAATGGAGTAAAACAGTAATTTTAGTAAGCAAATAGGTACCTTTATTTAAATTCCAAACACAAGTTTTTTCACACAAAATAATTATTATTTTATAAATAGAAGAATTAAGTCACACACACGCTTAATTTTCAACCCGGGTAAAATTACATGACATAATATATTTTATATTATGACATATATTTTATATTTAAGTATAAAGTAGGGTAGTTTCCAGAAATAACGCTGCACAAAAGTTGACTTTAGCAATTTCAACGAACAATTTCGCACAGCGAAATAAATTAACAGTCAAAACAAATTGCAACTCACTAAAGCGTGCCATAAGCCATTACTCATCTAATAAACTAGTGAAAACGGCCTAGGATTAATCTCTATAGTCCATTTGTTCATTAAAAACAGCATATCTTATCAAAATAGGAACACAGGAATAGTTAGAATATCGGGACTATACTGCAGTCAGAAAGGGCATTAAAAGAAGGCAGAACATGAATTTGAAACAAAATAAAAATAGTGAGGTACGACATAAAAAAGTATATGATCATATACAGATACATAATAAAGTGGGAAATAGAGTTGTCTCAACATCGTTACGTCAGTAGTTTTTTTTTGCGTCAATAATTGTAATCAATGTTCTTATTAATTATTTATGTAATCTATGATTTTAATTTAGCTACAATTTGACCGACAACGGTCCTAATTAGTCATAAACTTGTCAAGACTATTTCTTTGATCCAGGAGACAAATAGCACATGCCTATTACATACAGGATGATTTGTGATTGCTCGTATTCACTTCTTCAGAGGTCATTCTAGAGCCTACATACATAATAAAATGCACCACAAAATGCAATGAAGGGAATACGAGCATTTACAAATCACCCAGTATATTACTTACTTTAAGACAAGGTATGGCAGTGAGTACAGTTCTTATGTACAATGGTAGGATGAAAGAACAAGCCTTGTTTCAATGAATGTGTATGTATAAAAATAATATGCACTTTTGTAATTAGTCTAATAAATAAAATTGTATAATATTGAGGTAGACGTGATTAAAACACAATTTCTCATAACTACCCGTTAGTTAACCTTAGCCTAATAACAAACATGTAGGTACAGCACCGATCTAAAAATGTTTACCACTTTTTAAAATAGTTTTTCTGATTATGTACTAAACTATGTTTTTTTTAAGTTTCGCTTATGAAAAAGTGTCACTGTGCGTAATGTGTTTTCTGCATACTAAAGCAGAATTGCCACATGGTAAGTAATGATTATATTAAAATGTCAAAGCCGGGTTTATCAAAACGTCTTTCGTGCTGGATTTGAACGAGGGCGACACAGCGAAGAATAACATATAGATTTGCTTTGTTGAGTAAGTATTGCCACTATTAGGCCACCCCCACATTGGGAATGCGCGTTCTTCGAGCGTGCAAACAGTGTCCCATCAGCGTGCGCCAGGCGTCCGTTCGGCTCGCACACAGCGTTCACCTTGTAATACAGAGAGGACGCCGCGCCGAGCGCATGCCGGACGCACGCTTATTGTGAGGTCGACTTTAAACTACGAATATTATCGACAATTCTACATTGTGTGATACCTAGATAATAATAAGCTCTAACTTCGATAGTAACTATTTTTAGACCGGAGTGTACTCAAACTAACTCAGAAAACAGTACAGATTATTTTCTGCAAATGCTTCCAGAGTATCATTCATTATTTAAAAATAGCTATATAAAACAAGTAGATTAAATTTATAATTAAGTAGATTAAAATTAAACATTAAGACCTCAACGCCTCCTATTTTCGCATCATACAAATAAATATATTTGTACCTATTTATTTTTTTATTTTGTTCGATGATAATGCCTTATTAGGCACACTTGCCGTAAGTAAAGCAAAAACTTTTGCTCGTTTGACGCTTCTTATGCTAAAAATACAACTAAACAAAAAATATAACTTCTTACAGCTGCTCCATGATGTTTGTGATTTCAATACTTTCATAAAATACTTCAATAAAAGATACCCAACCCATATATTATATATTAGAAACAGAAATTATATATTAAACACTAAAAATAAGCTTGTAAATATGAAAATATACCAAAAATAGTTGTTCTTGATTACACCGATTCAAAACGTCTCAATAAAACAAGAGAAAGCAATACACATTAGCAATAGTTTAATACACATTAATGTGCCCATTAATACTTGAGCGGGTACATAGAGTATTAAATTAGTCCAATTGTACTACGAACAGAGCCAATAATCGAAACGAACATTTTCATGATATTTCTAGCGAACGATCCATCTAATCTAATCAGCAAAACGCTCGAAGCCAATATACAATTTTATTCGTTCGCTAGAATGCCTACCAGAGCGTTCGATAGAAAGCTCGCTAAAACGCTTTCGTTTGTTTTTCTGTAATGTAACGATGTTCATTACAAGTGAATGCTCAATTATCAGCACCTCTACACGTCATTAAAATATTATAACATTATCTTTAATTATATTAATTACAGTAAAAATATTTTCAAATAAATTCCACCTAAGAATTACATTTTTGTTATTTACAAAACAATAAAACGTGACGTAACCGCCTAGTGTACAAAAAATAAAATGTGATTGTGACATAAAGGTTTTCTTATACGTCTAAAGTCCTCAATGCACGTTGCATTTGATAAAATTTGTTCGTAAGACCAGTTTCTTAACCCGATGGTCGATGGTCGAAAGCGGTACTAGATATCTACCGCTTTCTACTTTATAAATTATGTAGTAAAATATACGTGTTTAGGTTTACTCTCCCGTTCGGGAGGTTTGTGAGTATGTTCCCCTTTAGTAGCAACAACATTCAAATTATCATCCGTAGTCATCCTCATTTTGCAGTCGTCGCTCTTGAAAGAGGTACATTTCCAAACTCTTCCCTTCTTCGAAGTAGCACTACGAGTGTACGTATGAGACTTGTATAGAAGAAAGTATTGACCTTTCTTTTTTCCTTTTATTATCACCGGACCTGAAATATGAAGATATATTAGTAAACATTATTTTTAAAAATTAAGCAGCGATAGCCTAGTGGAGAGACCAACGGACTGCTACGCAGAGGGTCTCGGGTTCGAATCTACGGCGCGCACCAATAACTTTTCGAAGTTATGTGCGTATTCAATTGTTAATTAGCGCTCGCTAAACGGTGAAGGAAAACATCGTGAGGAAACCTGCATGTCTGAGAGTTCTCCATAATGATCTCGAAAGACGTGTCAAGTCTGGAAATCTGCCAACCCGCACTTGACAGCGTGGTGGACTATGACCTTACTCTTCTCATAATGAGAAGAGGACCGTGCCCAGCAGTAGCTTACATACAGGGTCGATGATGATTCAAAAAATAATTAACGGTGACCTTTTATTATACAACTGCTTCATAACACCAAAACTGAGAATAATTGGTAATATTTCAGAATTCCGTTTTCAACATAATACCTAAGTGTATTTTCTTTTAAAAGGCAAGTAAAGATTTTAAGATATATTCATTTTTTGCTAAAATAAACACAGCATATAATTTGATATGAGTAATATTACACCTCTGCCTAACCCTTCGGGGATACAGGCGTGAGTCTATAAAAAAGTATGATTCTGCACATGTTTCTGATATTTTTATACAGGTATAATATTATGAATTTACCTCAGGTGAAAGAGTTTCAGCCTAACCTTTAACAAAGTTGCGATTTAACCGATCCACCACTGCATTTTTATAATATTTTAGTCCCGCGGTACTGATATTCGGGGACACCTCTAGGGTGTCACCAAATATTGTATCGCGGGCGGTATATATGTGACCCAATGGAATATTTTAGTGATGTCCTAGCAAAGATCAAAAAACGTAGGTAAGTGTAGTAAGGTTAGAACTATATAAAAACAGGTTAGATCATACAATATGTACGTTTAATATTAAGGAAATCTCATATTTTATACCTATGTATAAGGCTACTATTCTAATAAATACTTAAATAATTACTTTCAAATAAAATTGTTTTTTTATCTTTCATCAAATCACAAACATTTACAATTATGGTTAACTTAAACATATTAATTACACATTGGTCAATAGTAGTTAAAGTTTTCTCTATGTACTAATTATGTAATTAAATTCAGTTTTTTTTTCAGTATTAGAAAACTTGATAATAATCAGCTCGTGGAAACATTATTTTACAATTAAAGGTCAGCTAAAAAAATTATGTAATTTAATGTGTTGAAATTCTAAACTTCCATTGACTACGGAGATAAATCTTATTTTTTTTAATATTTGTGAAAAGCCCGAAAACATGAAGTGATGCATAGTCCCGGGAATCCTGGACAATCAGGACAACCATATATTACTGATACTCTTTTATTCGATTTGGTATAGCACACTCTACATCTTTTTCGTTTAGTTCTGCCGCCACTCTTTGGTAAAACTCTTGGCAAATGTATTTCTCCTACAGTCAGGGCTTGAGTATAGTCTGAAACATCAGAAAACACCATTAAATTTTGCAATCAGCTAGTAAGATTATGAAAAACGTAGTCGTAAATAATATTTTTAACAGCATTGAACGGAATAACTGCTACGACTCTTAAAATGTACCTAATACCCCACTTTCATGCCAACATGCCCAAAAAGACGGCAACTATTGACACGTTTAGGTAATAAAATTCGTAACTTCACGGCAGCAAATTGCACTTGTATCCTGATTAAATCGGGCGGTAGCAATGATCCTATTCAGATTCTACTTCATAGAGTTTATAATCGACTTTGCATGGACTGTAAAATTGTCCTTCAGGCCATTTAACATTCTTGGATACATGACATGTAGTACATTGCTACTATCGGCGATTACATTAACTTTATATTTGGCGCCTAAACTTCTTGAAGAACGATACCATTTTGTATGAAGATCTTTCTTTGCTGAATAACTCTTGTTAAAAGTATAGTTCTGGTAAGCGCCAACCGCTTGAACTTGTTGAAGAACGATACCATTTTGTATAAAGATCTTTCTTTGCTGATTAACTCTTGTTGAAATTATAGTTCTGGTAAAGCAGCTTAGGTTCTTCAATCAGCTTCCTTAATGATGATGCTTACCTACGTGTCAACGGTCTGAACCATAAGCTAGTCAAGTAAACTTATTTCTTCAAGATGCCAATATTTCTAATCTCAGGACTGTAAAAATTTAACATTAAACAAAAAATAAGAGTAACGATAACTTGCTAGAATAAAAGCCATTTCTTATTATTAACAAATTTATTAAAATTTATAAAATGTTATCACATTGGATCACAACATACGTGTACACAATGAGTATAATATATGGCACTCTAAGTATTTAAGACGAAGCTATATAAAATATCTAAAAAACCTAAATGAACAAAAGTGTGATTATAAGTGAACCTAAGTGAACATAAAAACGCTAGCATTTTGGCACTATACCATGTACCGCAAATAAAACATAAAATTATTGAAATTAACACAGAAGATTAAATAATAAACATAACTAAAGTAATATAAGCAAAACTTTCTTTGTAACAACAAATTTATAGGCATTTTGAAATGCATGAAAGGATTGAAATTGCCTACAGCACTAAAGGTGCACAAGAGCCCTTTAAGGGCGGTTTCAGATTAGCGTTTTATACGCGCGTATAAACTCGTTTTTGGAAGCGCATGTAGGCGCGTATAGGCGCACCTTTTGGCAGACGCGCAACTCGTACGAGCGATGACACGCTAAGCCGTCAGAATCCATGTTGACTCTGACAAGATGTCACTACCGTTTTGAGCGAACACGCCGAAATATGCCCGTTTACGCGAGTCCGGTTTTTTGCAGCGCGTAATGTAGCGCGCGTGTAAACGCGTATGCTAAAACGACCGTATACGCGCAGAAAAATACGCTAATCCGAAGCCGCCCTAAGAGTCTTCCATCTTGAGCAGATAGTCAATTTCGTCTTCTGCTTTAATCTGCTTTAGTTGTTTATCCGATAGCCTTATGTACTCCCCCTTTTCATTGACATAGAATATAGGAGGTGGATGGGTATGTTCACCATTCAGCACTCCGAATTCGCCCGCATGACTTAAGGTCACTTGCGCGAGGCATTTCTTTGAACATCTTGAGGAACATGTCCAAGTGATACGGTTTTTACTCTTGCAGTTTTTCGCAAATGTATATTGGTTGTATACAAGCAGTTCGTTACCTTTCTTCGAAGTTATGAAATGTATTTCTGTAACAAGGCACTTTTAAGTTGCATCGTGTTAGAAGTATCTTAACGAAATGGGTAGAAACATCCTATAGTTATGCTTTGTCCACCATCACCGCCAACGAAACGAAAAACATGAAATATGGCTTCGACATAGGTGTGGACAACCAAGGTTTGAAATAAGACACCTGGAAAAACACGACTAGCTACCAATGGTTTGTATAAATAATTATATATATACAATAACTAGACTTGCTTAACTATCTCACTATAAAAAAAGCAACTTCCAGCAACATAGCAGCTAATAGTTTAAAAGGAGAAATGTGAAATAAAACACTGAAATAACATTATCATAAAATTTAATCACGTTATTAATCTTCAGTCGTAAATGGTGCCATCGCCAACACCATTATATAAAATTTCCTTACGATCTAGGATAAATTGAGATCAAATATACTCTATGTCTGTTGGTAGTTTGATTTTCGGCGGCGTATGATTATGTTTGGCATAATATTCCGTTATTCTAAAGGGTGTCTTGCTTTCGTTTGTGGTCACATGTGCTTTACAGCCTTTTTTCTGATGACTGGAACATGTCCAGTAATTACCATGCTTCTTGAAATTACGCCATGAATATGTGTAGCCGCGGAAAACCAACATGCCTTGTCCTCTCTTGTTCCTAGAGGGAATGATGAGCGCTTCTGTAAAAAATAAGTAGAATGTGTGAAAGTACCAAAAATAGCCTTACATACAGTGTGATTATATGCTTTGTTTGGGTAGATACTATAAATCAAACAGACCCAAATACTAGTTAGGTTCTTGACCAACCATTGGCATCCAATATAATCATTTGATGATATTTAATTTCAGATTTAACCTCATAAGCGTCAAATAAACTTAATTGTTTCGTGTTGGGATAAAAACAAGATTAATCAGATAAAACATTTTGGAGCGTGACACAGTTTAATGTAATTGTCCTTTAAGCTTTACACGTTGATATAATTATTCGTAACAAACCATTTCAATGTGTACCAATGCGAGGTCTGTGTGAAAACCACAAATATTGTTTGAGCAAGTATTTTCCCTGTTGAGAAAGCCATAGCAGGTAACTTCGTGACTACTCATACCTTCACTTACAGATATAATAGTCTGCTATACTATAAAAGTCTTAAAATTATGAGTGTTATCTCGGCATTTCTGCTGCCCATCATTATTTCGTATCCGAATGGATATGGAATTTTTCAATCATATTTCCCTTATTTATCCTATCTAAAGTCGATAATCGATAGGTATGCCTTTTCACTTAAATATACCTACTTTTTAACTTTAAGTCATTTTGCGCTTAGGTTGACTTTAAAATAATCCTACGATTATAAGTAATAAAACAAGACATTTAGAATAAGATGCCACATTTTATTAAAAATATAAAGGTGAACATGATAGGAACATAAACTTACATATTTTTAATTACAATTTCAACATCAAAACACTGGACTAGATAAATATCAAAGCCAAAAATTTTGTAACTAATTAAAAGCCAAAATAATTTGAAACTTTTTTCACGGCTAATCATAAAGAGATCATTTACTTACAGCACAATTTTGATAAATTTATTTGATGATGGATCCAGGCATTCGGTTTTGGAGCTTGCCTTACTACGGAATTCAACATACGATATTTTTTTTTTAATTTTCGATTCGTTTTTGACATAAGCTCCATACAAAATATGTATACAAAATATGGATCGAGTACTGAAACCGGCCTTTAGTCACAACACGTTGATTGACTTCAGTCATGACTGGACTTCACTCACAATTAAGATTGTGCGTATTTTTGATTTGATCTGAGTCGACAATGCGTAAAGTGTCCCACAATCAGTGCTACTTTCAAACCGCTGAGCGTATTCGATCAATGTTTTGTGACCCTTTACGCATTTTGGAAGGTACGCGTCAACGCATACCTAGCTTGAGCTTTTTTTACTATTTTATTAAAGAAATACTGACAATCTAAAATAGAAGCGCCATTTTGCCGGGTTATAATCAAAATACGGATACATGCAAAAAAAAAGTATAAGTAACTAAGTATCGTTTTTTTTACAATTTGTCATAATTTTAGTTTTTTTTTTAAAGACAACTACCGCACTAGGAATAAATCCTGTGTCGCGGGGGACTTTACAAACACACAACCAACGGACACAGTGTACACCCAGACTCGAAACAACACTTTATGGATCACACAAAGTGTTGACTCGTGTGGGAATCGAACCCACAACACACGACGCAGTACCAAGCGGTGAGGCGGCCGCTTAAACCGCTACGCCAACCGTGCAGTCAAAACAAGTTCTTCTGCTTGTCATTATTAGCGTATTTAATATGGCCAAGACAGCCGTAAATTTTATTCACTTAGAGCCGACGCACATAATATGTATGGCGCTGCGCAGAACAGACCATTTTTCACTGACAAACTAGTATCGACATTGTCCACATTTTAAAACATATATGCTGTTCCACTGCTTATGCATTGCTCTTCTCACTACGAGAAGGATAAGGCCATACTTAGTCCATCATGCTGGCCAAATGCGGGGTGGCAGACTTGACATGTCTTTCGAGAACCATCTAAAGAACTTTCAGACTTGAGGATTCTCACGATGTTTTCTTTCACCGATATGCAAGCGATAAATAAAAATTCACTACGCACTTAACTTCGCAGAAGTAATTGGTGTGTGCAGTAGATTCGAACTCGAGACCCTCTGTGTAGCAGCCTGTCGATCTCTCCACTCGGCTATCGCTGTTTAATATAATATATAAAAATATCATACATTTATTGATTCTTGTGTTACTGGATGACTGACTAACAGACAGGCAAAGCTGAAACTAGTGGCTAACTAGCACAGCTGCAGCTAAAATTTGCCATGTGCTTTCCTTGGGAGGGTAAAGGATTTCTACAAATTCACACGAGATCGGAAGCATCACATATTAAATTATAAACAATGTGCCAACGTAGCGGCGTGCAGCCTCTAGCTAGTAATATCCAAAATCAATGGACACGCTTTCGGCCGCCGGGGTCGCCGGAACGACGCTCGCGCGGATCGGGCGATTTCTTTTCTTTTTTCTTCTTCCTCCTACATTGCATGTGGAACAGTCAACAGTAAATCCTAATCCATGATATTATTCACGACTTACATACTAGTTTGGACTCTTAAAAATATGCAAAACGTATATTCACTTAATGGAACACGCGTTTTGAAGATTTCGAGAGCATGCTTTGCCCTATGTGCGCCAGACCTTTATTTTATATACATTTATATCAAACTTTCCACTCCTATTTTAACGCTTTATTTGACATAAGAGCGGTTATATTTCTACACCTATCAAGCAAATCAAAGAAAAGGCTAGTTGACGAAAAAAATTTTATAAGTCCGTCCTTTAGATTGTTCAAAAAAGAAAAAAGCAATACGTATTTTTTATTTGTAAATTAAATCAAAAATGACCAAGATATAGCTCATTAAAGTTACGTATAACGTCACACCGTGCTGCATTTTTTCGCACTAGGTGACGTCACACGTAACTTTAATGGGCTATATCTTTGTTATTTTTTATTTAATCGAAAAAAGAAAAAATACGTGTCCAATATTTTTTTATAATCTAAAATACGAACTAAATAAAATGTAATTATTTTGACCCTGGAAACTACCCTATTATTGGGCTAATCAAATTGACATAATATATGAATATGGCGCCAAACCAGATACGTAGCTGTACGATTGTATTTCAATGTATTTTCTAGAAATTAAAACCATATCCTAATTACTCGTAGCATAACAATAAGCAGAAACATTTTAAGGTTGACCGAATGAACTGACTTTACAGTAGAATATTTATTGAGCTTATAGCATCGGCTTATAGTAACATTCAATAAGTATAAAATGGTGTATTAACAATGTTTAAAAATTAGAAGCATGACTGCATGATTAGTATAGCATTAAAAAAACAACTTAATCTATAAAGGTAAATAGGTCTAAAATAATTTGCAAGAAAGAATGGCATAATGTATAACATAATCAATTAAAAACTAAGATAAAAAGAAGTAAAAGGCAAGCCCTGTCGAGCTCTAAAAGAGGAGGATCACAAAGATCGATTTTATTTATAGATTTGCTTTTTGTAGCCAAATTAATATTCGACATTGGGTGAGTTACACCAGCAACAATCATCCTGTGACCACGACTGGGTCGACTAGTGTAGGGCTGCCATCCGTCCGGAATTCCCCTGATTTCACCCAGATTAAAGGGCGTCCGGGAGCCGGACCGTACAGGATTTTTAAAAGTGTCGGGTTTAACCCGGACACCTTTGTTGTCAGGCGAAACCATTTTTTTATAGATAAGCGTTAAATTGAAATACATCTCCTAAGTTAAAAATTCATCCACAATAACCCGCATTCAAGAAGGCTCACCAAAGTCATAGAAAATCAAACAATAAGAGTAGTAGGTGAGCTTCTTTAGTTTTTGTTGCAAAAAATACTTTTTTAGAGGTGTCCGGGGAAAAACCATATTTCGCCCAAATGTCCGGGCTTTTTGACGAGTTTATCTGGCGTCGGCAAATAAGGTGATGGCAGCCCTAGACTGGTATAACCCATGTAACATTTGACGTGATGTTGGAACATACATGTAATAAAATCAATGTTAACATTGATTTTCGAACTATATCGCGATTGAAACCCGTTACATAAATATTAATACCTACTTTATTCGTCATTACACAAGAGAATCATTGTCTTACACCTTTGAAATCGTTTCTAACGTATCAAGCTGCTAACTTAATATCATTCCAAACTCATATCTTATTATAAGTAAATAAACATAGAACATAGGCATCTTTTTCATAAAAAAAGTAAAATAAGCATAGAACATATGTTTTCTCAGATCAACATAATTATTATTCATACATCACATGATTTATTATCCATTATAAAACCATTTAACATAATTTTTATATATTCGTGTAAAATGCTTGAATGCTTAAGTAAATATTTAAGATAATAAAAAATGCAATTTTAGTTATATTAAACACGTACTTATTTTTTATAACAATCATTAACAATTTTATATTACATGCAATGTCAAATATTATATGTGGATATTTTTATCGTTCAGTTGAATTTAATGAAAAAAATGTCGACATCTAATGTGATATCCAATAAAAGCACAATGACAACTTAATTAAAATAAATGAACTAAAATGTCCGGCAAAATCATTATTAACCAATAGGTATTGAAGTTTCGGGTGTCTAATGCAAGTATGTACTTTTATCAATTCTAAACTTCAGCAACCTGATAAAGTCTGTCCATGCAAGTCAGCAAATCTAACTATTACAATCTAATCTTGACTATCAGTTTAATAGTCAAGATTCTGTCATACATTATCCTGGACACCTATGAATTAAATTGAAAGCTACGTTATACTAGCTACCTAATCAAGAACATCAGATAAGCGTAACAAACTAGAAAATGAATTCAACTTTAGGGCTCAATGCGCGAGTGCGTATGTTCCGGTTCCGCTTATTATATTTTTTCCTCTTCTCATGCTTGTGAATGATGCCTCTGGGAGTATAAAAGATGATTGGTATCGCATGATTGTGTTCTCCTCTGACGCATACGATGCTATCGCAGGCATCCAATGTGATGACCGCTGGGCACTGGTATCTTCCATACATAACGCAGTACCATGTTCTGTAACCATCCTTGGTCGCTTTACACTGTTGGCGATAGAGTAGGCCGTTGCGCAGAATGAGTATAGCTCCACGGGTTGTTGTCACGAAATTAGCTGAAAACACTTATGTATTTCAATATTTTTAATGCAATGTACCATCGATAGGATGTGACTGTGATCACGAAGTCAAATGTACTCAACCATAACCTAATAATAGGTACTAGATATGCGAACATACATTTAAGTTACTTTGATAGACAGTAAAAAGCCATTAGAAATTTTATTGTAATGGCGCCTATAGGTGTCACCAAGGTCGTCACGTCACTGTCTATCAAACCAAACCCGTCGACATGTAATTTGTCACTGTGACAATCGAGTGCAATGTGGATAATATTTGTCTAAATAAACAGAAATAATAATAGAGGTCAATAAAAAAGGCGAAATTGATAAAAACATTTATTGCATAATAAACTGTCTTTTTACATTAATTATGAGTATCTTACAGTATCTATACATAAAACAGCTAAATATATATTTATATATTATAGAAAAATGCTTAGATCCGATTTCTATATAAAAATAATGGATTCTTTCATAACAATTATTATTTCCAGATTCTAAGATTTAAGAAACATAAGCTCAGCCAAGCTTTTATCACGATATTAGCATGTTGCAAATCAATACATATAATTTAAATGAATATATGCTTGCAGTTCACAATACAAATTAACGACAAACCCTGTTTTCAGAAGATAGTTTGTGAAGTAAAAATAATACAGTACTTGTTTACAATTCAACAATAGCTTTAAGTAACATTGGCACACCTAAAATATAATAAATATTGTTTTTCCCATTATCTGAAAATGTTTCACATTTATAAGGTTTAAAGTAATTATATTTAACATTAACTGTTAGCTTAGCATACAAGAAATAATTTGAGTCTATAAAAAAATATTTTTTGTGTAAGATTTTTATTTTTCTAATAATTCTAGATATCAATGAGTATTTTCACAGTAAAGGAAAAGAAATAAATTTGTGTTAAAATGTACAATTATTTTTACTTTTATTATTTATTTGTATTCTACTTACTGTAATGGTGAGTTTTAATTCAGCACAATATACCTGAAGAGAAGGAAAATAAAATTTAACCTTAAGATTAAATAAACAGCATTTGAAACATAAAATTTACATACATACATAGACTCCTGTTTCCCGGAGAGGTAGGCTGAGACTATGGAACGCAATTTGCAACAATCCTAACATATCTCTTTTGCTTCATTCACTCCTATCAAGTTCCTCATGCATGCTTTTCTATTTAGGGTACTTCTGAACTGTCATATTTTTAGGATGTCTCCAATCTGGTCAGAGAATGTCTGCCTAGGTCTTACCATGTGTCCTGTCCTATTCACACTTGCCTTATATATTTTCTTAATTTAGTCTTTCGTCATCCATCCTCTCCAAGTGCCTAAACCATCTTAACATGCCTTTCTCAATGCTTGTTACTACATCTTTTACCCCACAATATTCTCTTAAATACATAACATTTTGGGCCTTATTACAAAACACGGTTTAAATATAAAACCAGGTTTAGGTATCGATGGAGAATTTTTAAAAGGACTTTTTGACGATGGTAGTTATTTATTTTAATTTGACATTTGTTAGAACGAATTTTAGTGGCAATAGTTTTACAAAAACGTGTTAATTGTGCACATATGATAAATTTTACACAGTAAAATTTAGGAGTAAACCTCAATTTATGTTTAGTCCATGTTTTGTAATAAGGTGGTTAGGGTTTGAATGAAATGTTCATGCACCCTGTGGGTCAATTCTCAGTCCACTTCATTTAAAAATAGTTAATGAGCTCATATCATATCTAACAACTTACGTGGTTGCTGAATTAGCTGTTAATCTGTGTGTCTAAACGCAGACTATGTGGTTTTGTATAATCTATAACTATGTTCTTGTACCTAATATAAATAATAAAGTAAGAATTTCTATATTTTATACTTAATACAAATGCTAACATTCTATTAAATCAAGTATTAAAAAGTTTCATAAAAATAAACCTAGGTTTTATAATGTTCTTCAACATCAAATATCTGTTATTTGTATTCACATTTAATTTCAAGGTCAATTATATGATCTACTCAAGAGCTAAATCTCAATACAGATAACATCATTTTCAGCATTGTTTACAAAGAATATTTCACTTCAATTACTCAAGAACTTAAAGAAAACTTTGTTCTAAATTGGGTACTTATGTTTTGTAGCAACTATATAACATACAATGCGTGAAACAACAACTTTTATCAGGAAGATAAGTAAATATGTAAAATAAAATATGTACCTGTTCCACTTCAAAGTTTTGAAAACGCAATCATCTTGCCACAGTTTTTAAAACACTGAGTAACTACACTGACACTAAACACAGCACGATATGTATTGTCTTAAAGCATTTGTACGTTGAGTTTTGCATAACAACAACAAGAAACTCGATAAAATGTAAATAACAACTCAATCAAATTACTATATTTTTCAAACGGAATTACACCCTAGCATCGGCATAATAAGCCACTCAACCGTTATATAGACATATAACAGAATAGAATAAACTAGAATCTTAGATAAAACCGCAAAAAAGCAATATTTAAAAACAATTTTTCATCAAAATAAACAATATTTTTTAGGTTATCTCAAAGCGTCGAGTAAACGTCAAACGTCACGATGAAGTTTCCTTTTTTAAAAATAGATCACTGTATGACCACGTGCAAATTAGCTCTTCTTCACCTAGAATTTGCAGCTTTCTCTTGATTACTGAATCCATTTACTAGATATCAAGAATATTACCTACACAGACTCACACACAAGACAAGACACAAACAAGACTCAAAATCATTATAATTATTTTTTCAATATACTATGGCTGTAGGATAAGTAAGTAAGTTCAGGGCTCGACAGGACCGGGCGGGTGAGGCTTCAGTCCCCACAACAAAGGTGAAATGAATTTCTGAATAAGCAAATGCTAATTGCAGTCGATGAAATATTATAAATAAAGTGCGAAAGCATATAACAGGCGTTTGCTTACTGTTCTTAGCCTACTTGTAGCACCTGCTCCATCTACACTGAGCTTTGCGTAATGTACGAATGTTAACCCTTTGAGTTGCAGAGGTCAGACGGCAGTCGCTCTGTGGAATAGTTTATATTCTGTCATATCTGGTTAGACCAGTAAGCGGACCTCGGGCTCCAAGGCGTATAAGTCTTGAATGCAACCGGGATAACGCTAGGGCGATAATGATATTTATTATTTGGGCAAAACATTAAGAGCGCAAGAACTTCTAGTTGTTTTTCATACCACCGTATCTATGTCATACAATATGTTTACGTTTTTAATTTTCGTTATTATGGATTTTATTTAAAATCAGCACTAGACGTAGATCTTACTGACGCGAGATTTAAAAAACATGTTAAGATGGCTCTCGTTAAAAAGCATATTATAAGATAAGTGATTACATTGACGATAGGGATGTATGGCGTTAGTTGTTTTCTGCACATGCGGCTACCCTGGCAACTAAGTAACCTTAGGCACATGAGTAAATAAACCAAACAGAGAGACAGCTTCTTAAGAGTTTGTAAATTTGTTACCTATTTTGGTAGGGTTGTCACAATAGGTTAAGACAAATCGCTTGTTCGGTATACGACAGATTCTGGATTGGACAGATTCGTGATTTGGCAGATTCCCAACTCGACAGATTCGTGGATTGGGCAGAGTCTTGGACTCGACGGATTCGCTATACGGCAGAAGTACAGTTGTTGTAAATAAAATAGCGAGTGGAACCAAAAAAGGCATGCACCTGAAACTTTTAAAAGCACGGAATAAAAATAAACATTTGTTACCAAGGACACGACGTGACGACGTGATTTATTTGACATTCCCAACGATACCACTAATCGTGTTAAATATTTTCTGGTAATATGATCTATTTTGCTAATAAACATAGGAATCTCCTTTAGCTATTATGGTAGCCACTAGTTTTACCACGGAGATAGGTATCTAAAATAAGTTTAAAAAGAAATTGTGTACGACAAATGAACGTCTACAAAACAAATGACTATAAAATGATCAACCATCGATACGGCTTACAAAAAGCAGGTGCATGCGATTTTCGACCTTATTGACAATTCATGACAGACTTTTATTTGGTATTTTCTTGCTTTCTGACATTGATACGTTATTAAAATTGTAAATTCTGAATTACGTCAATAAGGTCGAAAATCACATGCACCTGTTTTTTGTAATCCCTATCGATGGCTGATCACTTTCTGATAGTCATTGGTTTTGTAAACATTAATTGCTTTTACACAATTTCACAACTAATGAGTTTTTAAGTATTTCGTTGCCAACATTGACAATATTTATTTCAAGATCGAAATATTCGCGAATCTTTTGCTTGAGCAATTCAACAAATGCGACAAAATTATCAGGAGTTATACCTAATTAAAAAACCCAATTGTACCTTACCATTGTTAAAATCTTTATAATGATATTTCATCTAGTATTATTCATACACACAGAACAATAAACAACCATTATTAATAATAAAACACCACTTTTTTACATTAAAACTTGCAACGTACAAAACAAACAACGTGCGTCGTAATAACCCTAAGATTGTCAACTGCTTGTGCCTATGTAAACTGGTTCTTTCCACTCTCGCCGCGTACACGACAAGCGGCCAGTGGTCACGCACACATAAGCCGCGTGCTCGTAGTAGTGCAACCGATTCGCGCTGTTGTATGAAGCTGTGTCTCTGTTCCGTTTATCTACTCATGTGCCTTAGGTATTATTGAAGTCTTAGTATTTATTTGTAAGTAACCGGACCTAGAAAGTTTATTTTCTCTAGTTTATAGCAGGCAAAACTAGGATACTAGTTTTGCCTTTTCAGCATGTAGGTTATTATATTAATCCTTTTTAAAGTAATCTACTTTGTAAAGTGAGCACAATGTTAGCTGATAATACTATGATCGTCAAAGTACCCTCATATAAAAGTCAATCAAAGTATCTCTCATATAAAAGTCCAGATCTTCAATCTGCCAAACTACTGCTCACAGTTAATTTATATATTTGCTATTCTACATTGTGCTCGCTTTTTCTTTTTCTTGACAATATATTGTAACTCTTAAAACAAAATTGTAAAAAACCAAAGATTTTAAAAGAGTGTCCAGAGGAGTTTCTTGCCGGAGTCTTCTCCCTGGGCCTACCTTTTGGAACCGGCAACTAGAGTCAGTGACGTTTCAAAAGAGTATGTAAATTACCAACTTGAAATAAAAAAAATTGAATTTGAATTTGACGTCTTCTGTATAAACACCTAAATCTATACCTATTGAAGATAAATAAACCGCAGCAATTCGAAGATCATGATTGTCAATGGAGCTAACAATAACTCGCCCGAAGTGACTAAAATTTCGACTTGCGACGTCGTTCTATCGTATATTTACATTGGGACACTCATATCCAATAGGATGCGCGAATGAGATAACTACTGACGTGATTTTGAAAATGGAAATGACTTGTATTAAGGCAAAGCTTATTTCAAAGAAATATGACCAAAATTACCAATATATGCCGTTAAAAAAATACTTTTTTCTAACTGGATAATATTACTGGACACAAAAAATAAAAGTTCCGTTTTGCGATTGTCCAAAACTAACTTTGTAAAACGCGTCTTAGTTCGTTGTAAACATTTTTGTAATGTCAAACGTCAAAACATATTTACAATTTATACACAATTTAAATGAAGTTTCCTTAAAGAAAACTAACTTAAACGATACATTATGTCGCGGACTTTCAAGTGTGGACAAATAAGTGATTTACGGAACTGAAATACTATTATTTGTTTTGTATTTTTGTGATTATAACCTATAAAATGTTGATGCAATATTTGTTGTTTTTCGTGAATTGTGTTAGGATTAAGTGAAAAGTGTTATAGTGATGTGTTTGTGTTGTGATGATAGTGATTGTGTATTGTGGGTTTGGCTGTATATATACGTCGAGGGCGGTAAGTAATAGATATTAAGGTTTGAAAGTTGTTAACTTCTTATTCATTGTTTACAGGGCAGTTAATTATTTGAATTTAATTTTGATACTATTTGTCAATAAATTTAGTGTATTTACATGTCTATGATGAGAGAATATTTCTCCAATAAGTGAAATTCTGTCACAAACTACTTTAATTTTGTTGATGTTTTTGTTGTTGTTTCAAATTTGCAGCTCTTATTTCGTCGAATTGTAAGACTAATCCTAGGAAAATATCAGTACCTTATGATGCCTTTCAGCCTGTTTCAATATTGCTATGAACCAGAGATTAATATATTTATTTTAGGTTTTAGCGGGAGAGACAAATATGATGATCGTTTTTCATGTTAAAATGTTTAGGTATGTTATTCACCATATTATTGACTGTGTTATATTTTTTGTCAATTTGTTTTTTTTGTTTGTGTTACAAAGTAAATTGAGTTTCCATAAAGGTTCAGGTAAGTATATAATATCACCATCACCATACTATATTTTTTCCCATAGACTAGGTATAATTATGGGAACACATTTCATTTATCACTTCATTTCCTGTTTAAACTTTTCAGGAATTTAATTGTGAAAGTTGCTAGCTCTAATTGAATTCACTTAAAAATAAATTCATATTGTTTATTGTTGTAACTTATTTTACCATTACTTACTTACTTTTCTTTGCCATCATTTTAGGTGCTAAAATAAAGATATAATATATTTTTATTATTGAACTTTATTTTACTTACCATACTTAATTTTATAATTTTTTTATGGGTGGAGTATGTCATAGTTTGTACTCATGTGTATAAAGTATGTACTTAATAAAAAGAAAATAATCAATATGAAATACTCACTTTATTTATGGTAATAGAAGGTAATAAAAAGGTTTGCCCAATTTTCAGTTAAATTAAAATTCATCCCAACCAAGACTGGATTCCTGCTCAGCTTAGATGGATACACATATTGGAAAGATGCGAGAAACAAATACTCAATCAACTGGTATTGTTCAAAACGTCATCAGAAGTGTCCTGCTTTTGTCAAGACGGACCATAGTCGAACCATGGTTCTGGCTTTGGACACTCTCCACAACCATGAGCGAAGAGTGCACATACCCTCTTTCGGTCAGAATCGGATATTAAAGTTTTGTCAATAAAGTTAATTTTTGTTATGTTTGCATTAAATTATTTTTTTAAGATAGCCTATTTATAAGAATGTCATAAAATTTCGACTGTATGTGATAATGAGGAACAAAAAACAATTATGCCATATCTTATGTTTGAACATAAATAAAAGTAAAGACTTGTTTAGTTTAACTTATTTGATATAGATCAGTTAAGAATATGTTGTAATACATTGATTGAAAATTTATTACTTAGTATAGGTCTAATACTTAAGTAGTTATACTAATTTATGTTACTAAGTTAAGATACTAGGACTGTAGGTTTTGTAAATTACAATGATCATGTAAGTAATATTCGAAAGATGACTTTAATGTGTTACGTTCATTCATTGATTCAGATATATATTTGTGGGTAATTCAATAAAATAATTATGAAAGCTCGACATGTTTGACACTGATAAATATGACAGGCAACGGTCAGTGTCCAACATGCTCAAGTGACAGCCAGCTATTTGATTACGCTCATTGAAGTGTGATGCAAGCTGCTTTAGTATGGACAATCATCTTGTAAATTGGAGACAAACAAACTGATCTTGGATTGTTGCCGTTTGTTTTCCTGAAGTCATTCTAAGCAGTTTGCAAATGTCTATGACTACTTTAAATGATGAATAAAAAAAAATGTTTGTAACACTGTCTGTTTTATTTTTCGAGTTAAGTGCTTGTTACATAATCCTGCCTTATCCTGGTTGCGTCCAAGACTAAGGCCTTGGAGCCCAGGGTCTGCTTACTAGTCTAACCAGATATCAGAATATCAGCGTTAATAACAAAGCAACTGCTGTCTGACCTTCGCAAATCAAAAGTAATAGTTATATTCCATGGTTTAAGTCAGTTTCCAGTGTCAGTTTATATCAGGATTCTTACTACTTACTTACTCCCCGTAAAACTGTTAAAGATCTTCATGACAGCTGGGAATGTGCTCGCCGAGGCACGGGTTAAGTACGCACATAGCTTCGAAAACTCGGTGACGCATGCGGCATGGCAGTCTGTTGGTATCTCCACAAGGCTATCGCAACCTCGAGGCTCCTGCCTACATACCTATATTTCTAGGTAGCGGCTGAAAACGTCGTCGTAATACCTGTGCTCTTATACTACCTCGAATAAGTGGGAATGGAAGGTAGATCTATACTATAATGTCAATGACAGTTCGTTCCTGGCTCCATTTTAGTCTGGTCACATAACATTATGACGACGATGAAGATTTTGACAGAATTATGACATTTCTATCTTTGCAAGACTGCAGTATAATTTTGCAGCTGTTAGAATCATAACATCATCATGTCCCATAGTACAAGCTCTGCTTAGTTTGGGACTAGATGGTGATGTGTGAATGTGGTAGAATATATAAAGTGAATGGCGTTATCTGCCTTATCATACTTACTACCGAAATATACATAGATGTTCACAAGTTCGTCTTATAGGAGCGAAAGACGCACATGCGACTTTGAAAATACAAATTTTGGCCACCTAGGTTGGTAAAGAATAACTTTGAATGTCAGTTGAGTGACACACAAAAGTGCCCAACAGTCATCAAGACATTCTTCAAAATCAAGAACCTAGAATGTATTTCCACACCTTTGTTACCGATAGGTACAGTTTAATTTTTTCAGACAAGCAATACATTAAGCCCGTGTTCCACTGTGCGTGATTTTGCACACGTATGCGCGGCACCTTTGAACTTACACCGCGAGTCGTCTAACTTCAAACTTGCCGCGGGCGTCCGTCTACGTAACCTTTAGAAGAAGACCTTCAAAAGAAGCATCTTTTCCTATGCTGCGTAAATGTTGGATATCTTCTTTACTTGAAATGGTTTTGTATTGATATTGCGTATTATCTTCCAGTACGGCCAACATTTGTCTCATACCGAAACGGCGTGGTTTTACTGCTCGATGGATATACGTATAGCAAATCTAATAAAGTCAACTGGTATTGTTCCCGTCGCGTGTCCACTAACTGCAAGGCTAAAGTGAAGCTTACTCCAGATGGAAAGTACATAGAGAGCTTGGTGGGATCCCACGATCATTATCGCGAACAGTGTGTGGTGTCGAAAAACGGTGATTTGATTAAGTTGCATGGTGTACCTTCTGATTAGTTGCAATACGTAAAGGATAAATTCTAAAACAAGGACTATTCGACTTACCGCTGAATTCAATATTCAAACTATCCATGAATCCATGGAGATAAAATTGGAGTGTCTGTTTGTAATATTAAACGGTAACGGCTAGATTTTAACGGGACTTTCACTGGCGGATAGCTGGTGTACCAAGGAGTAACTTAGGCTATAAATTACCCGGGTACACGAAGTAGTTCCCGCAGAATGCGGGTGCAACCGCGGGAAGCAGCTAGTACAAAATATGTCAAACATGTACCTCAAATCTCCAATGCCGTGGATAGATCTGATATTGAAACCGGCCGTTAGTCAGATATCTGCCAATGAAGTTTGTTATTTATTTCTAATTCTAACTAGTACTTAGTAGTCTGCAGCTTCGCCTGTGGCTTTGCGAGCTATAACCTTTGTAGGTACCTTTATTATACCCCTTAATGAGGGACATATTAAAAAGGCTTCCTTAGTGGTTGCTACGTCATAAAAAGAAATAGTTGTCCAGATTGTATGATTTCCAAAAAAAAATGTACATTAATGTGGTTCGGTGGGTACCAAACAACATACAAATATACTTCGTACCCAAAAAACAAAGCGGAGTTTGTACTATGGGTATAGTAGGTACAAACTCAAACTTATGGAAAAACATTACATTAAATTATGTGTATGTACCATCAAAACTGAAATTCGTTCTGTCCGTCCACCTAGTTTTTTTGGCACACGCATAATATCCTGTCCATTATTCATTAAAATCTTAACATTATTATTTATGTATGTTTTATTCTGTATAATTACCTATTTATTATAGCAAATAAATTAACGTGTATTCGTTTACGCATTATGACATAAGTAGGGGTAACCGATTTTGTTTGAAGTGTATTGGCGTAGTAAGCTATGTAGTCAGTAATACTTAAATATTATACTATTGTGATGATGGTAAATATTGTGATGGTGTGATAGGTGTACTTAAATAAATAATAAACATTGCTGTAAGTATCTGTAATTTTATTTGATTCCCATGTTCATTTCTTCGCCCAGTTCAACCTATATCGCTTTTAGCCAATAATCACTCTGCGTGCTTTGAGCTAGGCCTTCCTCACATTGGGCATAATATGCATCCCTCGTCCCTCGAGCGTGCGCTCGGCGCGCACCCGACGTGCGCGTGGCATGCACCCGGCTTTCATTTTGTACTACAGAGTTATAGCCAAGCGCACACCGGGCACACGCCAGGTGCGCGCTCGTGATCGGCCTTTGTTGGAGTATAAGGCCAGACGGCGTTATTCAATAAAGTAACTTCTGACTATGTTGTCTGTTGAACGCCTTGCGATTTGTTCAATTGAATTGCATTTGCAGTCGGCATGCTTTAAATCTTGCTATAAAGGCTGACAGACTCACCGGCACGCAGTCTATGGAAAAATATAAATGGAGATCTACAACATAACTATGTATGTAGTCAAATTGAAGACCCTTCCATTAGGTAAACATTGTTAAATAAAATAATGACTCTTATGACGATGTCCAGCGCCCTCTATGATCAATTACTGACCGACAATCGTTTCACCTGCAATTTACATCTAAATCTCGTGTCCGTCAATCAGAAATAAAACACTCGACTTACAGACTATTACATCAATCGTCATAGATCTAGAAGGTGCAGTGAGGTGATGTAGTACATTACGGCTACTCGTCAAGCTAAACACTTTGACTTTTGTACTTACAGTTTTTATAGTGTAGGAAATAAGTATCAAAATCGTACAGCAAGTGTTAAGCTTGACTTGGTGCTGTGTACTTTTAGTCTTAGATCGCATCAAATCTAATTTAGCAGAATCAAATCCAGAGTTTTGTCCTAATTGTTCTTAATAAACTCATTTTCTTTTCTAGTGCACACCTATACTTTCATTCCAACCAACCGCGGCAAACAGTTGTTAATGGTAGACGGATGTACGTATTCGCAGATAAATCAAGGCAAAAATTATTATTGTTCGAAGAAGCAGACAAATAATTGTCGAGCGAAGGTTAAATTGGATGAACATGGAGCTATTGTAGAGAGTAACTACGATCACAATCATCCACGACCTCAATATATTCAAACCTCTTCTGGACAATACATTAAAGTATCTAACTGAATAAAGATATTAGATGAATACACTGTCTTTCATTATACACCACCTAGATAGAGGCAGCATCTCAGGATGGTAGTGGATAAGTTGCGCGAATTTGACAAAAATACCTACTGGTTCGCTTTGACTGAAAGTCTACTCGCTATTTCATGAAACCAATACAATTCTGGTGCAGTAATAAGATTTTAATACAAAGCTTTTATTGAAGAAGAAGCACAAGAGCCAATTTGGGAGTAATTGTGAGCGTAATCATCCGTTCTCCAAAGTCCAACAGACAGCGTTCTGCCATTTCGATAAGTCTCTTCTTCTTAAATCTTATCTTGCTTGTTACAGAACCCTGTCCGGCAGATATTAAAATATCAAATGGACAGTTCCAAACTGTGGTAGTGGAAGATTTACTTAAACGACACAGACAGATAGACTTGACTGAATGCCGACGTTTGAACATTAGACCCAACACGACTGGAGATGTAAAGACAACAACGACACGACGTAACACTCGACACAAGACGCAAGCCAGACCGACAGTGGAAGCTAACCACTTCCCAATTCGTACAGGCTCAAAAAACACCTGTTGCTGGATGTGCCCTAAAAAGACCAGGACAATTTGGAAATGTGAGGAGTGCGACGTAAACCTTTGTATTGAGGGATGTTTTAAGGCATACCACAAGTCTTAATTACTAATTTTATTTTTAATATATTTTTTATTATTTTACTTAATGTTCTTTTATTTTAATATTTTATAAAGTATTTATATTTTTTTTATTTCAAAGCAATTAAAAATAAATAATATATACCATAGAAATAACATAACTTATAGATCAATGATATATCATAGAGATAACATAACATATATACCTTTAATTATTGCTTATCATTTAAATACGATTATCATACTTATATACTAATAAAACAATATACCTATTCCTAAAACAAAATAATCTTTTAAAGCGTATAAGATAACTAGATGAACCTGAGGTTACATCCACGTTACTTAAGGCTACTTTTTTTTATAAATGCTCCTCATGTACCCATGTGTCGGAGGGTAGGGTTTCACCGAAGCATAAGCAGGCTCCGAACGAAACCCCCTTGGCGGCGGATGAAGGTGTTGGGCTCCGCCGCCAAAACACCCAGCGGCCGCAGAGGATAGGGAGGACGGCAACGCAACACCGCATCTCCTCTTCCTCTGCGGCCCCACCGCGACGCAACGATGGTGCGCCTCCATTTGGTCGCGGGAGATAGGGCGCGCGGCAACGCAACACCGACACGCCTCTCCTCCCGCGACCGCACCCGACTGCGAGGGACAGACAGAACTGTCCCCCGCACCCGCACTTGGGACGCATCCTACGCAGGCCTCACGCAAGCCCATGTGGAGCGTCCCCTCCCGGGATCCCGCTTAGCTTCACCGTGGGTGTACCTCAAACCCACGGTTACTGAACCTCCACACCACGACAAGGTGGAGATCCCAGGGGGGGGGGGGGGTTATTTAAGGCTACTGCTCCCGGAGCTTATAGCGTGATTTTATACAGCCTATAGCCTTCCTCGATAAATAGGGTATCTAACACTGAAAGAATTTTTCAAATCGGACCAATTCTGCCTGAGATTAGCGCGTTCAACCAAACGACCAAACGCATTTGCTTTATATATTAGTAAGCATTAGATATACATTCTTTAGTTATACTGCACATACATGTAAAGAGTGAAATAGTACGTTTAGACCGAAACACTCCATGAAACCACTACAGGTATAGTTTTGATTCATAATAATAATTTGTTGTAAGTAATAGGCCCTTGAAAAGGATCTATCTGAAAGATGATGTTAATGTCTGTTTTGATAAGTATTTGAAATGCTTAATAATGAAAATGAAAATGCTTTAAAGCTACGATCACTATCTTTTAAACATTTGAATCAATTCATAAAAAAATCTTCTTCAATAAACGTATTTTCCTTGTCAATTTCAGAGCCAGAATACACATTCGTCAGTTCACAAAAAGGCAAAAAGTTGCTGATGAGGGACAGTTATACTTATTTCCAAAACCATTATACTACGAGGTACTACTGTACACAAAGGTACACAGGCTGTAAGGCCACAGTTAAGTTGGACAAGAGAGGGTCCATTGAGGAATTTAACTTCGAACACACCCACGATCCTCCACGGTATATGGTGACTGCTGCGGGACAGTATATTAGACTTCGATAATAGTAAAATTATCATATGTGCACCAAATATTTTAGGAAAAGATAATTTGATGAGAAATACTCAGTACGACGCTGGAATCGACCCAACAGTCCCAAGTCAAATTGGCCAAAGCTAAAATCTTTTATTAGGTTAAGTCACAATTTGATGTTTTGTGCTACCAACTAATTTGTACAATGTATAATAATGTTGTGTGTGTTGTAAATGTGTGTTTAAATAAAAAATAATGTATTGCTTTGAAACGACTTTATTCAAAATTGTTTAGAGCGTCGTCTAAAGCCTTTGTGTAAGCAACTTTGTATCCTATTTATTTTATATAGATGATAAGTAAATAAATTTCAATATATTGGATGTTTTTCTTAGATATTTATTTTTAGTGTGTTTTTGTACTTGTGTCTTTGAAATGAAGTTATAGATTATCTTAAAGTAAATCAATCTAAATATACTTTTGCCAATCGTACTTTGTGGTTTCTCATTGTAACATCTCATGCTTCAATATTTTTCATTTGCAGAAAATTTTAAATATGCGTTTGTTCCTTCTCAAAAGGGCAAACAACACTTAATGGTGAATAACCACACCTTTTACCAAATCCGAAAGTCGAAAATGTTTTATTGTACGAAGAGGAACACGTTACATTCATGCAAAGTGTTCTTGAAGATGGATGACCATGGGAATATAGAGCAGTTACATGGTGAACATACTCATGGTCCAAGATACTTTCAGAGCTCCACTGGCGCATATATCAAACTTTAAAGGTTACTAGATACCGACATGTGTAACAAAATGCTTTGGTAAATAAAATGTATGTGGCAAATTGGTTGTTGTCATTGAATAACTCATTACCTTCACTCGAATTTTCGAGGATATGTTGGTTTTAGATTGCCTTGCAGGGCACGGTATTACGTACTAATAAAAGTATGATTTTATGTCGATTTAAAATTACATGCAGGGGTAAGTATTTGAGCTTCGAACATTAGGAATTTCAGTGATAGATTGGGCAGTAAAATTATGAGTGGTCTATAACACCGTATAATACTTAGTAGGTACGCAAAGTAAAATCTTGTTAGAACTGTGACTTGTACAAATACTTTTTAATCTTTCAGAATCGTACGAATATACTTTCATTCACTCGCAGAAAGGCAAACTGTTACTGATGTTGAATAACTTTACATATTCTCAAAATCATAAAACTTCAAAGTACTATTGTTCAAAGAATAGAAGTACGGGATGCAAGGCGGCTGTCAAACTGGATAAGTCTGGGAACATAGAATTTGTACAGCCTGAACACAACCATCCACCACCCCATTACGCACGGACGACCAGTGGCGAATATATCAAAATCTAGGATAGAGATATTATATAGTATGTAACTTTATTGTCATCAACTCATCATCATCATCCTACTGTATGTATCCAGCAGTGGACTATGTCATGCTGACGATGATGGTGATGGTGATGTTATTAATATAACTCACGTTATGAATACTCGTAATAAGCTCTTGACTTTCCAAATAAATGAAAAGCAACGATTGAATAAAGTGAGTGATAGTGCCCACATTTATAAGGTTCAAGAGCATACAAATCTGTATTATAATTTTGACTCATTTTATTTACATTTTAGTAGAATAATTTCTTTGAGAGCGCTTCTATGTACCAACTTATTAATTCTGTCTAAGTAGGTAATCCCTATGAACTCTAAAATGGTCAATATCTTCATTTAGGGTCAAAAAATCTATTGCATGAACTAGCTTTTTATAATGTTTTTTCTAAAGGATAAGTTATACTTTATTGTTAATCAAATATAGAAAAATTGTTGACCTAACAGAAAATAAATATGGTTTAAGTATAAAGTGTTGTATTTTATACTGTTTATTGTACATTATTCTGTCTGGCGAATGCTTGTATACGAGATCGTTGAAGCTATCGACTGCCAGACTGAAAACCTCTGCCAAAAGGGTTACATACGTTAAGAAAGTTTCAAGCGGAATCTTAAAAAGTAAGCAACACGCATAGTGACGACTGGTAAACGATACTGTTTATACCTATAATACTTAAATATAATTTTTCGTTTCACTTTTAATTACTACGTAAGAGGAATCTGTGTTTATATAAATTTTACGTTACTTACAAATGATTTCATTGCAGAATTTCCACCATTCTCTTTCGTATGCTCCCAGAGAGGAAAACCATTACTAATGATGAAGAATTACACGTTTTATGAAAACAATAACACTAAAATGTACTACTGTACTAGGAAGAGAAGTGTTGGATGCAAGGCATTCGTCAAGTTCCATAAGCTTGGGACGATTGAAAAACTAAACCTGGAACATTGTCATGAGCCCCCACGGTATGCTAGGACACCAACTGGGGCATATATTAGAGTCTAATAATGACCCTGTATAGCTGTTGGTAATTTTAAAGATGGACGTTGTCTAAAAATGATACTTACGGGGAATATAGTGAATCAATCAAATAAAATCATCTATTCTACGAATTAAGTGGTTGGAAAACTTCAGAAGAATGAAGTTAAAAGAAGTAAGATTCGATTTGCAACTTTGACATTCCATGTCAGGAGGAGCAATACGTTGCTTAGTTTATAATGGGATCACTTGTACATCTAATCTAATACTAATATATAAAAAGCTGAAGAGTTTGTTTTAACGTGTCAATCTCAGAAACTACTGGTCCGATCTCAAAAAGCCCACTTATCGAGGAAGGCTATAGACTATATAACATCACGCTATGAGCCACGCGAGCGGAGCAGTAGCCTTAAATAACGCGGGTGTAACCGCAGGCTCATCTAGTAATTATATAATAATAGCTTGGAAATTCTTCTTAACTTCAGAGCGAGGTGTAAAGTATTTGTTGGTGATGTATCTCTGCTAGCCTGCATTAGTTATCTTTTAAAACTTGTCTAGTAAAAGTGTGTATATATTTTAACGTACCTAGTGGGTATATTTTGCAATCAAAAGGTTTTTTATAAGTTTTAGATCTACAACTTTATTTATATTCCATTTTTTTTTTGGTGTCGGGTTTGAAATTCCTCATGGAGTCCATTCGCCCTGGGGGAGGGGGGGGGGGGCAGAACGAAGGGGACTGTCAGACTCTTACTGACTAAAAACCAACCCGTGCTCCTCATGTACCCATGTGTCGGAGGGTAGGGTTTCACCTAAGCATTCCTCGCTATCCCTCGACGGTTATTGGCCCGCCAGATGGTCAGGCGGGCCCCGAACGAAACCCCCTTGGCGGTGGATGAAGGTGTTGGGCTCCGCTGCCAAAACACCCAGCGGCCGCAGAGGATAGGGAGGCCGGCAACGCAACACCGCATCTCCTCTTCCTCTACGGCCCCACCGCGACGCAACGATGGTACGCCCCCATTTGGTCGCGGGAGATAGGGCGCGCGGCAACGCAACACCGACACGCCTCTTCTCCCGCGACCGCACCCGACTGCTGGAGGGACAGACAGAGCTCTCCCCCGCACCCGCACCTATGGACGCATCCTACGCAGGCCTCACGCAAGCCCACGTAGAGCGTCCCTTTCCGGGATCCCGCTTAGCTTCACCGTGGGAGAAAATCAAATCCACGGTTACTAAGCCCCCCCACCACGACAAGGTGGAGATCCCACGGGGGGGATTCATATTCCGCCTACTTACTCACTTACATGTTTTTTCGGATTAATGTTTACTTTGTTTTAAAGGCAAGCAATTTATCTTAGATTTTATGTGTGAATTCGTTTTTTTAAACGTCCGTATGTTGGTGTCTGTGCCATTATTTTTATTTGAAATCAAATTACGGTCTACGGATTGTATCGCGATATACTGGTTTTAAAGAGAATACATTTACTAAAACTACGGAAACCTTGTGTGTGGGCAAGTCGGTCGCGGCAGACCTCGCCGAACATTCCTCGACCAAATTGGGACCGTCTTAAAAAACGGCAAGGTCCGAAGTACCCGAAAACGGCGAGCATGTACGAAAATAGTAATGAGTGTAGAGGAAGCGCGTGAGGTCTGTAAGGGCCTGGTCACGAGATCGGTCTAAGCGGCGAGCGGCGCGGCAGCGGCGAGCGGCGCGGCAGCGGCGAGCGGCGCGGCAGCGGCGATGTACATACATGGCGCGTTTACTCTGAGGCGGCCGCGCGCCGCGTCACAGTAAACTCGCCATGTACATCGAAAACGCTCGCCGCTGCCGCCCGCCGCTGTAGGCCGTGACCGGGCCGTACGGATAGAAGCAAGTGGCGTTCCGTTGTTTCTGTCTACCCCGACGGGGAAAAGGCGTGAGTATATGTATGTACATTTAAACCTTAGTCAGACAAATGTCACCTTAGTCTTCCGTGACCACGAATCCTGTAAACAAATGGAAGCAGCGGGTAGTAATAAACCTAAGAAAATACTTTATTTATTAGTTAGTAAATACATGTATGAGCGCGCATCAATATTTTTGTGTACCTATGTAGTTTTTAAAATAGAATATCTAAGATTGTAAGTAATTTTGTGTAATAAGTGTTGTATTGAGGCGACTCTTTATTTAGATCACTGAAACACATCACTTGAAATAGTATTATTGTATAGCTTTATGAGCAATAAAAAAACGTGGAAATGGTATTTTGCCAAACCTTAGTCACTTAATGTCAAAAGTTGTTAATATTTTGATTCAGTTTTAGCTGCCGAGTTTAATATGATCTAATAAAGTAAGAGCCTAAATTATTGGCTTTTATTTTAATTCGATGTCATATGAGTCTCTTTAGTGTGTACTGTGTATTTTGCTCACAATATACAAGCATCACGGAGTCTGGTGTTGTGCCTGGTAACGGCAATAGGCTCGCCCCCTATTACTTGCGACCTAAAAAATCATGGCGATAATATTTACACATCTGCAGCGTGAGTCTATAAATAAATAAATATACAAGAAGAGTTTTTATATGGAGATACAAATAAATTGATTAAGCTCAGGTAATACAAGGTTTCCAACCAACATTATTCCATTTAAGCAGTGCAATAATATTGTAAGGATTAAATCATCGCAAGGTACAACACTTTGTGTGACAAAATAATGGTGGATTCGTGTTTCTGTTGTTTGGAATTTCTTAAGTCCACCACGATACAGGTTCGTCGTATTCCCAGAGCGCAAGAGGTCAATACGAAGAAGTTAAAATAAATTTTAATTCCCCACGTGTTTCAGAGTGCCCTGCACACACGTTTGTTCGTTCTTCGAGAGGCCGTGCGCTACTAATGTTACTGGGGTACACGTTCTACCAAAACAATGACACTAAAACATATTATTGTACAAAGCGACGGACCTCGGTTGGATGCCGAGCTTCTGTCAAGTTGGATAAGTTCGGGAATATACTGCATACCCGTGGTGAACATAAGCATAAACCACCAATGAGTCGCGTCAGAGACGATATCTAAGAAAGATTACTCAAAAACTGTAAAGATATAAGAAAGTGATAGATCTGGTGAGAACAACCTCTTCTAGTACACGTCACTATTTGAAGACTGGAAGAACCAATGAATGAAATGAAAAAAATAAAATGATAAACGAACGAGCGTAGTTAAATAATTAATGACGGTATTAAGAACATGTTTGTGTGTATCGTCATCATCAACCTGACACAGTTCACTGCCAAATATATGCGTATCCAATGGCACGCCACTGAGCCCGAGTTTCAGCTTTTCGTGTACGTATAGTAAAATGAAATTTTTCTATAAGACCTAAGAGGGTGAAACGAGGACCTATGGTTACTCGTTTATGTACCTATTTATAAGAGAAAACTTGTTCATCATCATCATCATCAGCCTTTAACAGTTCACTACTGGACTAGACCTCTCCTTTGAAAGGAGTTGGCCTACTATATCACGCTGGCTAAACGGGTTGATATAGCGTTTGTATCAAGTTTTCCTTCTCTTAAGTGCTGTTCTCTGCATAATATCCTCCCTCTGTCGGCTCTTATGACACCCATGGGATGATATGCGGTGGTGACATTCCTTATTCTTAATACGTCACCACACGGACGCAACTTGTTACTAGAATGATATTGTACTATTATGCTTATGTAAGCTGGATGAAAATGTGATTCACACAAAATTGAAATTGCATTATTATTACATTTATAAAGGAAATCTTGTTTGTGTGTACCCAGGAAAATTCTTTTTACTTCTGTTTACCTTTGGAAACGCCTTTGATAGGTTTAGAGCCTGTCCAGAAAGCACGATTTACGCGCGCGTCCACTCGCGCGTTTTGATTTGTATTGCGTCCAGATGCAGCGTTTCACACGCGTTCTTACGCGCGCATGTGATGAGACGTATTTGGGCATTTTCACTTTAAATGACACATTGCTGTTTAAGAGCTGTCCCTAGGAATATGCATTTTTAATAAATATATGACTAATAGTTTTGGTAATGAATTGAAGATACATTGAAAATATACAAAACAGGCTATCTGCTTTGATATTAACAATAATATAAAATAAAACCATTTTACGTAAAACATATAATATTTGAAATTTCATGAATTTTCAGTTTCATACTGTCCTATTTGTTGATTGTCAAGATTGGATTGAGATTTCAATATATTTTTATATGATGAATTTTGCAGTGATGATTTTAATGCTTAAAGGAAAGCTAGTTGTGTACTTTAACACAATTTTTAAATCAGTTTTCGTTATAGTTAATTAATAATCATTTTTTTAGCTTGTCCTTTAGTTTTTTTTTTCAAATAATATTATAATATTACAACAGAATCGAATACGTCCACTTGCCACGGACACGCGCGTAGTACTGAACGCAGCAATGGCGCCGGAGTATCTCGACTCGCGCGGTGCTCGCGCGTAAAACGAGCGAGTCGAAAGTCCCGCTCATTGCAAGCGTTTTACGCGCGTGTGAGGTAAGGGCCTGTCCAGAAAGCGCGATTTACGCGCGTGTCCACTCGCGCGTAGGCACTCGCGAGTTTTCGAGATACTACAGCTACATACATCCCGTCCAGATGCTCTCGCGCGTTACCTCACACGCGCGTAAAACGCTTGCAATGACTTTCGACTCGCTCGTTTTACGCGCGAGCGCCGCGCGAGTCGAGATACTCCGGCCCCATTGCTGCGCCCAGTACTACGCGCGTGTCCGTGGCGAGTGGACGTATTCAATTGAAAATTTTGCGTGATAACTTTGATACAGAACTTTTTATTGACGAAATTGAACAGAAAGATTATTTTGTAAAAATAAGATGTACCGCAACAGACCCTTCAACATCTTCGTTTCCACCTGCAACCTTTTCGACTTACAATCGAGGTTATTGCACTGTGTCACGACCACCAACAACGTCTAGCTACAAAAACCCATCACCGGCATCTACACAAGATTCTAATGAATCTGAATTAATGGAACTATACGATAATTAAATTAAATGTTAAGTACCTACCTACATTATATGAATGATTCCTAATTTTTGTAAATTGCGTTCAAATTATTTAATTTTGTTAATTGGGTCTTCTGTTTATTACTAAAGCGATAAAAAATATTACCTCAAAGTAATCACGAGTTATTCTTCTGCAGAAACAGTATCCCGTACCACATAATTTTGACATGGAGTCAAATCTTCTTTGATAATTTCTAATAAATCATGAAACGATGCTACTGACATCCGAAAGTAGTTGAAAAACTTTTCATTATATTCTTTGAGTTTTGGGGATAAAGTTATAAACGTATTATGCGTCATTCTGTCACGTAGAATGGGATGCACGTTGAATCGTCGACTTTCTCTTCGTTTACGTCGTCTCCATCGACGGTATGCAAGCCACAACACAACCACTGTATCCGAGTCCATGTTTATAACTGACCAAATACGTCCCATCACATGCGCGCGTGAGAACGCGCGTGAAACGCCGCATCTGGACGCAATACAAAACAAAACGCGCGAGAGGACACGCGCGTAAATCGCGCTTTCTGGACAGGCTCTTACGCGCGAGACGGAACGTATGGCAGGCTCTTAGAGCCTGTCCAGAAAGCGCGATTTACGCGCGTGTCTACTCGCGCGTAGGCACTCGCGCGTTTTCGAGATACTAGAGCTACATACATCCCGTCCAGATGCTCTCGCGCGTTACCTCACACGCGCGTAAAACGCTTGCAATGAGCGGGACTTTCGACTCGCTCGTATTACGCGCGAGCGCCGCGTATGTTTTCGCCGACGCCGACGTATTCGATTGAACTATACGATAATTAAATTAAATGTTAAGTAGGTACCTACCTATATTATATGAATGATTCCTAATTTTTGTTAATTTCGTTCAAATTCTTTATTTTTGTTAATTGGGTCTTCGTTTATAATTACTAAAGCAATAAAAAAATGTTACCTCAAAGTAATCACGAGTTTTCCTTCTGCAGAAACAGTATCCCGTACCCCATAATTTAGGCATGGAGTCAAATCTTCTTTGATAATTTCTAGTAAATCATCAAACGATGCGACTGACATCCGAAAGTACCTAGTTGAAAAACTTTTCATTATATTCTTTGAGTTTTGGGTATAAAGTTATAAACATACTATGCAAAGATATTAATAATTATGAGCAGATATTGAATAGCACTATAGTTGACATCACCAAATGGCTAGATGAAAATAATCTTACCGCTAACATAGATAAAACTAAAATTCTTGAATTCAGGAACTACAATAGTGTGTACAATAGTGTTATGCACACTAAATCTAAAGGTAAATTATTGTGATCAAGTAATTGATACTATTGATGAGACACGCTTTTTGGGTTTAGTACTAGATTGTCATTGCAACTGGAAAGCTCACATACAAACCGTATGTACTCGTATAAATAGATTTATTTATGCTCTTCGTAAAATTAGGAAACTGGCAAGTGAAGAGACTGCCAAAATGGCATACCACGCGTATGTGGGCTCAGTACTCAGATATGGTATATTGTTATGGGGTAACTGTTCAGACATCAGCAAGGTATTTGTTTCACAAAAGAAATGTGTCAGAGCAATTTGCGGCGCTGCTCCTCTTGATTCCTGTAGGCCCCTTTTCAAAAGACTCAAACTGCTTACTTTAACCTCTTTGTATATCCTAGAAATTGCCCAATTTGTAAGAAACCACCATGAGTTGTTTCAAAGAGCGAGTGAAAACAGTAAATATTTGTCAAGAGATCCTACTAAACTACATATGTGTGCAAAATTAACCTAATTATATAAAAATAATAGCCATTGTATGTGTGTACAAGTGTATAACAAAATACCAAAATCTATACGAGAGCTCCCTGTAACAAAATTTATCAATGTGTTTAAGAGGTGGTTAATTGATAAGTGTTTTTACTCAATAAACGATTTTATGACATGTAAAGATAAATAATAATAAATTATGATATAATTAACCTAATTTTATTTCTTGAATTTTATTAATTTTTTGACATTACTTACTATTTTTTTTGACATTACTTACTAAATTTTTATTATCAAATAATTATATCTAAGTAATTTATTATATTGTAATTGATGAACATTATAAAGTGTAATTCAAAGCAATTTGCATTTCAATTGGTATCCTTAACAAGTGTATATTAACAAAAATAGTTTGACTGCTCGCATTATGTAATTTTAACTTTTAAGTGTAATTTTTGCATGCCGATTGAGAGGTGAAACATGCTGTACTAAATGACTGATATATAACTGTACCACCTGTATCTACCATGTTTCTAGCAAATAAATAATTATTCTATTCTTATTCTATTCTATTCTATTCTATGCGTCATTCTGTCACGTAGAATGGGATGCACCTTGAATCTTCGACTTTCTCTTCGTTTACGACGTCTCCATCGACGGTATGCAAGCCACAACACAACCACTGTATCCAAGTCCCTGTTTATAATTGACTAAATACGTCTCATCACATGCGCGCGTAAGAACGCGCGTGAAACGCCACATCTGGACGCAATACAAATCAAAACGCGCGAGTGGACGCGCGCGTAAATCGCGTTTTCTGGACAGGCTCTTACGATCAAGTTTGTGACACGATATTTGAAAATCGATTAAAACCCAAAAACAAAACTAGAACGTGAACGTGAGCTCAAGAGAAAAAATCGTGAGTATTTAGTTAACGTGTTAATGGCGTTCCATAGGGTGTGTCGTCAGACGTATCCTATTTCAAATATATATTAGCTATCACAGTGATATTGACAGACTCAACAATTTCGGATGATGGCGGTAATACTAAAATTTTCGTTTAATATAATCATTACTTTGTGACAACTTCTTTGCAGGTGTGAAAATTTATGAACACATTACCATTCTTCTTCTTTCTGTTAGCGTTATCCCAGTCTCAATCTGGGGTCCGCTTTCTAGTCTAAACAGATCCTCCGCAACCCGAAGGGATAGCGATATGCCATGGTTTAGACTAGTGTCAGTTTATTTAGAAGATACTGACGCCCTGTAACAACTATCAAAGATCTTCATGACAGCCGGGACCGACGGCTTAACGTGCTCACCGAGGTACGACACAAGCGATAATTAACAATTTAATACGCACATAACTCCGAAAAGTCATTGGTGCGCGCCGTGGATTCGAATCCGATACCCTCTGCATGGCAGTCTGTTGGTATCTCCACTTGACTATGACTGCACGGTTGGCGTAGTGGTTTAAGCGGTCGCCTCGCCGCTTAGTACTGCGCCGCGTGTCGTGGGTTCGATTACCACACGAGACAACACTTTGTGTGATCTACAAATTGTTGTCTCGAGTCTGGGTGTTCATTGTGTCCGTTGATCGTATGTTTGTAAAGTCCCCCGTGACACAGGAATTCCTTCCTAGTGCGGGAGTTGTCTTTTAAAAAAATAAACAAAAAAAAAATACATCTAGCTTTTGTAAATAATATTTGCAATTGTACTGTTGTTTTTGTAATAGAATTGCTTTTCGCACTCTTGAGGGTGTGTACGAACTCAAGTACTATTTAAACACACGTGTATTTTGGTACTAATTAATTATATGTGAAGTGTTTTAATCCATGTCTTTATATAAGAGCTCTGCTTAGGTTGTGTGAGAGCATTTTAAGACCTTCGAAATATTAAAGGTTTGCTGTACATATTTATTACGTTTTTTTAATTTCCGATAAAAATCAGCGTAGATCTCATCAAATTGTTTTTTTGTGGGTATCGTAAATTGGAAGATTCTGTGATTTAGTCCTGATATTTCTCTTTTTTTTTTCGTTTAGATCGTAGTTTCTGTGTGAAAGAGTAAGTAAGTAAGAAACATGTTGCTTACTATATGTTACCCGCGGCTTAGCCCATCATAAACTTTAATTTATGATTCTACTTCTTATTCTATGAGTACCTTTGTTATAAAAATTACCACCTGTCCAATTTGCACGGTGCCTTTCAGTTCAAGCCATTTTATGCATTCAATAATTTATAATTTTCGATAATGGGCGATAGTTTTTATAGGGCAATACTTATTTATTTGAATTAATTTAGAAGAGATGCATTTAATGTAAGTTCTTGTAATGTCAGAGCGGGATGCATAAACTATATAGAGACAATAGAGAGTAAGAGCGACGTACAGAAGCCACACAATTTAACCATACATACTTCTATGGTTATAAAAAAAAATTGTAAGTTTTATCAAAATTGAGATATACGATTGTTTGTATTTTCAGGCGTCTTTATAAATGTAAAAATAAGGCAATCAAGGGAAGAAAAATTAGAAAGAAAGCGTCAGGCTGAAAGATTACGTTACCAAAAACTAAAAAGCGATCCAATTAAAAATGCAGAATTTAAAGAAAAGGAAAAGCAAAAATATCTTAAAAAGAAAGAAAACGGAGTAATAAAGAGTATTAGAGACATGACTGAGAAGGAACGAAGAGCTATTAGAAAAATATGGAGAGAGAAGTCGAGAAAGTCCAGAGCCCGTCGAAAGATCTGCTAGCAATTACTCAGTTAACTTTGTCTATATCTGCTTGTAATAGATAGAAGAAAAAAATCCACGTGCGATAACTAATGTTTGTTAAGATATATAACTGGAGAGACAAGAAAGAATAAAACAATCTTGTTTTGAAGAAGAGTGCAATAGTTAGTGATTATAAACTATATAAATGCTTAAATATTAATATCATTTCTATACCAAAATCGGTCCAGATATTTGGAAGAATGGAGTGACATACCTACATTCTTACAGAATAATTACATAAAGAATACCCGAACGACTTATTTGCGTTTTATTGCGTTTGACTTTTCGTAACTAATGGAGAATGACCTTTCACTTCACTGCGATAATGTGCCGCTATTCTGGCTATTACGTCATTCATCTGATATGAAATTTTCACTGGGTGTTTAGAAATTTACATAATTTCTAGTTTATCTTCAATGCTGTGCGTTGCCTATAATGGTACAATTTGTAAAAGTTATCAAACAAATATAAGTGCAATACTATCATTTATTTGTGCCTATTGTGACGCAACATTGCAATCGCAGGCCACGACATGGTTAGTGATGACTGTGATAGTAGATAATAAGGTAATAGGCAAATGCTTGGCAGAAAGCGAGGCAGTATTCTTACGTAATTTACAAAATCAATGCGAGAGCTCACCGAATTCAGGGAATATTACAGTTCAGGTGGATGGATGAGATATTTCGAAATAAAATGAACACTAAACTGGATATTTTTTGCTTTTGGGCACTCGTCCCTTAAGTACTTTATTTTGTTTTGTATACGGATGTTCCTCATTTATCGTAAGTGGTACTGGCCATAATCATTAAAATACAGATTACTGATTAAGTTTGTTACTTGTATGACCCTGTTTAATAAATATTTTCTTTTCAGATTATCATTTCGTTCGCTCTCGAAAAGGCAAACCTCTACTGTTTTGGAACCAATATACATACTATCAAAGGCTTAACAGTAGATTGTATTACTGTTCTAGTAGCAGAAGTGCGAATTGTCGTGCTCAAGTCAAGCTGGATGAAATGGGGAATATAGAAAAAGCCCAATTTGAACATAATCATGCGCCTCCTATGTACGCTAAGATGTCGACTGGTGAATTCGTTAGAATATAAGACGCAGTCAGTGTAGTTGTTATAATTTCTGATCAACGCAGTATATGGAAATAAAAATTATGAAAAAGATGCATATAAGTAATATATTTTATAATTTCTTTTTTTTGCTTTTGGTGTTGATACGCAAATAAAGCTAAGAAAGCATAACTACAAGATGTTGACAATGCCATTGCGGTTGGTGATATTTTCCGTTTTAACTAATAGATTAATGATATTATTTTGAGTGTGTAACTGATAGTTACTGATGACTATCACTGTGAATAATTCTGTATTGTCGTTTATCTTATATTTTAGAATTTCCATGTTGTAATGTGTAAATAGAGATCTCAATGTATTTTTGAATTAATAAATACTAACTATTAGCTGGACCCATAGGAAACATATAATGAAGTAGGTAGTAGTAGGCCCGAGCCCAAATTTTGCTCTTACAAAATCTTGTCATAGATTCAGTTTCTAGATTGTCTTAATACTTATATTTAGGCAATCTAGATACTGAATCTATGCCTGAATTACTTAAGCTCCGTACTGACATAAAGTTTTACTCGATCAGGTCAGACTCAAAGGCTCGCTTAGAGTAAAATTACAGTGTATTTAATGTCATCGAGCTGTGAGTTTTGCAGTCCATATGTTGATTTTTACTCGTTTTCGAGTAAAACTATCGAGCAAAACCGTGTTTCTCAAGCTGTTCATAAATCCGAACTTCTGACGTTTTGAATTTCTTCTTCTTTCTTTCTTCTTCTGAATTTTAAGGTTTCGATGTGAGCATGAGATTGTTTTACTTAAGTACATACTTTATGATCTGTTTTATTTTGTTAAATTTTTGGCTGTCCTGAAGCTTGGAGGCTGTTGTATCATATATTAAGGCATGTTGATTATTTTAATTTGCTAATATTTTGTTGAACTTTTGACTAAAAGTTGGCTACTCGGCTCGGTTAAACTAATTTTATCTTTTTATGCCATCGGTTGCTTCATTGTTGTGACTTTGATTGCATCATTGTAACTTTCAACTGTCTTTCCTATTCGTTTTTTAGTATAGTTGTAATACTTAGTTGTTGTAATAGTACTTTACATTCCAAAATTACTTCCGATGTTTCTGTTAAAATATGTAATTATATGCTAGAAATTGCTCTTAAGTGGCCTAATATTATTATGTGTACCCATTTTATATAAGTATATCATTTTTGTTTTCAATTTACTTAACATATTAAAACGATGCAAAATTATTGTGTTTTTTTTACGTGTATCTAAACCATTATCATCATATTTCAAGCATTGTTCTGATTGCATCCAAGACATTCGCCATGGAGCCCGGAGTTTCTAGTCTAAAAAATGTGACAGTTAAACTTTTTTATGAAATGGCATTATATATTTTTATTTAAGTACATACCACAAGACTAGGTTACGAAATAGAGAAAGGAAAGTTCTAGACAAACATGTTGCCAGACAGAAAGTAGCATCATCATATTTCAAGCGTTGTTCTGATTGCATCCAAGACATTCGCCATGGAGCCCGGAGTTTCTAGTCTAAAAAATGTGACAGTTAAACTTTTTTATGAAATGGCATTATATATTTTTATTTATAATGCCATTTCATAAAAAAGTTTAACCGTCACATTTTATATTTTTTTGATAAATGGCATTATATATTTTTATTTAAGTACATACCACAAGACTAGGTTACGAAATAGAGAAAGGAAAGTTCTAGACAAACATGTTGCCAGACAGAAAGTAGCTAGCTCCATTTTACGAATATTTTTTTAGGGTTTCGTACCTAAAAACGAGACCCTATTACCAAGCCTCCGCTGTCTGTCTGTCTGTCACCAGGCTGTATGTCAGTAACCGTGATAGCTAGAAAGCTGAAATTTTCACAAATAATGTATTTCCGTTGGCGCTATAACACAAAACACTAAAAATAAAAAATGTATTAAGGCGGGGTACCATACAATAAACGTGTTTATTTTCTTATTTTTTGCTCAATATTACAAACGGTAACCAATAGACGCTTAAAATTTTCACAGAATATATATATATATATATATATACACACCGCTATTTTTTAATTAGTACAAAACATTTAATGGGGCTCTAGGCATCTTTAACTAATCATATATATATGTATGTAAAAAATAAAAATACTAAGTTCCAAAACTGTCCCAAAACTGTCCACAAAAATACGTAATGTTTGGTAAATGCATAACTAAATACTATGTTGTCGTAGTAATTTTACGCGCCACTACTCCATTGATAAATTTGTGCAAACTCGAAACTCGCCACCCTCTGTCCCTCTGCGCGCGCGCCGCAGTACTTAATTGAAGGCGACAGCGAGCGGATGGTTTTTCGTGGAAACAATTATTGTTTGTTTACGTTTGCCCAACGGGATGGCTTATTAGTTCACATCACGCGAGTGCAGCTATACGTTTGTACAGGGAAGTGTTTGGAAGCCAGTGGATCGGTCGAGGCGGGTCGTAGCTTGGCCTCCTTGCTCACCACTGTGTACAAAAGTGAGCCGTTGTGAATGTGAGTGTCGAATAATTTAAACAGCGTATATTGGACGCTTTTGACGCAGTGAAAAGTCAGAGAAGCTTACTTATCTCGTTAAAAAACAATTAAATAAAACGTGCTGTGTATTGACAATATTGATGGATATTTCGAAGAACAATTCAAATACTTGTAAGTAAAGCAAATATTACCTACTTAACTAAATAATTATTTGATGCGGGCGGCTCGAAATCGGTCTGTGTGGAGAACCAGAGAGGGAGGCCTATGTCCATCAGTGGACGTATCTAGGCTGACATGATGATGATGAAATAGTAATTGTAAATAGCAGCCGATTCTAACTTCATAAATACGCCAAAATTACTCTTTTCTTTTATTACAGAATACCTTCTTTTATTTTGATATGTGTTTGCTTTCTAATTACATACCTACCTCCGTATTTAATTACTTGTAAAACGGTAAATTTTGCCGGTCCTAAGACAGGATGAAGTATAAAGGAGTGGGTAGAATTAAAAAAAATAAAAAATATCTACCTACACTTATTATTTTGCTTCATTTTATTATCTACCTGCATTATAAGTGTGACGGAAAGAATGCGTAAGAGTAGGACGGAAAGTAATTACTATCAATGAAGTAGTGAATGGATTGTAAAATATGTCTATGATTTGGGTGAGATTTTCTACAAAAAACAAATGATTATAACTTTGCTATTTATAGATATTATGAAATTCTTACGTCACTTATATGATAATAATGTCTTCGCTAATATGTCCTTAAAGTTTTTGTACTAATTAAAAAATAATGGTGTATATATATATATATATATAGTTGTTTATCTTTCAAAATAAATAATAAATAAAAATAAAGTAAACATTAAAGGGGGGCTCCCATACAACAAACGTAATTGTTAAGCAATTTTTACCTGATCTTAATAAACAGGTAGACACTTAAAAAATATTTAAGTACTTATACATTCAACAAACGCGATTTTCTTTTATGGATGAAGTTACGGAACCCCTTGTGTGCGAGTCCAACTCGCACCTGGCAACATTTTTTTGACAACTGGCGCCAGCAAGCGTTCTCACTTCAGGAGAATAATCTGTTTCAATAGGTGCCATGGTGCGAACTGTAAAGACTTCGATTTCTTCTTCTTGTTTTATTTAAAAGCCTAGCTCTTGACTCTTGTCACTGGAGCGATCGCCATTGCTTTCGGTTTCCTGAACTATCTTTAACCTCTTGATACGATCCAACCCCAACCTTTTCCCTTAACCGTGCCACATAGTTTCGTCGAGGTCTTCCTCAATGTCCTGAAATAATAAATTTATGCATTCAAAGTTTCTTACTATTATTCTGTCATAAATAATGAACAAGTTTTATTGTTGGACTTAACTGTACTATTTGCGCTGGCGATGCAATCTTGTCTCATTGCTTTGCACTAATATGTCCTAAATGAGTATGTATTTCGATTTTCAATCTTAATAATATAACATTGCTTTTCAGGTATTATAAATTATAAGTTTTTCCGCTCGAGGATTGCTAAGAAACAACTGCTGATGGTGAACAATTATACATTTTCTCAAGACCACAACAGCACCACATACTATTGTTCGAAAAGAGCCAGCGGATGCAAGGCATGTGTGAAATTCAACAGGGATTTGAGTTATATTAGAGCGGCTAATGTCTTGCATATTCACCCGCCTCCGCTGTATGTCAATGTGGGTGGTGGAGAAATATTGACATTTAAGTAATGTACTCGTTCATACTAATACTCGTATTTATGTAATGGGTAAATAAATACAAGAGCATGCATGAAAATCTTTTTATTATTATTTTTATTTGAATTGGGGTTCTTATATTGGCCAAACCCATTATGCCTTATAAAAAAACAACATTAGGACTTACAACTAAAATATTAAATCTTGATGGGAGTGAATGAAGCAAGAGAGATTTGTCAGGATCGTTGCAAATGGTGTTCCGTAGTCTCTGCCTATTCCTTAATATATGTATGTAATGGGTTTTAATAAATATGGTGTCGGTGTCTTTCAAAATATGAGAATCAGCCAACTAAATTGTTTAAATTATAGGTAAAATTACAGCAATATTGTTAAGTAAAACATATCAATTTAGGATTACTTATGTTTCGTCTTGTAGTGAAACATCGCTGTCAATATTGCATGAATACTTACTGTCTATTGTTAGTAATGCTCGTTTTATACTTAGTCATAAAAAACATGATATGTAAGTATTTGGTTGTTTTATTTTACTGTCTGTGACCAGAAACGCCAAGGGAACATGATGAAAACATGACAATAATAGTATCCAACGATACGTGTCGCTGTGCATCTTAGGTTATCATATGACTGAAACAACACTTATGTAAAACACGACATCATATTTTGGTTGAGGTAGCGGGCGCATCGCCAGTAGATCATGCCTTCAGACAAGCCATACTCTTGAGACAACCGTATATTTTAATATTTTATAATACCCTTTCAGGGAAAGTACAAGGAACCTTCATCAAAACCACATCGGGCAGCACATTATTGATGGTCGAAGGTTTTTCATATATAAAGAAGACGAAATTTTTGTACTACTGCTCTAGGAGGGCTTATAAGTGTACGAGTAGTGTCAAATTTGATGACAACAGAACTATCGTTCGTTACGTGAAAGAACACAATCATCCTGCGCCGAGATTTATGCAAACCAATAAAGGATATGTTAGGGTTTAAATTGTTTCTGATCAATAAGACGTGACTTTTCCGGATGCGAAATGACGAAGCCTGTTTAAAGGCCTTTTCAGGAAGTGTTTTTCTCTACAGTAGTCATTTGTGTAGTGTGGTGTATTTCTCTCGGCTTTTGATGAAATAAATAACTCAAGTAGAGCAAGTTTGTATTTTTTATAATAAAGCTTATTAAAGTTAAGGAGAGCTGGTTAAACTTTCCACCCTATTTCAACCGCTTCAAGTTTTATTTTCGCAACAAAAGGTCCCATGTTAGACGCCATTGGTTTTTTAATTACTTGAAAATGTCAATTTTGAATTTACAATATTAGTAGGGCTGAAGATAAACAAGGTTTCGTTCAGCACTGCCTCCTTGACGTCCACTCATTGGTGGTCACAACAATTACAGAGACTAAGCAAGCAGTGATTTGTGATTAATTCGTCCACTTGCTAGCCGAGGCGGTATGTGGATGCGTATCGCTGGCATTTAATAGGCGAGGCGAGGCCTGTCAACGCACTAAACTCTTTCATCATTTGTGTCCTTACGATTAGATAGTAATGAATGTAAAAGGCAGAGTCTCCAAAAAGGACTAAAATATATTCCAGGAGTCTATATTTTTATGTAAATTAAAGCCCATTAACCTTACGTCTCATTTTTGTCATTAAATCAAAATTGTGAACATGTGTTGTCTGTATTAGGGATATGACACTGGTAAGAATAACAGCACATAAGATACTTTATACTTATCACAAATCATCAATCAATAATTTGGCTGATTGGATATTGACATTTGTTTAAAATTCCAGATACGGTGACTGGAGAATTCATCCGAACTGTGAATGGTACAAAACTGCTCATGGTCAATGGCTACACATTTGCGAGACACAGCAAGAATCTGTATTACTGTTCCAAGAGGCCGTATAAGTGCATGTGTAATGTCAAACTTGGTGATGACGGTGCTTCCATCATTCGATTCGTGGGAGATCACAATCATCCTCCACCGGAATACAAGAAAACTAACAGTGGATATATTAAAATACAGTAAACTTTGCAAAAATGGTAGGCAGTCGAAACTGATGTATGAGAGAGATAGGAGAAAGGAGATAATGGCGATCTTGACTTACGTAACGTACGTGAGTAATCGTGAATGTATTCTAAAATATGAAAATTGTAGTAAGAATGGATGTCGTTGCATTTTAAAACAAAATACCTACTAAATCGAAATGCCTGAGCCTTCGCCGGCGTAATTGTATGTAGTTATATATCGTCAAAGGTTGTCGAAGTTCTGTACCTATAGTATATGCCATACCACAGTACAGTTTCATCACCATGACGAAGGTATTCAGCAATTTTTGCGATAAAGAGTAGGTTACTTATATCGATCCATCCACCCTCGCAAACTTTCCCGTTTATAATAATAGTACTTAGTAAAATTGACTTAGCACGCCATATAAGGATTATTTGTGAAACACCGTTAACCTGTCAGGACTATGTTACTAACAGCATAATCAACAACTTTTGTTCTATGACTTTTAAAAAATCATAATATTTTAGTTCATCAGATTTTCATACAAAAATAAACATATTTAAATTGCACGCTCTAAATGTTGCGAAGTCTATGCGATAGAACAATAGCGAGGGATGCGGGCGGCGGGCGGCGGTACAGCAAAAAACAGGAGTTGAAATGTGTTAGATAGGACAACGAAATCATGAAGGTTTGTTTTTGGTAAATGTATTATGTTTTGTAAAAAGTCATAGAACAAAACTTGTTGATTATGATGTTAGTAACGTAGTCCTGAGAGGTTAACGGTGTTTTGCAAATAACCTTGTACATTGTATTACAAGGTCTTTTGGATTTTTTCATAGGTATCTCAGTAGAAGCAAAAGAACTTGATGGTAATTAGGTAATGAGAATCTTAGCATTTGTGGGCTGTTAGCATTATTCATGCAGCTTCGATTTATAGCGACTACATTTACAATGTTTGTATATCTTCTTATATTATACGTATATAAGATTAAGTATTTTTTTGTCTTTATCATGTTTGTGTCGTGTACATACTATTATGTGCTTTTTGGTCATACAATTTATGACAAAAGATCTTTTGTTTTATTATAAATCACACAAGCAAATTCTCGACAGTTTCAAAATTTCTAAGATTAAGTCAGTCATATCACAGAGTTGGGGGACGTCTTCTCATTGGGCGTTTGCGTTCCTCGATCGGGCGCCCGGCGTGCGGTCGGCATTCACTCTGTAGTACAAAGAGAACGAGCCGGGCGCATGCCGAACGCCCACCGAGCGCACTAGACCCTCTTTGTGTTATGTATGTATATCTTAGAATACATGGAGTTAGTAATAATTATGTACTTGCGCTAGTTGGTACTCGTATACTGAACTGCATGTTCTTGACACGCAAGTTTGCCACACACTAAAAGAAATAAAAAATATGCTTGTATGTAAATTAATGCTCTTTATAATATGAGGTCTTATTTTCAGGTAATGTCCACCAAATGATAAGAACAGTACACGGCAAGAAGTTACTAATGGTGAACGGCTATACTTTTTCAAATTGCGGCAGGACGTGGTACTACTGTTCTAGTAGAACCTCCGGTTGTAAGAGCAGTGTGAAGCTGGATGCTAATGGCGGGATAGTTTATCTGAAGGAGGAACATGATCATCCACCGCCTGTTTATAGACAAATGTATAGTGGTGACTGGGTTCGATTAGACACGCCCGCTCAGAGAAAGGCATTGGACAATACGTCAGTATATCAGTAAAGGTTTCGAAGCATTTGGAAAGATTGCTGATTATTTACAATCTCAGTAAAAATGTCCACTATTGAGGGTTTGTGCATTAGGAAGCCAAGAACATGTGTAAAGTCCTTGTCAACGGTAGAAGGTTGGCATATTCATACATAATTGACGTTTACTTACGTCTTAAGATCACTTGTAATGAGCATTCTTGCAAATGTTATTCTTACCGGAATTTATATTCCATAACATTCTCATGATCTTCTCGCTAAGCCCCTCTCGTTTATACGAGAGGGGCTTAGCGAGAAGATCATGAGAATGTTCGGAGCGATGTTTGTCTCTATGCTTGCCTTTGTTCGTTGCTCAAGTCAATCAACACCTCTAGAATGTATTTTTCTAATGCATGGTCCTTAGCCAGTATTCAGCGTCATCTACCCCATTATTGTGTAGCTATGCAAACAGGATGAACATTTATAGATTTTTAAATCCAAAAAATCCTCTACAACTTATTGCACTGTGTATTAACACAGTGCAATAAGTTGTAGAGTTTGTAATGTGATGTAACGTTTTTGATCGTGTTGGAAACCCATTCTACGAAGCTACCTCGCCGGTATTAGAGTCTCGGTGTATGGGAATTAGAGGGTCACGTACTTGCAAAATGCTTTGTCTTTTTTTTAATTCTACGTCTTTTTCTTTTCTTTTCTCCTTATGTTTTCCAATTTAGATTTTAGTTACTTCATATTTAATTGTCTGTTTTTCTTTTATATTTATACGTAAATGTTACCTTTTGGTGCTTGCTGTGACACCTTAAAATGTTGTACATTTAGTCTTCTGTTTTTTATTATTTATTAAAATGTAACAACTACTGGTTTTCCTAAATAAATAAATAAACATTCTGACCTAAGTGAATAAATAATTTTGACTTTGAATTTCACGCTGCGTTCGATGTTGAAGGTAATACTCACGGCGATGGAGCATTTATTTATTTACTAATGCTTTATATAACACACAATCTCCTAGTCTATCTGAGAACAGAACAAAAAGACAAGTAGTTGTATAATATAATGTTAAAATTAGTCAAATGAAATATTTTATGTGCAGAAAATGTAGTACAAATTCAAGGGTTACAGGAATATGTGTAGTTTCAACACATTCTACGTTTTAGGCACGCAAAATACATGAAATAATTAGTACAATTTAAGGCAACATTATACATTAATATTTAATAAATATTTAATCTGTAACATTCCATAAGTTTAGTATTTCACGTGTTACGCCGTTTTTTTTTATTTGCTTGACGATATGCTTTACCAATGCGCTCGATAGTTTGTAAGGTCAGATTGTAATTTTTTTTTTATTTAAATGTTCTTGCGGAATACGTACCTACATTTCGTTCCGAGTAACCGATATTTCGGCACTGTTGCATATGCCTTGATCACGGATGTACTGAATGATGTATATAAAGCTACATGGTACACATCCCGAAAGACAATATAAAATTAGTTTTCCTGACATGAGTTACTTTTACTTATTATTATAAATATTTTTACTTATTGATTATTATTATTTTTGTATAATTATTGTGAATCAAGTTGTATTACTCGTGGATATATAAAAGTGGTTTGATTTTAAAATTAAATCAGCCTATTTTTTATCACACATAATTATGTACTTAGATTTAATGGACTCCCAATATGTACGATATGTTCGAAAAGCACAGTCACTAGAGTACGATGATGATAAAAAAGACACATTGTTTCTATTCCATTCTATTTTCAGATTTTGTTAGGTTTCAGGTGTTTACAGCTAAAACTATTAGTTACAAGAGGCTGAAATTTGGCATGTATGTTCCTTGAGGATCGTAAGGCACATCAAGATGGTATTTCCCAAAATTCTCGCAGGAATGAGCAGAACATTTTAAATTAGAGTAGAAAAAACTACGGCTGCAAGGAGTAGTGTGAAGATTGATCCCAACAGCGGAATAGTTTATCTGAAGATAGTCTTATTGCCCGTTCTTTCTCGTGGTTCTGCCTATTGCTTTGCGAACGAGGCAGTGAATGTAAAAAAATAAGCATTATGTAATTTACTTAAAAAAATGACGTTCATAAGCTGTGACCTAGATGAAATCTCGTGGTGTCGTTTGTAACTTACTACCGTTGATTCCACGGTAAGTGGTAACTTGTGCGGGAATTACTATAAAATAGTTTTTGTACTATATGATGTTAGTTTTTGCTAAGAAACACATTATCTTAATGTACTTATAGTACATATTTCTGAAATTATTTACAAAGTCTAAAAAGATCCCTACCCTGGCGGTGGGCCAGGGTAGGGATCTTTTCCAGTTCCCTTGATATAGATAGATCCCTTGCCAGTTTTAGTTTAACTTTTAAACGATTCGACGAACATTATTCTTTGCATCAATTACAAAACTAAATGTTCTTCTATGTTTAATTGTAATTTAAATAAATGTACTAATGTATTATTGAGAAAATACAGTAATATTTGTTTGTTTCAATAATGTTTATACCAATAATTTGTCAATATTTTAATTGTATCTTTTTGTTGATAAGAATTGCAAATCAATTAATATTGATTGTGAATTGATAAAAATGTGTTGAATTTTAAAATTACTTCAAACGACGTATGGGTCGCTTTCAGAATTAGTAATTTGATGTTTAATTCCTGCTTTCTATTTACAGGTTCTGTTCAATACGAGTTTATAACTACACTGAATGGTAAAACATTTATGTTGGTCAATGGTTATGCCTTCCGCCATCACAGCTTGAGCCGGTACTACTGCACAAGGAGGCACCTTCAGTGTAAGACGAGCATCAAACTGGATAACAATGGAGCGATCGTTTTCATGCTAGGACAGCACAACCATCCCCCGCCTCAATACAAATGTATTAACGGGAAATATGCGTTTATACGATACTAGAATTCGGACGGCTCCACTCGTGTGGGTATTATGAACCGCCTTTAGAGGTGGCAAGGGGCTCAAAGAATCCTCTTTCAGTACTTTTCTACAGTCACCAAGGAACCTATGTACATGCCACATTTCAGCTTCTTGCACCGTTTCGACGTTGCCAGACAGAAATCTGAGACCCAATTCTCCTCAATAAATTTCTTCAAAATACAGTTTCGATATAATTTCAGTGTCAACTTACTTCACAAAAATCGTATTCTTCTAAATTATCTAATATTTGAATGAAATCGTAACGAGATCGTAAATTGAAATAAGTGTCAAAATATGTGTCAACGATCAACTGTTTATTTCACATTTATACGATAATGACATTTGGAAAGCAGAATACCGCTTCTGAGTCAATTCAAAATATAATTTCAATGTCATATAAAATACGAGAATTGGCCTGCTGTTTTGTGAATATTCAATCTGTGGTAAGCGGTAATCTTTGTATAACACACATAGTTGTCTAGTGCATCTATTCTTGTAACAGAAAAAGGCATAATAGACCAGGGTCGATAATTTTTGAAACCAAAAAAAATTCCACCCAAATTTTGAGGTTATGTGAAAAAAATGTTAATACAAAAGTTGTAGATCTTTTTATTACCTACAACTTTGCCATTTAACTTTTTTCCATAGGACTTGTAGTTTTGCCGGAAATCAAGATAAACCACTTTTTACCCTTAAAACCTCCCCCCCCACTTCCCGAACTCGGATCGACCGTAATTTATGTTTCCTTTCATTTTTATCATATTCCCCTCCTTTTCTAATGGGTTTCATCCTACTGTAATTTTCTTTCATTTTTTACCATTTTTGAAGGCATCGGCCCTGGTCTATAATTAGCCGACGTTTTTGAAAAGCTCAGTAACATTGTATCTTATTTTATTAATCAATGATATATTAGAATATACTGAAGTAGTTAAGATTGTAAACTTTTTGTATTAAATGTCTTACTCTTAACGTGTATATCCTTTTTTGTTCATTTAATTGAATAAGTGCCTTAATGAGACACGTTGACCAGAATGATTTAAAATTATAAATTGAGTATACATTAAAATTTTAATACATTAATATTCGGAAAAATTGTATTTTTCCGAATTCTCAGTAGCAGATCGGAGTCTGGTGATGTGCCCGGTAACGGCAATTGGCTCGCCCCCTATTACGTGAGGCTTAAAATTCATAGCGAAATGTGGGTGTATTATTACACCTCTGCCTACCCCTTCGGGGATACAGGCGTGAGTCTTTAAAAAAGAATAGTACCTATACACAGTAACTTATATTACGTTTCTTGCAGGTTTCAAACCAGAACTTATAACAACAGTCAACGGAAAGGTATTGCTTCTGGTCAATGGGTACACATTCAGGCCGTCTAACAAGCGATGTTATTACTGCACTAAGAGGCACGCCAAATGTAGGAGCAGAGTAAGACTGAATGATAACGGATATGTAGTGTACTTTAGCGATGAGCATAACCATTCGCCGCCTGTGTATAAGTGTGTGAACGGTCAATACGTGTTTATAAGGTGATCTGTTTAATACGATGATGGGTAGTCCGTGTGGTGACGGACTAAGAATACGGAATGTCACCACCCTATATCATCCTATGGGTGTCGTAAGAGCCGACAGAGGGAGCATATTATGCAGAGAACAGCACTGTAAGAGAAGGAAAACTTGATACAAAACCTATACCAACCCGTTTGGCCAGCGTGGTATAGTAGGCCAAATCCTCCTTTCAAAGGAGAGGCCTAGTCCAGCAGTGGACTGTTAAAGGCTGATGATGATGGGTAATAAGACCCCAGTATCGGCCGATCCGAATATTTGATCTGTCCATGGATTTGGCTACTAGAGATATATATTTGACATAAGTTCCAAATAAAATATATTAAATATCTCTAGAAGCCAAATCCGTGGATAGATCTAATATTGGGAACGGCCGTATGCAGACTATCCCACTTCTGAAAAAGGGTCTTTTCTCTTGCTCGCCGAGTGCGTGTTGGAAGACTTCACAACATGACGTCTTCCGAAATCATTATGGAGAAGTCCATAATATTTTTTGTATTATCATGAAGCACATGCATCTCAATACTTAGTACATATTATAATTTAATATTTTGACATGGCAACAGCGTTACGAACGGAGTCTCTTTTAAACCTATGTAGGCTCATAGTATCTGCTATACATATATAGTGATAAGTAAGTAGGTTTTACGTCCGTGTGGTGACGGAGTAAGAATTCGGAATGTCACCACCCCATACCATCCCATGGGTGTCGTAAGAGCCGATAAAGGGAGCATATTATGCAGAGAACAGCACTGTACGAGAAGGAAAACTTGATACAAACCTTATACCAACCCGTCTGGCCAGCGTGGTATAGTAGGCCAATTCCTTCTTTCAAAGGAGAGGCTTAGTCTAGCAGTGGACTGTTAAAGGCTGATGATGAAGTAGGTTTTAGACATTTAAGTGCATGACTCACTGTACCGGCACCGCAACGGTGCAACTGGAGCACGTCGGCGCTGTCTCAAAGTAGTTAGGTACCGCGGGTGCATACGTTGGATTGCATTTTGATGAAGGTTATGAAATATATGATACTAGCTTTTGCCCGCGGCATCGCTCGCGTGATTCGAGGTTCTCTAGTTATAGTTTGTCATCTATGTTCGGAGTGACACAAATCTCCTTTATTGGGGGTTTTTTTTCTATAATTGTAATTTTAATGCATAAAGTATTTGTTTACACATACAAATTACTTAGTACCAAGTCTTATTAGTACTTAAAATGTTAACCGGTATCTGTGACGTTTTGCTAGAGGGGCCAATATGACGACTGTGATTTGTCTGTCAGAACCATTAGAATTTAACAAAATACTCGACAATCCGAATTTTGCGGATATATGTTGTCGACTCGAAATCTTTATTTTTTAATGTTTTATTATTCAGTAAGGTTTTGATGTACTCCTTGACGAAATTATGTTAATATAAGATTTGACACTGCGATAGCAGCGCAGTCCGTCGGTTCCAATGTGAAACATTCCAAAATCCACAACTACTTACAAATTGAAAATTAAGTAAAAAAACATTTTCCAGTGGACTAAATTGTGAATCTAAACCATTCTCAAGTCCCCTCGAACACACAAAAAATTTCATCAAGATCGGTCCAGTCGTTTAGGAGGAGTTCAGTGACATACACACGCACACAAGAAATATATATATATATAGATAAAGATGACCTAATCAGATTTAGATGATGATCGCTGGGTCGGAGCGGTGCTGTTACGCTGTCTTCATAATGTGTTTATAAACATTTTTCTGTTAATGTAACGTGCTTGAAAATGTCACAAATGAATATTATAATTTTATTATCATATTTATAAGTAGTAGGTAGGTACTCGTATGTTTATGGTACAGTTACTATATAAAATCAAGTTCTTGAGTTTAATTTAATAAATAGGTAATATATGCCTTTAACTCATTTTTTTGAATAATAGGTAATATAAGGAAAGTAAAATTGCAATTTTCTAATATACAAAATATGTGTCTGTTTTCTAAATCTTCTAAAACGGGTTGCCGATTTGTATGTGTATTTGATAGATCTGAGAATAGGTCGTAGGTAATTTTATTTATTTTTGGACACTTCTACAATTTCCAAATCATAAAAAGATATTAAAATTCTGCAACGAGCATACCGCAATATAATCAGAAACTTCTCGACATAATATGAATTAAATTGTTCTCTAGTATTAGTAGAATCGTATGCAAGATAGGGTTTAGATTTTTTACTAAAATTCTTTACTAAATATTTTTTTGTAAGTAGGTACTTCAGTTAGATCTATATATTGGGGGAGGTAATATAAATTAATGAAGATTTTTATTTATTTATTTAATTGGTACTTAAGCAAAAAATTACTATGCTCATACCTACTGAGTATTCTAATATAATTAGTATGGTCCTAATGAGTATTCCTAGGAAGGTCTCCCTATAAATTATTGTGATTGACACTAGGTTGTCTGTTACTAATTTAAAAAGTATAAAAAACGTTGCCTCCATATTCAAAGTGATAGTTTAAGAATTTGCGGATTTTCAAACTAACCTTGTTTTACCAGATATCGAAAAAGCCTTCTAAGTGGGGGTCGAGCATTCACCATGTTTGTAGCTTCAGTAATTAAGGCCGACCTCACATTGGGTGACAGCGTTCCTCAAGCGTACTCCCAGCGTGCACTCGGCGTTCATTCAGTAGTAAAAAGCGAACGCCGGGCGCACGCCGAACGGACGCTGAGCGTACGCTCGAGTAACGCTATGTTCAATGTGAGGGAGGCCTTAGCGTGTGCAATGATTTTATTCAGGATAAACGATTTTATACAATCAGTATATATTATGATGATGAAGTATGTTAAAATATTTTCTTGTCTCATGAGTAGAACTACTTTATAATTTAGAATCTCCATTGGTAATATCGGTAATATAAGTTGTCTCTAATTAGGTTATAAGTATAAAATAATATTTCTTGAAACGTATTACTTAGGAAAAAATAATAATTGTAACTAAGTACATATTAAAACTTTTTCAAGTATCTTTAATTTTTGCTTCTTTAATAGCGATACGGATGGTTATAGGTTATTAATATATGGGTTACAAATTCAGATTATTGTTTAATGGTAAAGGTTCTCATATTTCGTTAAGTTTTATTGTATTGCTTTTTATGTAAAAATTAATAATAATATAATCTATAAATAAAAATATTCAAACATGACATGAATTACTTTACTTGATTAAAGACCATTTTTATTTTATTGGTAAGTACCGGTCATATTATTTATAAACTGTGCGAACTCAACTCTAATTGTGAGGAGGTTTGGATACCTTTTCTCAGAATGAGAAAAGGTATCCAAGCTACGTAATGTGACGCACATTACGTTAGCGTTTACCACGCTAGTTAAGTGCTGCTTGGCTTCACTTCACATGTCTTCCGAAAATATGCCGGAGAACTCATAGATATTCAGATATGGGTGTTCATTGTGTCCGTTAGTTGTATGTTTGTAAAGTCCCCCGCGACACAGGATTTAGTCCAAATGCGGGAATTGGCTTTTTAAAAAAGGAAAAGGAAAGGTAACGTAATGCTTCTCTTCTCTGTTAAACATAGAAAATGAAAAAAGTGGTGCTCGCCGAGATCCTCTGCCTGATCTGATACTCTTCTAACTAAGCTATAGTATTATTTTTTCAATGTACTTCATGTATACTTTAAGTATCAGCTCTTTTGTATCACCTAAAATATAAAATTTCCAGCTTCACCAAATTGGAAGTTCATCACAACTGAACAAGGAAAAACTCTATTGATGATCAACGGGTATACATATAGGAAGGTCAGCAAAAATACATACTATTGTTCGAAGAGGAGGGACAGCTGCGTGTGTTCTGTCAAATTTGTCAATTCGGAGGTCGTTGACATTAAGGGGGAACATAATCATATACCGCCCGTGTATATCAATCTTAGGGATGGAAAATATAGACTTGTGCGATGGTAGTTGTATTTTCTTCTTAGGGTTCCTTCGCACTATGCGGTTAGACGGAATGCCGCCAGCCTGTTACTACTGAGCCGTTGGCCGGCAACCGCATCGCAGTGCGATTAGAAACTACTGTCTCATAAAAATTTTTGCTAACCGCATAGTGCGTAGAGGCCTATATCCGGCAGTGGACTACGGCAGGCTGATGATGATGATGATGATAGTACATGAGAGCCCTTATTGTATATTTAAGCTGTTTTCCTAATAAAGTAAGTACTTAATAGTATTTATTGGACACGATTAAGATATAGAATAACAATAACTGAAGAAATGACTTCAAGCTAGTGGTGTGCCTAATCGCAAATTGCGATATCTCCATGTTAATCTCATAGTTGTCGTGAATTAGATAAATTATTTTACTTAAGTTATCTCTTAAGTGTGCAGCTTTGCGAACAGTCACAATCACAGTCAGAATAAATGTTAATCCACAAATCAGTTTGATCTAAAATATTATTGTAAGTGTACTCTTATAGTCCTACTAGACGCTTGGGGGTAGGTATAATTAAAATATTCTATTTACCAGAAAATAAGGGCCACTACGCTCCACCGTTTTAAAATATTGCGCAGCCACCGAGTCTGTACGATTTACTTTTCTTATTTAAAGATTTTCTTGAACATGGTATCTTCCTTTTAAGATTGATTTACTTAATATGATTTCTGTATTTCAATGTTTGTTAGGTATGTACTCATTCAAGCGTTGAGGCCATTGAAATAGTAACATTTATAAAGTATAGTTTATAAGGTATTTAATTGAGATTTTTTTATTTTGTAACGTGTAATACAGTATGTTAATAAGTGTTAATACAAACATGTATGCGGTGTGATTGTATTTTTTCATAATATAATATAAGGGTGGCAAACCAACTGCAGTCTTTGTAGCTGACTACATAAGCGAGAGGTTCTCGTTGTCGAACGAGTAAACGAAAAAATACACATATTTTTGTAGAGCAAATCGGCAGTTGCCAACTCGCGGACACGCGCGAGTTTAAGATTCCGCTCACATTCGGTATGCGCGTTTTTCGAGCGTGCGCTCGGCTTCCGTTCGGCGCACGCCTGGCGTTCACTTAGTAGTATAGAGAGGACGCCGAGTACACGTCTAGCGACCGCTCGAGTAACGCGCACGCCCCAAGTGAAGTCGGCCTTACACGCGCCAATTGACGAAACAGTCTTCCGTATTTCATAATTCGTTTCACTAAACTTTTGCTCCTTCTAGCAAATCCTGATTGGGAGTTCTTCACAACTGAACAGGGGAACACTCTGTTGATGGTCAACGGATACACATACAGACAGTACAGCAAGAATTCCTACTACTGTTCTAGAAGAAAGTACAACTGTATGTCCAGCGTCAAGTTTCTTGATTCGAGGTTAATCTGTGTGAGGAGTTCTCATAATCATCCGCAGCCAGTGTATAAGAAGGTTAATGGAAGATATATTCATGTACGATAGAAATACTATAGATACTTGGGTTCTATTTTCTAAGATGTAAATTTATTTAAACACAATAACATTCAGATATCACTTCCTACTCAATAAAATAATTATAACTACATAAAACTTATTATACAATGGAAAATTTATTTACATACATAAAAAATAAATATGTACAAAAAAGGGGAGGGTAAAATACAAAGTACATATGTACAAGACAGGTTTAGGCGTCGTAGAATTCCTCCGCATCGCTGTCTATTGGTAACGTGCCCAGAAGGCTGGCAGCATTGCCACGCTGGATGGCAATGCTGATACGCTGGCCGAAATACAGCCCAGCCTTCTGGTCACGTGAAGCGTCGATTAGTCGTTTGGCGATTTCTCTGTACAACGTACGAGCGCTTGGACCCCATGGACCAAGCGTCTCCACCCCAAACGGCTCAAATACGTAATTACCTACTAAGATGTTATTAGATACTATGCTCTGGCCAAAACTTCACTTGAAAAGCTATCGATTGATTTTAAACTTTCGCGATTTGTATACACCATACAAAATATTTTAGCGGGTCTTAATCGCGTTAACTTAACTTATTTAAGGTATAAATACCTATTTGTTTCCGACGTTTCGCTCGTCTTGCACCGAGCGTGGTCGATAAGTAAATAAAGACCAAGTGAGGGTAGGTGCCGAAACCCGCACTTCCACAAGACGGCGCTGAGCTCTTATCGGCCCCTCCGCGACCACGCTCGGTGCAAGGCGAGCGAAACGTCGGGAAAATAGGTATTTATACCTTAAATAAGTTAAGTTAACGCGATTAAGATCCGCTAAATTATTTTGTATGAGGGTATCGATTATCATGGAAAAATATATATTATGTCCTATACTGATGTATAAGCTAAATTACTGTAAACTTTTCAAAGTCCGTTCTGTTGCGTGAGAGTTTCAGTACTAACATCCATTCATCCATAGAATAGTTCTAGTGACATGACTATTTAATCGGAAGCAACAACTTTTGGATTTGCCGTAATTAGTTTAGAAGGTGGCGTTTTGAAAGCGGCTTACTCTTCGCTTAACTTTCTTATAAGAAAATTCAAGGTTACCGTATAATTACCTATATTTAGATTGATGCTTTGTCTGCTATTAGCCATGAAACAAAAGATATAGTAATATTGTCAATAGCTATTTAAATGTTATTATTGAATTTTAGAACGCAACTTGATATGTGCCGTTGTCTATAAATACCTTGTTAGTTCAGTTTTGTAATGTTTTTTTTTTATAATAATTAAATATATTATTATTCCATCAATTTATCATGTATGTGCAAATATTATATGAAATCTTGTTGGAAGCGGTCTTCTTGCTATGATGCGAAAGTCTTGAATGCATAGGGGATAACGCTGAGATAAAGCTATTTTACTTAAAAATAAGGTAGGTATATTTGTTTTACTTACGTAAATAAATAATTTAAATTAAAATTATATTTTTATTTAAAACACTTACTACAAGTTTGTAGAAGACTAGTAGCAGCAATATCAATTTTTTGGTGACAGAACTTGTTTTTTTATTCCTTTTTTAATAACTATTACCGAGCTAAGAAAGCTAAAGTGTGTTCGTAAACTGGAAACATAAATATAGGTCTTCGGGCCTATTTACTAAGGCCACGTTTACGGGGACCACCTTGGTATATGATATCAAATATGTTAATTTAACTGGTCTAAATCTCTGTCATATGCTCCGACGTTTCGACTGGCGTTCGATGATCGTGACCGCGGAGGGACTGACATTAGTGTACCATACTTCTCTGACAGTGGACTGTTAAAATGATATTTTATATTTCTATTACAGGTTCCAGGTTGGTACGATGTCAATTTATTGAAACTATACGTGGTAACACGTTATTGATGGTCAACGGCTACACATATTCACAAAATAATCGGGCTAAGAAGTGTTACTATTGTTCGAAAAGAAAATACTCCTGTATGAGCAGCGTGAGATTAGACGATGATGGAAGAATCGTAAGTCTGAATGAAAACCACAACCATCCTCCACCTATGTATAAAATGATACCTAATGGAAAATATGTTAAGCTTAACTGAAACTGTTTTTTTTTGTGTGTAACATTACGAGTGAGTATTGAACTGCAAAGTCAGTCCTCTGCCATAATCAGTTCTCTGCAGAACTTAGTCTCATGACTGTACCATCATTCTTTGTTTTATACGTTTTCACTTCGCAGTCGATCGTTGTCATCTGTACAATGATTTGGTTATTTCTTAAAAGATGATGAAAAATATTTTTATTAGCTGTGTATTTGTTCGTGTGATCTGTTACTTTTGAACACATATTATGTCGTAATTAAAAGTAAAAAAATAAGAATAATTTGCCATGTTACATATTAAGATGTAGGTTAATTACTTAAAATCGATTTAATAAATTGTAATAAACATCTCTCTATTTTTGAAGAACGTTTTTATTGCAGCATCAGTCCTTATAAAAACTTAGTTTGAGTTTTACTTAGAATAAAATCACTGACGTCACAAGACATTATCGAAAATTCATTTTCAACATCTTTATGATACATGAACAAACAGTAAGAAGGTCCAAAATTTGTACCACACCGCAACCGCAGGAAGTCGCAGCGTACCGCTGCTTAACTACATTTTGTCGCGACGGTATACCACACCGTTATGGTACAACTTCGCAAGAGTATCTTTAGTCCGGTCAATATAGACATTTGAAATAACAAAAATTGCCGGAGAGCCAAATATTGTTGGAGAGCAATATCAATAATCAATATCAATAATAAGGTAATATCTAGAACTTGACCGGTATTGTTCCCTTAAATTATCCTAAAATTGCCATGACAGTTAGTGGAGTAGGCCTACTGGGGAAACCACGGTAAAAAAACGCGCCGAGTACACTACTTAACAGGTGGCGTGGAAATTTGTGCATATCACGTATGATGTGACTCTTAGAATCGCGATATCTCAGGAATGGTAACTCTTAGGGAAGGAAAAAATCATATACTATTTTTGTTGAAAATTTTAAGATCTACAACTTTGGTTAAGGTTTTATTATGATAAAACTTACCGTTTTCGAGAAAAATCCAAAAAACCTCAAATTTTGACATTTGACCTCGAATAACTTTTGATGCACTCATAGGATCGATGGGGACTTTTAAAACTTTATTTGTAATGGTAAACCCTAGCTCTCCACCAATATTTGGCTCTCCGGCAATTATTGTTATTTGACCACAAATTTTATGTCTAAACTTGTCCTTGACCGGACTACTTAAAATACATAAAGATAGTATTAGGTACATATTTAAAGTATGTTTAAGTGTTTGGCTTCTGATGTTGTGCCTGACAATAAATACATGAAAATTTAAGGTTTCTTGGAGCAGCACCTATTCTCACTACTAATATTTTACATTAATCTGATTAATTTTCGAGAAAGTTTTATAATAGCGTCCAAGAAATTTTTCAGGAGAAGCATATTGTCATCACTTTTGTAGCAAAGAAACGTATGTTTGTAATGTCTTTGTATGAAAATGGTAAAGTATGGCGTATGTATCTATTTCATTTAGCATGTTCTGTAGTGTGCGTTAGAAAACACCGACATTTTTATACCACCATGATAACTAAACTAATATATCATTTTTCACTACAGGCTTCATTACCAAGACGGTATACTGTCACAAGCGGTTTATAGAAACATCGAAGGGGGCCCATCTGTTGATGGTGAATGGTTACACATACGGTCGAAATAATCATGCGAAAAACTGGTATTACTGTTCTAAGAGGATTTACAATTGCAAGAGCAGTGTGAAACTCGATCATAATGGAGATATTGTCATTCTTAAAGAGGAACATAATCATCCGCCGCCGGTTTATAGGAAAATTAATGGGAGATATGTTAAAGTGCGCTGTTAGGGAGTTTTACTCGGGATTATGTCTGAATGTGTGTATCTTATTATGAAAAGTGATTGGAACTATATCGTCGTATGAAGGCTATATTTTGTAGACTATAACGGAGTGTGGGTAGTTTTGTTGCCATATATTGTATAGCCACTAACATATTTTTTAGCTAAAATCAGTGCCATAGACAAGTAAGAATTTTGTGTTTTAAAACGATTTACTTATACTATATGCTTTGAGAAAAAGTATGTGCAATATTTTTTATGTCTGCGTGTTGGAATTAGATTAGGAATACAAAGTGTAACTACCCTATTTCCGTGGGATCGCCTGAGTCGACTAAGTAAAATACACGAAGCCAACAGTATTATTCGGAAGAAACGGGAAGCTCATCTGGCAAGCGTGGTATCGTAAGCCAAATCCTCTTATCGACTTACAATGCTCTTGTAATATAGCGTACCGTATAAGGTCTGGTGTGATTCCAGCCGTGGACTGCTAAAAGCTGTATTATGATGATGTATCTTTATAAAAGATGTTTGTAATCTCATTTTCTAGTCAGTGGTTATACAAGCTTCTTGTAAATTAATCCAAATTAGAGATTGTATGTGAATTTATTCGAACTGCATATAAGACAGATCAAACTTGTTAATAATTACTAAATAAAAAAATATAAGTTCGTATTATTAACTTAGAACTAGGTGTAAACATATGAATGAAGCAGTAGTCAACTCTCAGGAACCACCGATTGAAACATTATTCTGCGTTTTTTGTACATTTGATAGAGCTATGAAGTAAACAAAACATGACTTTTTTTCATATCTGACAGACCGGATCTCCTTGGATGCATCCGGCATATAGGCCGCCGGTTCATGAAAAATGACCACTGCGCAAAAATAATTTTTTAGGTCCCCGTGGAGGTGCGGGGTGAGGCGCGCGTGGAATGCTTAGGGAATGCGTTAAGAACGGAGCCACGCCATTGGTGCACGAATGTACATACGCGCGACGGCCGCCATTTGTGGTCAACTTTCGTGAACCGATCTGTACCACTGTAACACCCAAAGGAGCTGAACAGTATATATGGATCTGTACCAGAATATTAGGATAATTATAATGGTATAGGTTAATTGTATAAGCTAAGCAGCTGTATTAAGCCATTGCTTAATACGCAAACCTAGCTCACAATCCATTGATTGTGAGCTAGGTTTGCGTAGTACAATATTAAATTAATGGACATTAGCAATACAAATGCAGTGATATAACTAAGCGATCTTATGTAACTATATAGCTCGTAGATAATATTTATGTGTATTTATTTGAAGAGTGACTCTATAGTATCTTAGAATAAGTTTCAATGATCTGGTCATATAATATTATGGATCTCTCTATGCAAAATGTGTTTTCTACCTACTATTCTATTGTTAGATGTGAATAGCTTCCAGGTTTCAAATCAGGGAGCTCGTTTCAACTAGTGGTATTGTAGCGGTATTTGAACTAGTGGTGGCCGAACTCACCTTGAGCGTGCGCGTTTCTCAAGCGAGCGCGTGTGCCCGGCGTTCACTCTGTAGTACGAAGTGAACGCCGGACGCAAGCTGTATGTCCGTCGTTCAGTGTGTTGTGAGTTTTTCTGTTGTAATATATTCCCACGCTACGTGGGTTTGCCTTTGAAATTACACCGCGCGGCAGATAACTTCAAAGACGCCGTGCGTGCGTCCGCAAATGTACGCACCGTGGCAAGCCAGCTTTACCCGTGAAGCCATAACCTCCTCTCTACCTCAAGTGTTTTATGTAATACTTATTTATTTATCTTAACTTTTTATTATTGGGCTATTAATTATTACATTGTAAAATTATAAAAATTAAATTTAAAAGCAATATATAAGCTAGCACAATATACTCGTTGTTTTATTTTTGGCAGAGGTTTAGAATGTTTTTTTTTAATAAACGAGAGGAAGTTTAATTGGAACCATACTAAGTAGTTTTACTTTATTATTTTAGCAAAAAAGCCATTAACAGCAGCAGAAAGAGCAAGAAGGTACAGGGAAAGATTAAAAAGAAATCCAGAAAAAGCTGAAGTATTAAGAAGAAGGCATTTAGAGCGAATGAAATCTAAAAGGAAAAAAGTTTCTGAGATGACTGAAATTGAAAAACATAAACAACGTCGAATTTGGAGGGAAGTAAAAAGAAAGAAGCGTTTAAATTCTAAAAAAGAAAATGCAGTTGCCGGGTCTAGAAAGAAGTCATGTAAATCAAAGTGAAGTAATGATACCTAATATAATGCGCAAAACTGCTATTGTTGTGCGGGTTCTATGTATAATATATATTCTAAGGTTACTACGGTGCTGAATTGTTTATTGTGAAATACATACATCTATACATATCTATTGAATAGTAACAGATAAAAGTGTATATTTTATAATTCTATGTTTTTTATTTTCTATAAATGCTATATTACGTAAACCGTTTCTCTAGGTTAACGTTGTTTTTAGTTTTATTGATGTTAAAATAGATTTTATAAACCAAAATGCATGTTGGAGGTCATGGTTAAGGTGGTCATCTACCTAAGTAAAAGACAATACCTATGTTTTGATAATCAAATATCACTTTTAGTCGATTTACTCACTGTACAGATGATATACAGACTTAATATGGCTGATAGCGTTTTCGCAGGTGATAAAAAATGCAATTTTGGAATAAAGATTTGCTGTTGCCCACGTCTAAAAAAATATGGTATTTTTGGTGTCTAGTCAGGGTATAATTAATCATTTAAGACATACTCACCTTAAAAAAGGGTCAAATATATTTGACACCTTTTTAAAGTTGTGTGTGCGCTCTTGTTGTAAACATTGTTTTGCTACATCATACAATTTTATGAAAGGGCTCTTATTTTCAACTTATTTTTTAGACCTATGTACCCTGATTATGAAGTTTCATTAAAATCGGTTCCTCCATTTTGAAAAATAAGGACTTGAAAGTTCGTATGAAAAGCCGTACTGTAGGCATGAGACCGATATATCAAAACGAAACTGAAATCCGATTGCAGTCAGAAATCGTATCGTATCGATATTCCAATATGAGAAAACCGATTTTAGAAAACGTAAAACAATACCACGATAACGCAAACAATCTAATCCAAACCAAACGGAAACTGTGCAAGCGCAACCAAACTACAAAGTAAATCTAAAGCTTACGTTTTCGATAGTTTTCATATTCATTCGTTCTCTTTCACTCTACCCAACGACTACTTAGTTAGAATGAGAGAGAGCGAATTTCATATCCTTTTCTTTCTTACTTAGTGATCCGTTTAAAGAGCAAAAGAGATGAAGCGAATATCGATCGTTGCCAAGCAAGCCAGTCGTAGTACCTAGTGCGTTATGGATTTTGGCGGTTTTATGAATTGCAGATTGAATAGAAAAAATAAAACTAAACATCGAGGCGATAAGATCTAATTCAGATTGCAACTATTTAATGTTTGTTTTGAACATTGCAAATAGTTTTAATAGTTATTAGGGATTTATGTTTGGAGAGTTTTGACTTGATCAATGTTTATTTGTTCACTTGACCTAGGTGACACGTGCAGTGCGGTGCGCGCGTAATAATATTTATAAAATTAAGTAGGTACCTATTTTTGGTTTTCGTGAAAGTTATACTATTAGGATTTAAAAAGTTTTATTGTTACATTGTTAGGATTGTAAAGTGTAAATAAATAGAAACAATTGGTGTTGCGTAATTTTAGTTTGTTTGGCGACTGAGTTTTTTAACAATTAGTTTTAGGTAGTTAGTAGGTTAGGATTGTAAAGTGTAAATAAATAGAAACAATTCGTGTTGCATAATTTTAGTTTGTTTGGCGACTGAGTTTTTTAACAATTAGTTTTAGGTAGTTAGTAGGTTAGGATTGTAAAGTGTAAATAAATAGAAACAATTCGTGTTGTGTAATTTTAGTTTGTTTGGCGACTGAGTTTTTTAACAATTAGTTTTAGGTAGTTAGTAGGTTTTCTTTTTCAATATGTCACGCAAACCAAGCGAAATATGGACGCATGACATGACAATACAATAAGAATTCGATTGTTTGCATTTGTCTACGCAACTAGTAACTACGCTCGTCGCTCCGACACGACATCCGCTACAGAAATCGATTTCTAAAATCGGTTTTTGAAATCGATTTCAGTGTCTGAAATCGATTTTTTATCGGTTTGCGAAAAAATCCGAAAACGCCCATGCCTACCGTACTGTGTAAACGCTCTTAAGCGAGCGCGTGTGCCCGGCGTTCACTCTGTAGTACGAAGTGAACGCCGGACGCAAGCTGTATGTCCGTCGTTCAGTGTGTTGTGAGTTTTTCTGTTGTAATATATTCCCACGCTACGTGGGTTTGCCTTTGAAATTACACCGCGCGCTAGATAACTTCAAAGACGCCATGCGTGCGTCCGCAAATGTACGCACCGTGGCAAGCCAGCTTTACCCGTGGAGCCATAACTTCCTCTCTACCTCAAGTGTTATGTTTTACTTATTCATTTATCTTAACTATTTATTATTATGCTATTATTTATTACATAAAAGTATAACAATTCAATTTAAAAGCAATATATAAGCTAGTACAATATACTCGTTGTTTTATTTTTGGCAGAGGCTTAGAAGAGATTTTTTTAATAAACATGAGCAAGTTTAATTGGAACCATACTAAGTAGTTTTATTATTTTAGCAAAAAAGCCATTAACACCAGCAGAAAAAACAAGAAGGTACAGGGAAAGATTAAAAAGCAATCCACAAAAAGCTGAAGAAATAAGAAAAAGGAATTTAGAGCGAATTAAATCTAAAAGGAAAAAAGTTTCTGGGATGACTGAAATTGAAAAAAATAAACAACGTCGAATTTGGAGGGAAGTAAAAAGAAAAAATCGTTTAAATTCTAAAAAAGAAAATGCAGTTGCCGGGTCTAGAAAGAAGTCATATAAATCAAAGTGAAGTAAGTAATGATAATATACATAATGCGCAAAACTGCTATTGTTGTGCGGGTTCTATGTATTATAATATATTCTAAGGTTACTACGGTGCTGAATTGTTTATTGTGAAATACATACATCTATACATATCTATTGAATAGTAACAGATAAAAGTGTATATTTTATAATTCTATGTTTTTTATTTTCTATAAATGCTATATTACGTAAACCGTTTCTCTAGGTTAACGTTGTTTTTAGTTTTATTGATGTTAAAATAGATTTTATAAACCAAAATGCATGTTGGAGGTCATGGTTAAGGTGGTCATCTACCTAAGTAAAAGACAATACCTATATTTTGATAATCAAATATCACTTTAAGTCAATTTACTCACTGTTTGATGTCACAGTACAGATGATATACAGACTTAATATGGCTGATAGCGTTTTCGCAGGTGATAAGAAATGCACTTCTAAAATAAAGATTTGCTGTTGCCCACGTCTAAAAAAATATAGTATTTTTGGTGTCTAGTCAGGGTATTATTAATCATTCAAGATATACTCACCTTAAAAAAGGGTCAAATATATTTGACACCTTTTTAAAGTTGTGTGTGCGCTCTTGTTGTAAACATTGTTTTGCTACATCATACAACTTTATGAAAGGGCTCTTATTTTCAACTAACTTTTTAGACCTATGTATCCTGCTTATGTGTATGAAGTTTCATTAAAATCGGTTCATCCATTTTGAAAAATAAGGACTTGAAAGTTTGAATGAAAAGCCGTAATGTGTAAACGCTCGCGAGCGCGTGTGCCCGGCGTTCACTCTGTAGTACGAAGTGAACGCCGGACGCAAGCTGTATGTCCGTCGTTCAGTGTGTTGTGAGTTTTCCTGTTGTAATATATTCCCACGCTACGTGGGTTTGCCTTTGAAATTACACCGCGCGGCAGATAACTTCAAAGACGCCGTGCGTGCGTCCGCAAATCTACGCTCCGTGGCAAGCCAGCTTTACCCGTGGAGCCATAACTTCCTCTCTACCTCAAGTGTTATGTTTTACTTATTTATTTATCTTAACTATATATTATTATGCTATTATTTATAACATAAAAGTATAACAATTAAAGAACAATGGCAGAATTTGGTCTGGGTTTGTTGTGGCGACCTGAAACTTCATATGAACCAAACAAATTGTTTTTTTTCTACTATTTTTAATATTTTCACTTTGTCTCGTTAAACCTGGAGTATTTTATGATGATAAAAAGCATTCCAATTGATTACGAATACTTTATTATTTGATTGTTGCCATAGACAATGGTGTGACAGGAATAGACGTGAGTGCTATATCCGTATCGATTATTAAATAAGGAATCGATACGATCGACCTTTTTAGAGTTGGTTTGGTTAAAAATGCAGTTATTTAATATTTAATCAACATTATATCAATAAGTTGATATTTTTGAAGCAAAACAACGTTTAAATCAAATAATGTCACAGCATCATTTTAATGTTGTATCGATTTCACATAAAATCGATTTAAAATGTGCAGCTCTGCTTTTGTCTTTGGCTGTGACAGTTAGATGCTACAAAATACTTCTGCGTTTTGAGGTTAATCTCACATATGTCATTTGATAATTCAAACGTATCTACCTACATTGTTTAACTTTCATACTATAATTTTCCTTTTACCTACATTTTTCATTCTTAACTAAAAATTCAAACACCGATATCTTCTTTTTCCGCCTTTCCTGAGTGAAAATAGAATCATTTAAGTATAGACTCTGTTACTTACGCCAAATTTCTTGATATATTTTTTATTACTGTACTATTTAATTTAATTTCAGACATTTTGATGTATGGAGATCTGCCATTGTCCTTTAAAAGCAATATATAAGCTAGTACAATATACTCGTTGTTTTATTTTTGGCAGAGGTTTAGATGGGATATTTTTAATAAACATGAGCAAGTTTAATGTAGTTTTACTTTATTATTTTAGCAAAAAAGCCATTAACACCAGCAGAAAGAACAAGAAGGTACAGGGAAAGATTAAAAAGCAATCCACAAAAAGCTGAAGAAATAAGAAAAAGGAATTTAGAGCGAATTAAATCTAAAAAGAAAAAAGTTTCTGAGATGACTGAAATAGAAAAAAATAAACAACGTCAAATTTGGAGGGAAGAAAAAAGAAAAGAGCGTTTAAATTCTAAAAAAGAAAATGCAGTTGCCGGGTCTAGAAAGAAGTCATATAAATCAAAGTGAAGTAAGTAATGATAATATACATAATGCGCAAAACTGCTATTGTTGTGCGGGTTCTATGTATTATATATATTCTAAGGTTACTACGGTGCTGAATTGTTTATTGTGAAATACATACATCTATACATATCTATTGAATAGTAACAGATAAAAGTGTATATTTTATAATTCTATGGTTTTTATTTTCTATAAATGCTATATTACGTAAACCGTTTCTCTAGGTTAACGTTGTTTTTAGTTTTATTGATGTTAAAATAGATTTTATAAACCAAAATGCATGTTGGAGGTCATGGTTAAGGTGGTCATCTACCTAAGTAAAAGACAATACCTATATTTTGATAATCAAATATCACTTTTAGTCAATTTACTCACTGTTTGATGTCACAGTACAGATGATATACAGACTTAATATGGCTGATAGCGTTTTCGCAGGTGATAAGAAATGCACTTCTAAAATAAAGATTTGCTGTTGCCCACGTCTAAAAAAATATAGTATTTTTGGTGTCTAGTCAGGGTATTATTAATCATTCAAGATATACTCACCTTAAAAAAGGGTCAAATATATTTGACACCTTTTTAAAGTTGTGTGTGCGCTCTTGTTGTAAACATTGTTTTGCTACATCATACAATTTTATGAAAGGGCTCTTATTTTCAACTAACTTTTTAGACCTATGTATCCTGCTTATGTGTATGAAGTTTCATTAAAATCGGTTCATCCATTTTGAAAAATAAGGACTTGAAAGTTTGAATGAAAAGCCGTAATGTGTAAACGCTCGCGAGCGCGTGTGCCCGGCGTTCACTCTGTGGTACGAAGTGAACGCCGGACGCAAGCTGTATGTCCGTCGTTCAGTGTGTTGTGAGTTTTCCTGTTGTAATATATTCCCACGCCACGTGGGTTTGCCTTTGAAATTACACCGCGTGGCAGATAACTTCAAAGACGCCGTGCGTGCGTCCGCAAATCTACGCTCCGTGGCAAGCCAGCTTTACCCGTGGAGCCATAACTTCCTCTCTACCTCAAGTGTTATGTTTTACTTATTTATTTATCTTAACTATATATTATTATGCTATTATTTATAACATAAAAGTATAACAATTAAAGCACAATGGCAGAATTTGGTCTGGGTTTGTTGTGGCGACCTGAAACTTCATATGAACCAAACAAATTGTTTTTTTTTCTACTATTTTTAATATTTTCACTTTGTCTCGTTAAACCTGGAGTATTTTATGATGATAAAAAGCATTCCAATTGATTACGAATACTGTATTATTTGATTGTTGCCATAGACAATGGTGTGACAGGAATAGACGTGAGTGCTATATCCGTATCGATTATTAAATAAGGAATCGATACGATCGACCTTTTTAGAGTTGGTTTGGTTAAAAATGCAGTTATTTAATATTTAATCAACATTATATCAATAAGTTGATATTTTTGAAGCAAAACAACGTTTAAATCAAATAATGTCACAGCATCATTTTAATGTTGTATCGATTTCACATAAAATCGATTTAAAATGTGCAGCTCTGCTTTTGTCTTTGGCTGTGACAGTTAGATGCTACAAAATACTTCTGCGTTTTGATGTTAATCTCACATATGTCATTTGATAATTCAAACGTATCTACCTACATTGTTTAACTTTTATACTATAATTTTCCTTTTACCTACATTTTTCATTCTTAACTAAAAATTCAAACACCGATATCTTCTTTTTCCGCCTTTCCTGAGTGAAAATAGAATCATTTAAGTATAGACTCTGTTACTTACGCCAAATTTCTTGATATATTTTTTATTACTGTACTATTTAATTTAATTTCAGACATTTTGATGTATGGAGATCTGCCATTGTCCTTTAAAAGCAATATATAAGCTAGTACAATATACTCGTTGTTTTATTTTTGGCAGAGGTTTAGATGGGATATTTTTAATAAACATGAGCAAGTTTAATGTAGTTTTACTTTATTATTTTAGCAAAAAAGCCATTAACACCAGCAGAAAGAACAAGAAGGTACAGGGAAAGATTAAAAAGCAATCCACAAAAAGCTGAAGAAATAAGAAAAATGAATTTAGAGCGAATTAAATCTAAAAAGAAAAAAGTTTCTGAGATGACTGAAATAGAAAAAAATAAACAAGAAATAGAAAAGAGCGTTTAAATTCTAAAAAAGAAAATGCAGTTGCCGGGTCTAGAAAGAAGTCATACAAATCAAAGTGAAGTAATGATATATTATCATTACTTCACTTTGATTTATATGACTTATGCGTAAAACTGCTATTGTTGTGCGGGTTCTATGTATTATCTATATTTAGAATATACTACGGTGCTGAATTGTTTATTGTGAAATACATACTACATATTGAATAGTAACAGATTAAAAGTGTATATTTTATAATTCTATGTTTTTTATTTTCTATAAATGCTATATTATATAAACCGTTTCTCTAGGTTAACGTTGTTTTTAGTTTTAATGATGTTAAAATAGATTATATAAACCAAAAATGCATGTTGGAGGTCATGGTTAAGGTGGTCATCTACCTAAGTAAAAGACAATACCTATATTTTGATAATCAAATATCACTTTTAGTCAATTTACTCACTGTTTGATGTCACAGTACAGATGATATACAGACTTAGATGGCTGATAGCGTTTTCGCAGGTGATAAGAAATGCACTTCTAAAATAAAGATTTGCTGTTGTCCAAGTCTAAAAAAATGTGGTAAAATTAATTATTTAAGACATACTCACCTTAAAAAAGGGTCAAATAGCCTATTTGACACCTTTTTAAAGTTGTGTGTGCGCCCTTGTTGTAAACATTGTTTTGCTACATCATACAATTTTATGAAACGGGGCTTAATCGCGATATTTAACTAATTTAAGGTATTTTCGACATGTTTGTTTTCCAACGTTTCGAGCGCCTTACAACGGCCCTTGTCGCGTACTTGTGTGAGTTCAGCGCCGGCCATGTGAAGCGCGGGTTACGGCAGCTGCGCTCAGTTGGATTAAATATAATGCGAGTAAGACCTGTTTATTAAAACTGAATGACGTATACAAATTGCGAAAGTTTAAAATCGATTATTGATTTGTTAACTGATTTTGTACATTATTTGAAATGAGAATAATGTTGATAATAGTTTAACAGTTCAAATTTAACTTTTTCCGTATAAAACAATAACAAACAATTACACCTCACAGCAGTGGTTTTAACCTCCGGGAGATTCATAAAAATAGTTTGACAATGAATCTGCGCTGCGGTGTACTTGCTGTGTGTGACTATCACTAAAATGATCTTATAATTTAATACTAATTCTTCCTTTTCAGAAGACAGTGACATTTTGCAACATCAGTTTATTCAGACAATGTCGGGCTGCAAATTATTGATGGTCAACGGCTACACCTATTGGCAATCAAGCAGCAAAAGATGTTACTACTGCTCTAAGAGGTCTTATCAATGTAAGAGCAGTGTCAAATTCAATGATACTGGTGTTATCGTGAGCTTGAAGGAGGAGCATAACCACCCGCCGCCTGTGTATAAGGTTATTAATGGGAGGCATGTACAAATTCGATGAAGGAATGCATGAAGTGGTGCATGAATAAATAATAATTAAAAAAATACTTAGGCTTGAGCTACACCTATCAGCACCGCATCGCTCTTTCCTATGCTTCTATCCTTTTCTGTCACTTAGGACCGTCATTTACTAGAGCGAGAAAGAGACAGGGAACACCATCGCCTTTTCGATTCCGCGGCGTGCTGAAGCGTTCCGTCTCTCTTTCTCGCTCTAGTAAATGATGATCCTAAGTGACAGAAAAGGATAGAAGCATAGAAAAGTGCGATGCGCTGCTGATAGGTATAGCTCAACCCTTAATAATATTTCCACCACATCACAAGCAGAACTTTTACGATGCGAGAGTTGTATGGTTTTACATATTTTCTTCTTCAAAAGAGTGGTTGATGTAAGTTAATCACTATTTTGTTACATAGTGGTACATAGGTAGGTACTTGTATTCCAGAAAACTGTGATTAATTTATTATTCTTCAATATTAGTATAAAGACTTATAATAAAAATGTATGTCCGAAAAATAAAATGTAGTTGTGCAAAGTGTTGTATTCTTTTTTTCCAGTTACCACTAATTATTTTCTAAATCTTGCTAAAAATAATTTGATACGACTTTGTAAAAGAGGAAAAAGAGTTTTATACCAATTGTCTTTTCTAAATTAATACTGATCTTATAGTCTTGTTGTGTAGGTACAGACGCTGGAAATAAGCTATTATAAAAATAAAAAGATACCTCATGCATAGCATAAATGTACAATGAATGAAATTACTATGCAATAAAAAAAATTAAGTAGGTATCTAAAGCTTTTCCAATTTTTTTGCTATGATATATACACCACACCATCTAGTTCCCAAACTTTGTAGACACTGCTTCTGTCTCTACTCTGTCTCGGCAGACATGTGAAATTTGCTAACCCGCACTTGGCCAGCGTGGTGGCATAGACCACCAGGCTGGCCAAGTGCCTTACCCTTCTAACAGTGAGAAAATCCTGCGCCCTGACTATGATGAAAAGGAGATAACATGTACCGGTACATACATTTCTGTAGCAGAGAAAATTAGAATATAGATTTGCCGTGTGGTTGACGGCATAGAATACAAGTGTCACCACCCCCTTTCTTCCCGTGGGTGTCGTAAGAGGCGACTAAGGGATAACACGATGCAAATACCATCTTTGCGTAGAGACGGAAAACTCGACATCAAACCCTATATGACTGCCACGTTGGTCTCGCAGCATAAATGTGCGCGTGGGATCGGGAGGTCCCGGGTTCGATTCCTGGGTCGGGCAGTGTTATTGGGTTTTTCTGTCACACAATTCTCAGTAGCAGCACGGAGTCTGGAAATGTGCCCAGTACGGCAATAGGCTCGCCCCTTATAACGTAGGACTAAAGTATATCTGGCGAAAAGTGGGTGTAGAAATACACCTCTGCCTACCCCTTCGGGGATAAATGGCGTGACGTTATATACATAACGTATGTATGTAGAAAATTAGAAAGCAGGGGGAATGGAGAATAAAAAGATATCCATTTAGGAAAATAAAATAGCTGAATAATAATTAAAATATTAATAAAAAATGTTCAGTATTGCGACGTTGGTTTTTTACAACAGACAAATAAAGGTATCAAAAAAATTTAATCCAAGATAATATCAAAATTCTAAAAATCTTTTTTTCAGGTCAAGTGAAAGGTAAATTTATAAAGACAGACGGGGGCAAAAGTTTACTGATGGTCAACGGGTTCACATACTGGCAGTCAACTTGCAAGAATCGGTACTATTGCTCCAGAAGACCCTACAAGTGTATGAGCAGTGTCAAACTGGATGAGAATGGAGTCATACTTACTTTGAAGGAAGAACATAATCATCCTGCGCCGGTTTATAGAAATGTGTCTGGCATCTTTTTTAGAATAGGATAAGATTGAGCTACCTAAATCTTCTTACTTAATTTTTACTGAAATTCACTTAACATATATTAAGTGAAGCTTATATTAAGTGAAATTCAGTAGAATTAAGTACTAAGTTTCTGTAAAATAAATCCCCTGTACCTTCTACTTCATCCTGCTCGCTGCAATTCCTATTCCCACTTTTGGACGTATATACATACGTACCGACCATAAATACCTGTTAATACATAAAAGTGAAAATCCAGTAAGATTGTCTGTATTGTCTGTATGGCAGTAAAACATTGAGTGTATGTGATTCCAATTTTTTTAGAACTTACCTAATTCACGAAATGTCTTGTAACGTGTATTAAGTTTGTCCAAGTATTCACAGTTAGTGAAATAAAAAATATATGTAAGTATGTGGTGGTGACGGAGAGATGTCAGTAACAAAAAAGATTAAACAATAAAATACAACAGTTTATGTTTTACATGTTCTGATTTTGTGTCCCACTGTTGTCTTATATTTTCCATATTTTACAAGCATCTATTTTTTTTCCGCCTGTACCGGTGTATGTAATGAAATCTTATAAGACTCACTTCCCAGTTTTCTATTGAGCTGCAGTTTTGCATGCATGTGTGTTTCGCATGACAATGCAGTATTATGATGGAACTGATCTGATGATGGAGCTGGAAAGTGGCCATAGGAACTCCGCAATATAACGTCACAACCCCATCGAGTTTGAGCTCGTTTGATTCGTATTGACGAGTATTTTGATTCTATAATATGTTTACCGCGTTTGAACACTATTTAAAAGCGTTTTACTTTTTTTCAGATTATAAAATAATAGAAAAATCGAACGGAACAAAATTATTGATGCTCAACAAGTACACCTTTTGGAAGTCAAGCAAGAGATGCTATTACTGTTCTTCTCGAAAGTCTATAAACTGCTTGTGTATTATCAAACTTGATAAATATGGGCAAATCGCTACTATATGCGGCGAGCATAATCATGCACCGCCTGTGTATAAGAAAATGGCTAACGGATATGTTCAGATAAGGCAATAAACTTATAAGGTAATAGCAATTGTCCAATAGCCTTTGCCAGCTAAACAGTTTTGAGTTTCGACGTCTAAACGGCAGTATTTACGCATACTGGTTCACTGACAGCTGGTTTCAATAGTCGATCCATCCATGGATTCGCCGATTCGAAATACATATTTGACATAAGTTTCATACAAAATAATTGTGTCAAAAATTTATCTCGAATCTCCAAATAAATGGATACATCGGATATTGAAATAGGCGGTTAAAAGACTAAAGTGAATATAGCGATTGATGAAGCATACCTAGAATTTTAATTGCATGGATAATGTACGTAGTCTTGGTTTGATCTCCACATAGTAGTTTTTGTGATTAACAAATGTTGTCTCGAGTCTGTGTGTCCGAAGTGTGTGTTTGATGTTGTGTAGTCCCATGTGATACGTTATTAGTCAATGATGATATTATAGTATTCAAAAAATACACTTACAAAGTAAATTATTATACGGCTATATAGCCATAGTGCCAAATGTTGTATAAGTTGTATAGGTAATTTTATCTTAAAATTTAGTCTACACGGACCTTATCTAGTTGTTCACAAATAGTATCTTGCTGAGTTACGACAAATTTGTGTTTATCTTGATATATAAAATCCTTGCGTTACTTACTGACTGACAGACACGCTACGGCCGAAACTATTGGGCGCAGGAAGCTGAAATTTGGCATGTATGTTCCTTGGGGGCCGTAAGGGTGCACTAAGAAGGGATTTCCCGAAATTCCCACGGGATCGGCCAAACCGGTTTAATTTAAAAAAATGCAGGCGTAGCTGCTGGCGTCCTCTAGTACGGCTATATAGCCATAGTGCCAAATGTTGTATAAGTTGTATAAGTAATTTTATCTTAAAATTTAGTCTACACGGACCTTATCTAGTTGTTCACAAATAGTACCATGCTGAGTTACGACAAATTTTTGTTTAAGTTACTATTTCTAATAATAAAAATAAACAAAAAAAAACTTTATTGACACAAAAATAAAGATATTCATTGTAAAGAACACTTGACCTTCAAACTAAGTAGAATACGTATGTAACATGTACATGTGTAATATGGAGATCAAGGAGTGAACTCCGGTTATACATTTAATTTCTATATGAACATACATCTATTTCTAACTACGTAATGTATGTAATTTGTCGCAAATAAATGTTTTGAATGTGTATTTTCTTTCTTTGCCTTACTCTCGTACTTACGTAACATTATAACCACCCAGGCATAATATTCGTTATTACGCCTGGGCATGAGCGCAAAAAAAATATATAGAATCTAAAAAATACGTTGACTACGTCCGGTATGATTACTAAATCTGAACTTTACCGACATTAATCAAAGGCGTTTGGCGTCTACCTGAAAAATAAATATGCATATAGAACCACGTTCATTCAAATTTTAATAAAACCGAAACCTTTTTACATAATCCTGTTTTATTGATGAACCGCTTTCAGAATTCTACGAAATGTCAATTTCTGTATCTAAGAAATGTAACGATTTTCAGACACATACTTCGGTATATACTGTTATAATTAATTCACAATTTAATTTATTTAAGGTATGCAAGAGTTTGCTGGTATCAATGCTTCCGAGACATTTTCTAAAGACCTAGAGTCCATTTTTATAGGTACTAATTATTGTATTCATAAAATTGCATGGCAATTAAAATATAGATCAAAAAACTTAAATAATAAAATTCTGTTTTACAGTGGTAAGCGGCGAAACATCGCGAGACCGACCCGAGAAAATGAGAAAGCCGCCGACTCTGTCCGAGGACTGGTATTATTGTGATAGGTGTAGCAATATTGAGGACGCGCCACTCTCAATACCCTTTGTACCTCCCCGCGACGCCTCGATAGAACCGGCTATTGAAACGGACTTGACGATGTACGAACTCAAAGTACTGAACAATGAAGATCATCAGAATGACCTCGCTATGAGGGAATTTGTACCGGCAGACTGCTATGATTTCAACTGGACAGATGATAGACATGCTTTCACAGGCCAGAGAGAGAAATTCACTATGACTCCAGGACCAACATTCACTATGTCAGATGAGACTTCTGTAGTCGATGTTTTTTATAAGATGTTTGATAATGATTTTATAGATAAACTTTGTACGGAGACAAACCGAAATGCTGACCAGAAGATTAAATTGTTGAAAAAGCAAGGCAAGATTGCAGGTTCACGGGCTGAAAGATGGACGCCGACCAACAGAGATGAAATTATCAGTTATTTGGTATTCATCATGTTGGAAAGCCTTTACCCTCAGCCCACAGAAAAGTCTTATTTCGGCTTCAACGGTTTCGGGACTATGCCTTATATTGGTCGTATTTTGAGTTTCAATCGATATCAGTTACTAAGTGCAATGATGTTTGCCGACGACACTGACGTTTGTACAGAACCGGCTCTGTATAGTCAAATTCAACCTTTAGTTGACTATTTCAACGAAAAGTTTTCGAGTCTTTACTATCCTTCTCAGGACATAGTTATTGACGAAACGCTACTGAAATATCAAGGGAGATTAAGCTTTGGTCACAAGGTGGCATCAAAAGCTTCAAATGTCGGCATTAAATACTACGAACTGTGCGAGGCTTCCAGCGGATATCTCTGGAGGTTTTCTATATGTCCTAAAAAAGGCAAGCGCAGCATGTGTGCCGAAAATGAGACAATTGAGGAAGCAATGACTTTAAATAGCAATGAGGGTCAAAGTAACGCTGCTGCCAAAATTGTATACAACCTAGTAGAGCCTTTACTTTCTCACGGGCATACGATAATAATGGACCATTTTTACAATTGTCCTTTATTAGCGAGATGTCTGAAACGTCGAAAGACGGACTGCTATGGTACAGTAAGATTAAATCGAGAATTCGTTCCCGAGTCATTGAAGTCGTTGAATAAGGCGAATCTTCAACATGGAGAGGTAGTAGCTAACTATTGTTCTGATCTATCTATATCTGTATGGCGAGATGCCAACCTAGTAAGTATGATTTCGACTTACCATGAAAATCAAGTCACAATACAGCGACAAAAATATACCAGAGCTGCATACACGTACACGGCAAGTGTAGCCCAGGATTACAAGAAATCCATGGATGGGGTAGACAGTAGAAATCAATTCCTGTCTGCACATTCTATGGAACGCGCCAGGGTTAAGAATTTGTATAAGAAATTTTTCCGCCGCATGTATAATATGGCAGTATTTAATTCATTTTTGATTTACAAGTCGAAGAACAATCATATTAACCAAAGAGAATTCAGGATAACTTTAGCGGAAAATTTATTGAAACTGCACCGAAAAATTGATTTGACAGTAGAACCACGGCTTGTGTCATCTGTAGTCGACCCGAATTTGACAACATCAGGACAGTCCTGTCCTGACGTCTGTCCTGTTATTCTCAAATTCGGGTCTAGGCGATCAACTACCGCACGGCCTAAAGTTGAACACAGACACTTTCCAGTGCGGACCGGCTGTAAGAAGTCTCGTTGTTGGTTGTGCACTCAACGCAAGAAGACTTCGAGAACCGTGTGGAAATGTCTTGAGTGCAACGTAAATTTGTGTATTGGAAATTGCTTTATAAAGTACCATACTGAAAATAGTTGTTAATGTTGTAATTCTTGTACGTTACTCTGTTTCACCACCTTATATTTCTGACTAGCCCAAAATGACAACGAAAGGAGCGTGATTTATATATAAATATAACAGGAACTTATCAGATAGCGGTGAAACAGGACAAAATGTTTTTTTTTATTTTAATTGTCTTACAATATAATGTTTGTTAATAGGCTCTAAGCCACTCTAAGGTTTATGTGATAAGTGTATGTCTTACGTATAAATTTCCTTTTTTACAAACGCATTATTACTCAAAATGCTTATGCACATCTACTCATGCGCATTGCATAAAACTTCTGTCAGACTTAAAAAACGGTGTGTGTATCAAATTTGTTACATTTATCATGTCGTAATAAGCAGGCAAGCAGTTGGATGCTGGCGGCTCAAGATCTGTCTGTGTGGACACCCTTGGAGAAGCCTATGTCCATCAGTGGACGTCTCTAGACTGAGATGATGAATAGGCAGCTAATACTCTTAAGTTTATTATATAATATCCGAAATAATGTCGTTGATAGCTTTTGTTGAGTTAATGTCTGTATTTTTTAATCATAATTATAGTAATCATCATCGTCCTAGCGTTATATCGGTTGCATCCAAGACTTCATCAGATAATCGTCTTGGCTCTGGGGGTTCGCTTATCAGTCTTGTCTAGATTTGACCGAATAAAGCGTTTTATTCTTTTTTCATTCATATAGTATTGGCAGGGTTGCTAGTAGGCAGTCAGTTATACGCTTTCTTTGCGACCGATTTAAGTTTTTAAGTTACCATTTCTATTTTTAACTTTGTAATGTATGTAATTTTCTGAAAATAAATGTTGTAAATGTGTATTTTCTTTTTTTTACGTTACTCACGTACTTACGTAATGCTCAGTATAACCGTCCAGCCATTGATATTATTATGACTAAATCCAATCATTTTTGACAAAAACCAAAGGCGTTCGGCGTCTGACACATAGTGCGGTTTCAGATTAGCGTTTTATACGCGCGTAAAAGCTCGTTTTTGGAAGCGCATGTAGGCGCGTATAGGCGCGCCTTTTGGCACACGCGCAACTCGTACGAGCGTTGACGCGCTTCTAAGCTCGTATAGCCACGAGCCGTCAAAATCCATGTTGACACTGACAAGACGTCACTACCATTTCGAGCGAACACGCCCGTTTACGTGAGTCTGGTTTTTTGAAGCGCGTATTTTAGCGCGCGTGTTAGCGCGTATGCTAAAACGACCGTATACGCGCAGAAAAATACGCTAATCTGAAACCGCCCTTAAACATGCGCATTGAACCACGTTCATTAAAATTGGAATAAAACCGAAAACCTTTTTTACATAACCTTTTTTATTGATTTCGGCTTTCAGATTTCTACTAAATGTCTGTCTCTCTATCTAAGGCATACCCTTGTGACAAACGTACATAAGTTGTCGATATATAATGATTTTAGAGACATTTATACTGTTATAATTAATCCACAACATAATTTATTTTAGGTATGGAAGAGTTTGCTGGTACTGATACCTACGAAACTGTTCCTACTGACCAAGAGCCCATTTTTATAGGTAGTTATCATTTTATCCATACAATGGAACTATAAGTCTAATACAGATCAGGAAACTTAAATAATTGAATGTTTACAGTGGTTAGCGGCGAACCATCGCGAGACCGGCACGAGAACAAACCTCCGACTCTGTCCGACGACTCGAATTATTGTGATAGGTGTAGTAATATTGAGGATGCGCCACTCTCAATACCCTTTGTACCCTCCCGCGACGCTTCGATAGAACCGGCCATTGATACGGACTTGACGATGTACGAGCTCAAGGTACTGAACAATGAAGATCGGCAGAATGACCTCGCTATGAGGAAATTTGTACCGGCAGACTGCTATGATTTCAACTGGACAGATGATAGACATGCGTTCACAGGCCAGAGAGAGGAATTCATCAAAACTCCAGGACCAACATTCACCATGTCAGAAGAGACTTCTGTAGTCGACGTTTTTTATAAGATGTTTGATAATGAGTTTATAGATAAACTTTGTACGGAGACAAACCGAAATGCTGACCAGAAGATTACATTGTTGAAAAAGCAAGGTAAGATGCTACCTTGTTCACGGGCTGAAAGATGGACTCCGACCAACAGAGATGAAATTATCAGTTATTTGGTATTCATCATGTTGGAAGGCCTTTACCCACAGCCCACAGAAAAGTCTTATTTCGGCTTCAACGGTTTCGGGACTATGCCTTATTTTGGTCGTATTTTGAGTTTCAATAGATTTCAACTACTAAGTACAATGATGTTTGCCGACGATACTGACGTTTGTACAGAACCAGCTCTGTATAGTCAAATTCAACCTTTGGTTGACTATTTCAACGAAAAGTTTTCGAGTCTTTATTATCCTTCTCAGGACATAGTTATTGACGAATCGCTTCTGAAATATCCGGGGAGATTAAGCTTTAGTCAGAAGGTTGCATCAAAAGCTTCAAATGTCGGCATTAAATACTACGAACTGTGCGAGGCTTCAAGCGGATACCTCTGGAGGTTTTCTATATGTCCTATAAAAGGCAAGCGCAGCACGTCAGCCGAAAATGAGACAACCGAGGGAGCAATGACTTTAAATAGCAGTGAGGGTCAAAGTAAAGCTGCTGCCAAAATTGTTTACAACCTAGCAGAGCCTTTACTTTCTCACGGGCACACGATAATAATGGACCATTTTTACAATTGTCCATTGTTAGCGAGATGTCTGAAACGTCGAAAGACGGACTGCTATGGTACAGTAAGATTAAATCGAGAATTCGTTCCTGAGTCATTGAAGTCATTGAATAAGGCGAATCTTCAACATGGAGAGGTAGTAGCTAACTATTGTTCTGATCTATCTATATCTGTATGGCGAGATGCCAACCTAGTAAGTATGATTTCGACTTACCATGAAAATCAAGTCACAATACAGCGACAAAAATATACCAGAGTTGCATACACGTACACGGCAAGTGTAGCCCAGGATTATAAGAAATCCATGGATGGAGTAGACACTAGAAATCAATTTCTGTCTGCACATTCTATGGAACGCGCCAGGGCTACGAATGTGTATAAGAATTTTTTCCGCCGCATGTATAATATTGCATTATTTAATTCCTTTGTGATTTACAATTCGAAGAACAATCATATCAAGCAAAGAGAATTCAGGATAGCATTGGCGGAAAATTTATTGAAACTGCACCGGAAAATTGATTTGACAGCAGAACCACGGCTTGTGTCATCTGTAGTCGAACCGAATTTGTCAACACCAGGACAGTCCTGTCCTGACGTTTGTCCTGTTGTTCTCAAATTCGGGGCAAGGCGATCAACTACCGCTTGGCCCAAAGTTGAACACAGGCACTTTCCAGTGCGGAACGAATTCAAGCAGACTCGTTGTTGGTTATGCTGGCAACGCAAGAAGAGAACGAGAACCATGTGGAAATGTCTTGAGTGCAACATAAATTTGTGTATTGGAAATTGCTTTATGAAGTACCATACTGAAAATAGTACTTAATTTTGTAATTCTTGTATGTTACCCCCTTTTACCATCTCTGGATAGTCTTTATCTTACTGGTTATCTCATAATGGCAAAGCAATTGGATTGAGTTATCTATCGATTTAACAGGAACTTATCAGACAGCGGTCAAACTGGCCAAAATGTTTTTATTTTATTTTGACTGTCCTGTTATGTTTGGTAATAGGCTCTAAGCCATCCTAAGGTTTATGTGATAAGTGTATGTCTTACGAATAAATTTCCTTTTTTACAAATGCATTATTATTCAAAATGCTTATTATACACATCTACGTATGCTAATCGTGTAAAAACTTTTGTCAGAGTTAAAAAACGGTGCGTGTATCAAATCTTTTTCATTTGTCATATCGTAATTAGCAGGCAAGATGTTGGATGCTGGCGGTGCAAGATCGGTCTGTGTGGACAACCTTGGCAAAGCCTATGTCCATCAGTGGATGTCTCTAGCCCGAGACGATGAATAGGCAGCTAATCCTCTTAAGTATAATAAATAACGTCCTAAGTAATGACATTGATAGCTTTCGTTGAGTTAATGTCTGTATTTTTTAATCATATAGTAATATACTTCGTCAGTTAATCGACTTAAATCACGTGGTTCGCTTATTAGTCTAAAATAATTGACAGAATAGAGCGTTTTATTCTTTTTTCTTCATTTAGTTTTGACAAGGTTGCTAGCAGGCAATCAGTTTTGAGCTATCTTTGCGACGAATTGAAGTTATTAAAATTCAAATTCGTTTACTATTCGGAAAACAAGTTCCATCAAATTGTATAAATTATGTAATAAAGTTACCATTTCTATTTTTAATTCGTTATGTATGTAATTTTCTGCAAATAAATGTTGTAAATGTGTATTTCCTTTTTTTACATTACTCACGTACTAACGTAATGCTAAGTATAACCGCCCAGGCATTGATATAGGTTAGAGCACCTATTTAAAAAGCTTTCCGATGTTTTCTTATACATATAGAATCTAAAAAACCCTGGGTACGTCACGATAACCAAATCCAATCATTTTCGACAAAAATCAAATGCGTTTGGCGTGTAACACATAAATATGCGCATTGAACCACGTTCATTCAAATTTGAATAAAACTGAAACCTTTTTACATAACCTTGTTTTATTGATTTCGGCTTTCAGAATTCTCCGGAATATCAGGCTCTCTATTTAAGGCATACCTTCGTTACAAACGTAGATAAATTATAGAAATATAACGATTGTAGAGACAAATATACTGTAATTAATTAATTCACAATTTCATTTATTTTAGGAATGGAAGAGCTTGCTGGTATCGATGCCTCCAAAACTGTTTCTACCGACCAAGGGCCCATTTTTGTAGGTAAGTACTTATCATTCTATCCATAGTATTGAACTATAAGTCTAATACAGATCAGGAAACTTAAATAATTGGATGTTTACAGTGGTTAGCGGCGAACCATCGCGAGACAGTCTCGAGAACAATCCTCCGACTCTGTCCAAGGACTCGAATTATTGTGATAGGTGTAGCAATATTGAGGATGCGCCACTTTTAATACCCTTTGTACCCTCCCGGGACGCTTCGATAGAACCTGCTATCGATACGGACTTGACGATGTACGAACTCAAGATACTGAACAATGAAGATCGGCAGAATGACCTCGCTATGAGGGAATTTGTACCGGCAGAGTGCTATGATTTCAATTGGACAGATGATAGACATGCGTTTACAGGCCACAGAGAGGAGTTTACCAAGACTCAGGGACCGACATTCACTATGTCAGATGAGACTTCTGTAGTCGACGTTTTTAATAAGATGTTTGATAATGAATTTGTAGATAAAATTTGTACGGAGACAAACCGAAATGCTGAACAGAAGATGAAATTGTTGAAAAAGCAAGGCAAGATTGCAGGTTCACGGGCTGAAAAATGGATGCCGACCGACAGAGATGAAATTATCAGTTATTTGGTATTCATCATATTGAAAGGCCTTTACCCACAGCCCACAGAACGGTCTTATTTCGGCTTCAACGGTTTCGGGACTATGCCTTATTTTGGACGTATTTTGAGTTACAATAGATATCGATTATTAAGTTCAATGATGTTTGCCGACGATACTGACGTTTGTACGGAACCAACTGTGTATAGTAAAATTCAACCTTTAGTTGATTATTTCAACGAAAAGTTTTCGAGTCTTTACTATCCTTCTCAGGACATAGTTATTGACGAATCGCTACTGAAATATCCGGGGAGATTAAGCTTTGGTCAGAAGGTGGCATCAAAAGCTTCAAATGTCGGCATTAAATACTACGAACTGTGCGAGGCTTCTAGCGGATATCTCTGGAGGTTTTCTATATGTCCTAAAAAAGGCAAGCGCTGCACGTCAGCTGAAAATAAGAGTCCCAGTAACGCTGCTGCCAACATTGTATACAATCTAGTAGAGCCTTTACTTTCTCACGGGCACACGATAATAATGGACCATTTTTACAATTGTCCATTATTAGCGAGATGCCTGAAACGTCGAAAGACGGACTGCTATGGTACAGTAAGATTAAATCGAGAATTCGTTCCTGAGTCATTGAAGTCGTTGAATAAGGCGAACCTTCAACATGGAGAGGTAGTAGCTAACTATTGTTCTGATTTATCTATATCTGTATGGCGAGATGCCAACCTAGTAAGTATGATTTCGACTTACCATGAAAATCAAGTCACAATACAGCGACAAAAATATACCAGAGTTGCATACACGTACACAGCAAGTGTAGCCCAGGATTACAAGAAATCCATGGATGGGGTAGACAGTAGAAATCAATTCCTGTCTGCTCATTCTATGGAACGCGGCATAATTCATAATTTTTATAAGAAGTTTTTCCGTCGCATGTATAACATTGCATTATTTAATTCCTTTGTGATTTACAATACGCAGAACACTCATATTAAGCAAAGAGAATTCCGGATAACATTGGCGGAAAATTTATTGAAACTGCACCGAAAAATAGATTTGACAGCAGAACCACGACTTTTGACATCTGTAGTCGATCCGAATTTGACAGGACAGCCGTCAAGACAGGGTGGCAAAGAGACAAGAAAATCAACTTCCGTTCGGCCCAAAGTTGAGCACAGGCACTTTCCAGTTCATAATGGCGACAGGAAATCTCGCTGTTGGTTATGCTGCCAACGCAAGAAGAACTCGAGAACTGTGTGGAAATGTCTTGAGTGCGACGTTAATTTGTGTATTGGAAGCTGCTTTATGAACTATCATACTGAGAATAGTTGTTAATGTTGTTATTTATTGTACGTTACCCCGTTTTACCTCCTTTGGATAATCCTTATCTTTCTGATAGGCTCATAATGGCAACGCAATTGTAGTCAGTTATCTAACAAATTAAATTAAGTAGCAACAACTTTTCAGACAGTAGTGAAACTGGCCAAAACGTTTTTATTTTAATTGTATTTTGTTTGTTAGAAGGCTCTGAAGGTTATGTGATAGGTGTTTCCCTTACGAATAAATTTCCTTTTTTACAAAAGCAATATTACTCAAAATGATTATGCACGTCTATTTATGCCCATCGTATAAAAACTTCTGTCAGACTTTAAAAACGGTGCGTGTATCAAATCTGTTACATTTATCATGGTCGTAATAAGTGGGCAAGCGGTTAGTTGCTACCGGCTCGAGATCGGTCTGTGTGGACAACCTTGGACTAGCCGATGTCCAGCAGTGGACGTCTCTAGACGGAAATGATGAATAGGCAGCTAACCCTCTTAAGTTTATCATATAGCGTCCGAAATAATGTAGTTGATAGCTTTTGATGAGTTAATGTCTGTATTTTAATCATATATAGTAATCATCATCGACCTAGCGTTATATCGGTTGCATCCGAGACTGCGTCAGTTAATCGTTTTGGATCACGGGGTTCGTTTATTAGTCTTACTAGATTTGACAGAATAAAGCGTTATATTCCTTTTTTTGTTCATATAGTATTGGCAAGGTTGCTAACAGGCAGTCAGTTTTAAGCTTTCTTTGCGAACAATTTTTGTCATAAAGTTACCGTTCCTTTTCCTAACTACGTAATGTTTGTAATTTTCTGCAAATAAATGTTGTGAATGTGTATTTTCTTTCTTTGCCTTATTCTCGTACTTATGTAATATCATAACCGCCCAGGCAATAATATTCGTTAATGCACTTCTTAAAAAAGGAAAACAAAATATTATCCGATGTTTTTCTTATATAGAGTCTAAAAAACGCTAGATACGTCCAGTATAATTCATCATCATCACCATCATCATCATCACCATCATCATCATCACCTTGCCGTAGTCGACTGCGCACACGCCGGTATAATTACTAAATCCAAATTATTTCGACAATAATCAAAGGCATTTGACGTCCGACTCAAACATAAATATACACATTGAACCACGTTAATTCAAAATCGAATTAAACTGAATTATTTTTACATAACCTTGTTTTATTGATGTACTGGGTTTCAGAACTTTACAAAATGTCAGTCTCTTTATCTAAAGCATACCCTTGTTACAAACGTAGATAAATAGTCGATATATAATGATTTTTAGAGACATATATACTGTTATAATTAATCCACAACTTAAATTATTTTAGGTATGGAAGATTTTGCTGGTACCGATACCTACGAAACTGTTCCTACTGACCAAGCGCCCATTTTTATAGGTACCTATTATTGTATCCATGCAATTGAACTATAAGACAGATCAGGAAACTTAAATAATTGGATGTTTACAGTGGTTAGCGGCGAACCATCGAGAGACCGACACGAGAACAAGCCTCCGACTCTGTCCAAAGACTCGAATTATTGTGATAGGTGTAGCAATATTGTGGATGCGCCACTCTCAATACACTTTGTACCCTCCCGCGACGCTTCGATAGAACCGGCCATTGATACGGACTTGACGATGTACGAGCTCAAGGTACTGAACAATGAAGATCAGCAGAATGACCTCGCTCTGAGAGAATTTGTATCGGCAGACTGCTATGATTTCAACTGGACAGCAGATGGACATGCGTTCACAGGCCAGAGAGAGGAATTCATCAAAACTCCAGGGCCGACATTCACCATGTCAGATGAGACTTCTGTAGTCGATGTTTTTTATAAGATGTTTGATAATGAATTTATAGATAAACTTTGTACGGAGACAAACCGAAATGCTGACCAGAAGATTAAATTGTTGAAAAAGCAAGGTAAGATGCTGCCATGTTCACGGGCTGAAAGATGGACGCCGACCAACAGAGATGAAATTATCAGTTATTTGGCATTCATCATTTTGGAAGGCCTTTACCCACAGCCCACAGAAAAGTCTTATTTCGGCTTCAACGGTTTCGGGACTATGCCTTATTTTGGTCGTATTTTGAGTTTCAATAGATTTCAACTACTAAGTACAATGATGTTTGCCGACGATACTGACGTCTGTACGGAACCAGCTCTGTATAGTGAAATTCAACCTTTGGTTGACTATTTCAACGAAAAGTTTTCGAGTCTTTACTATCCTTCTCAGGACATAGTTATTGACGAATCGCTACTGAAATATCCAGGGAGATTAAGCTTTGGTCAGAAGGTGGCATCAAAAGCTTCAAATGTCGGCATTAAATACTACGAACTGTGCGAGGCTTCCAGCGGATACCTCTGGAGGTTTTCTATATGTCCTATAAAAGGCAAGCGCAGCACTTCAGCCAAAAATGAGACAACTGAGCAAGCAATGACTTTAAATAGCAGTGAGGGTCAAAGTAACGCTGCTGCCAAAATTGTATACAACCTAGTAGAGCCTTTACTTTCTCACGGGCATACGATAATAATGGACCATTTTTACAATTGTCCTTTATTAGCGAGATGTCTGAAACGTCGAAAGACGGACTGCTATGGTACAGTAAGATTAAATCGAGAATTCGTTCCTGAGTCATTGAAGTCGTTGAATAAGGCGAACCTTCAACATGGAGAGGTAGTAGCTAACTATTGTTCTGATTTATCTATATCTGTATGGCGAGATGCCAACCTAGTAAGTATGATTTCGACTTACCATGAAAATCAAGTCACAATACAGCGACAAAAATATACCAGAGTTGCATACACGTACACAGCAAGTGTAGCCCAGGATTACAAGAAATCCATGGATGGGGTAGACAGTAGAAATCAATTCCTGTCTGCACATTCTGTGGAACGCACCAGGGTTAAGAATTTGTATAAGAAGTTTTTCCGCCGCATGTATAATATTGCATTATTTAATGCCTTTGTGATTTACAATTCGAAGAACAATCATATTAAGCAAAGAGAATTCAGGATAACATTGGCGGAAAATTTATTGAAACTGCACCGAAAAATAGATTTGACAGTAGAACCACGACTTTTGACATCTGTAGTCGATACGAATTTGACAGGACAGCCGTCAAGACAGGGTGACAAGGAGACAAGAAAATCAACTTCCGCACGGCCCAAAGTTGAGCACAGGCACTTTCCAGTTCGTAATGCCCACAAAAGACCTCGTTGTTGGTTTTGCTCGCAACGCAAGAAGACTTCGAGAACTGTGTGGAAATGCCTTGAGTGCGACGTTAATTTGTGTATTGAAAACTGCTTTATGAAGTACCATACTGAAAATAGTTGTTAATATTTAGTGTAATTCTTGCACGTTACCCCCTTTTGCCACCCTGGATAGACCTTTTTCTTTCTGATAAGCTGATAAGGCCAACGCAATTGGAGTGAGTTATCTAACAATTTAACAGGAACTTATTGGACAGTGCTGAAATTGGCCAAAATGTTTTTATTTTAATCGTCATATAATGTTTCTTAATAGGTATGTTCTGAGCTAATCTAAGGTAATAATAAGTAATAATAATAATAATAACGTTTATTGGAACTTAAAAACACAATACAAATAAAATAATATACGATGGTAACTGCTAAAGTATTAAACTGTGTCGCGGCTACTAGGTTTATGTGATAAGTATATATCTTACATATAAATTTTCTTTTTTGACAAGAGCATTATTACTCAAAATGCTTATACAGATCTGCTCATGCACATTTTATAAGACTTAAAAAACGATGCGTGTATCAAATCTGTAACATTTATCACGACAAGCGTTTGGACGTGGGCGGTTCAATATCGGTCTGTGTGGAAAAACTTGAGGGAGGCCTATGTCCAACCGTAGACGTCTCTAGACTGACATGATGAATAAGCAGCCAATCATGTTTAGTATATTTTATTGCGTTCTAAGTAGTAACAACGACAGCATTTGTAAAGACTGTATTTTTTATCATAATATAGTGATCATCATCTTCGTATCGTTATATCGGTTGCATCCAAGCCTTCGTCTTGAATCTCGGGGTTCGCTCACCCGTCTAACCAGATTTGACAAAATATTAGCGCTTTATTATTTTTTTTAATAATTTTGTACTAACAAGGATGCTAGTAGAGCAGTCTGTTCTGAGCTTTCGGTAAATATATTCTTCGTCTTCATAATTGGCGAGATTTATACTAAATCCTAGTTTTACTTGTTTCGTGGACATTTTTGTGTCACAGTCGACATTACGTACAGCGCGAATATTTCTTCTTCTTCCATTTAAGAGCTAGGTAGCTCTTGTCGGTGGAGCAATTGCCATTGGCTTCGGTTTTCTGCCTTTTCTTTGACCTCTTTATCATAGTTAATTAATATTTTTATTTCCAGAACCACCTCAACCAGGACATGAAAAAATCTTTGTCCGTAATATTAGCGAAATGAAAAAAGATCCTGCAGCCGCCTTAAAACAACAAGCTGGAAAGAAAAGTATTATTCATCTAAAAGCTCAAAAATGTGTTATTTCTAAATACAAGTACTGCTTTACATCAACTCTGCCAGATACCTCTCACCCTGTGTATGAGATTATTCAGAAAGAGCTCAGCAGCCTTTATAAGTGTGAGATGACTAAAGAGGCTATCTTTCTTAGCATTTTAAGGAATAGGCGTTTTTTCTTAGGTTAGTAAATAAGTTAGAATAGTCGCTTTGCCTGCTTTTAGAGTTTGCTTACCATTTCGGGACTAAGAAAATATTATGTGTGTAATATTATGTTTAATCTTAATATATAAAATCCTTGCGTTACTTACTGACTGACAGACAAGCTACAGCCGAAACTATTGGGCGCAGGAAGCTGAAATTTAGCATGTATGTTCCATGGGGACCGTAGGGGTGCACTAAGAAGGGATTTCTCGAAATTCCCACGGGACCGGCCAAAACAGGAAAATTTAAAAAAAATGCAGGCGTAGCTGCTGGCGTCTTCTAGTTAATTATAAAAGTAGGCTAGTTTGTGGATAAATAATAGATAATATTAATATTTTCTCTTTTTAATAGAAGTATAAAAATAATATTCAACTCGTTCTCCTTAAGATACATGCAATTTCATTTGAAAACTTAACAGATTAGTAGATAATAATATCCATCAGTATTCTACATATTTAACTATTGAAGTTCTACTTTAGTCATCAATTTGAAAGCACTTTTTCCTTAAATGAACAATCACATCGTGTGTGATCTTTATGTCATTGTTGCTTTTGCTTGAGATTTTTCGTTAAGTTTGTAAATTATATTCGAAACCATAGTATTAAGCTATTTATGTAACATTTATAATTGTTATAATCTAATTAGATTGTTTAATTTATTATTATACACTTGTAGAGTGTGAGAGAGAGTATATAGCACTCGCTCACATTTGAAAAAATATGTCCGTTTGTACACATAGCTTGATTACACACAAGTCAACCTTGACAGTTGCATACGATTTTGATACTTTTTTCCTACGTAATATGAACGGTGCAAAGGTCAAAGTGTCTAGCCTGATGATTCGCCGTATCGTACGTGCACAACAGAGACGCCATAATGTCGCCCAACATACTCATTGTTTTACAATAAACAACTTAAATTTAAATAAAATTACGGCATTCTCTCTTTTACAAATTTTTGGATTTGTGATTTGCTTTCGTTGTTGACAAAGGAATTTTGACAGTTTATTTAAAAAATATATTTCTGTATGTTATCTATATTTATTTCAATTTTTTTACTAACTAGTTACGAGGTGTCACTTGTATAGTACCTATAGGATTATAGTTCAGACTGTCATAATTTACCGTACTTATATACCTTATGTTAGTAAATTTGTCCAAGGATGACTAGACTTTGTTTTATGTCATCATCCTCTTGCCGCGTTTCCCATTTATTTGGGGTCGGCGCACTTTGTCCTTCCCTTCCATACTTCTCTGCCGCCGGTCATCCAATAATTTACCCCTTTCTCTTTCATATCCATTCATACACAGTGCATTATTTATTATTCGCCCAGAAGTCTTATTTTTGTGCAAGGGTTCATTCTTTTTATCGATGTATTATATGTATGTGACGATTCAGCAAGAGCTAACTAGCCTTTACAAGCACTAGATGACTAAGGACGTCCCCACACCGAGCATGCGTGTTCTTCGAGCGTTTGAGCGACTCAAACGCCGCGCCGCCTGCTACTTGCGACTGCATGGCGTGAGGGTCGCGTTTTATCGGCGTGCGGTGTGTGTATAACATGAATGCTACATGCACGCAAAGCTCGTGATTGACTAAAGCACTTGTTCATTGTGTAGTGGGTGAAAGGGAAAACTTATAGCCAGAACATAAAATAAAAAAAACCAACAGGTACAAATATTTAGTCCGTGACAAACGTTCTGGTAAAAATCTGTGAAAGATATTTATAATTCATAAGTTATAAATATTGCCTGCTTGCAGATCCTTTAGCTGAAGGATGCCAATTAAAAAAATGTGAAATTGGAGAGGAAAAACCCAAGGAAACGATGACGACAGGGAGAAAAAGTATCATCAGTCCTAAAGATCAAAAACATGTCATATCGAAATATAAAGATACATTTACCACGGGTCTCCCAAAATATAATGACGGCGTATACTTGTCTATACAGAATGAGCTTTATAAGCTTCATAATTACAAAATGAGTACTATGGCCATCTACCTTAGTATACAAAGGAGAAGAAGATATTTTTTCGATGAGGAATAGTGCCGACTCATCATCACCATAGTCCACTACTAGATATGGGCCTATCCGACGGCACGCCACCGAGTCCGACTTTCGGCACTTTGCGTATCACTCCATCTAGACATTCTAGACGGAGGCGGATGCAGGTCTATATTTGTAAAGAATAACAAGTGTAAGAGTTTTATTTTTATCAAAGAAACGGTCAGGTTCGAAAAAGTGGTGTAGGACGAGGACCATTGCATTTATTATTTGTTGGTTTTAAATAAAAAAATTGCATATCCTTTAGCTGACTTATTGGGTAAATATGATATTGGAAAAGAAAATCTTAGGATATAAAGCCAGGAGGGCAAAGCGCCATTATAGCTACCCCTTTGGGTGGCGGCGGTCAGACAGGCAGACTCTGTAGAAAGTCTAATATTCAGCTAGGGATTCAGGCAGATAACGAAGAAGGATTATGATGACTAATTAATTATTGTCATTTACAGCTCTTTTAGTTAAAGCACACCAATCGAATAAAATCAAATCGAACAAAAAGAAATCGAATGTCGATCGAATCGAAAAGTATCCTCATACAACAAGAAAGGGAGGGAAGAAAAGTATGATCAGTATACCAAATCAAAAACATGTCATATCCAAATATAAAGATATTTTCGCCACCGCTTTACCTTCATCCAGTCACGGTATATACTTGTATATACAGAAGGAACTTTTTGAGCATTATAAATACCAAATGAGTATTAAAGCTATTATCCTTAGTATAAAAAGGTATAAAAAATATTTTTTCGACGAGTGATTGGTTTTAACTGGTGCTATTAAGTTGCTATTTTTGTAGAACAAAACATGTTTTATTTTATTTTTACCTATTTTTTTTTTGTTTTGATCGGTAAATGAGAGTACCGGAGGTCCCATCCCCCACCTCCTCCTATTCCTTTCCTATTACATAAAAAGACAGTACGTGCTAATTGTTGGTTGGTGTGATGTGTTCCGAAAAAAAATGTTGCGGGATATTTAAAATCTGATATATTTATCTACCAATTAAATATTTTGTTGTGTTTGTCGTTTGCAGATCTTTTAGTTGAAGCGTACTATCGGAATAAATGCTCTATTGGCAAAAAATCGAATATATGTGGGAAGAAAAGTGTTATCAGTCTTGAAGAACAAAAAGATGTCATATCGAAATATAAAGATCTTTTTACCACTTCTCTGCCTTCATGCAGTCACGGTATATACTTGTATATACAGAAGGAGCTTTTTGAGCGCTATAGGTACAAAATGAGTACTAAAGCTATATATCTCAGTATCCGAAGAAAGAGAAAATATTTTTTGGCTGATTAGTTACAAGTGCTATTAATAACTATAAATAAATTGACAAAAATACAATCTTTGTAAGGCAAAACGTGTGAGAATGTTTCATTTTTGTGTTTAAGTTTGATGAGCTTCTATCGGCGTACAAGTGAAAACAACAATCGTTAATCATTAAAGTAAAAGCAAACAGCAGTGTGTTTTAATTTATTGAATCTTGTCACGTACATTTTTTGGCAGCGGTTCTGGTGAAAATGTGTATAGACCAACTCATACAGCATGTAATCTCAACCTAAGCAGAATGTACTTCAGCAACTGATTATATCTATAATAAAATATATTTTTATAATAACTATATATTATAAGGATGCACTTCTGCAGGTACTGATCGCTACAGATTCATACGTACCCTAGACGGCAAGGAGTTGATGATGGTTGACGGCTACACTTATTCTGCGAAGAACAAGAGATGGTACTACTGCTCAAGGAGAAGGCAGGGCGCCTGCCAGGCCTGTGTCCACATCGACGGCGATCGGAACATTATCTCTATAAGACAAGAACATAATCATCCACCGCCCGTGTATACTACGATCAATGGTGCTTACGTCAAAATATCGAAAAGGCGCAGGCGTCAAAAAGTGCCTTTGTTGTCTGTTATGATACCGGAAGAGAAGAAGCCTGATTTAAGCCAAAATGCTAGAATCGATTAGATTTATTTTACCAGCATTGTTTTATTGCATGAATACTTTTATTTATTTTACTAGTTAGATAAGTGTCACAAAAGTCACTGAAAAAGGCCGCCATTTGTGGCAATAGCCACGGACAAAATGGCCGACGCATTTTAATCAAGAATATGATCTTAAGTTACTCCTGTCTAGTCAGACAGTTTTTTCATTATTTTTATGTGTGTGCATGACTTTGTGTGTTTAATTTAATCCACTTCTTAATATGCTAAGTAGAACGTAAACGTAGGCATAATGCATATAGAAGTAAGTGTATACGTGATTTTTATTTTAATTTTTATTTGGGGGATTTCATATTTATATACCTGTACCTACGTGAAATAAAAACCACTTCCAAATTGTAAGACAACTATGATATGCCATACTGCTCTTAGTTTTGAAGACCAACAAGCGTGCCAACGATTTTGTAAATCAGTCGGTATTATTCCATAGCGCTTTGACGTTTGAGGGACTAGACAAGTGGCATTCGCTCCTCATATCTAATATTGCTATCGGCAATGAATACAAATTTACATAGAAGCGCAGTACTTAAGAATTTCGTGTGCCGATTCCAAGTGGAGATTCTCCAGTTTAGTTCGTAGTTGGCGCCGTTGGCGGCGCTGCCGTTGTTCTCCGTCTCTCTTTCTCTCGTAGTTAAGATACACAGGAGGAACGTTCGTCTCCGTTCCTTTCGTAGAGACAGCTGTCATAGCGCGACTGCCACGCCGCCAAGCGGCAATTTGGGTCACTGAAAGTTTGCCTTCAGAGCGCCCACAAGAAATGCGCCTCTGTGTAAATATCTGAGCTCTTTGCTATTGGTTTGGTTGTCATAGTATACAGGGTAATTTTTTATGTAGTTCGGGTATTTTTTTCTGTGGTTCTATATCAATAATAGAACACATTTCCATAAATCACTTTTTAATTTTTTATCCCACCAAATCCGAGTAAAAATATCCGAGAAACAAGGAAATCATAGACACAACGTTATTCATTGCAATAATACTATCAAACACGCGCGCGATGCGACAGGGGTAGAGGCGCGGGATGCAGGACGGGGGGTGCGGGGCGTGGTGCCGTGACGTTCAAATCGCGAGTGCTACGAAATGGTACTAATTTATTTACTCAGTGGTGAAAGCCTTCGTGCAGCTAGAACAATGTACGAACAAGAAAGTGTACCTCGGATGCAAGCTCAAGGAGTTAACAACCCAGAAGTTCCAAGTGAACGCATTATTTTAGCGGCCAACCAAAGGCTTTTGGATCATGGCCAGTTCACAACCCCTAGCCATGCACTAGGGTAGGGCAGACCTCGCCTGGCTACTGACGTCGAAGACTTGATCTTCGAATTCTTCGAAAGGGATCCACGAGCCAGCACATACGATGCAGCACGTCGCTTCGGTGTGAGCCAGCCCGCAGTGTGGAGACTGCTAAAGCTGCTGCAGCCGGTCTCCATCCGTACGATTACCAGCCGGTACAACATCTTCAGGAAGTAGACCAAGTACCTACCACGACGAGTCTTGTGTGAAGTGCTTATTAATCATGTCGAAACGAACATCCTATGGACTGATGAAGCACAGTAGGTACGTGAATAACAATAATTTTGAAGCTAGAATACAGTATCAGATCGGCGTAGGTAGGTAAAACAAAAAAATAAAAAATACGTGTTTATTAATTTTCGTAAATGTATAATATATTTAAATATCCAAACTACATAAAAAATAACCCTGTATAAATATACATGGCTATGACAACCAAATCCTTCTTCTTCAACTACGTGACACGTCGAAGGCCTATGATAGTTCCATACATTCTTGCTCTTGGCAAAAAGCAATAGCTAATCGGATGTTGCTTTATATGTCTTATCTCTGTACCATGATGCAGTCTTTATGGCTAATCGTACGTTTTGATTATGAATATCATTGGATATGACTGTATGAAGAGTAGTATAGTCTTGCTGATGTCAGCATGAATGGGCCGGCTCGACCGGGGAAGTACTACCCTCTCACAAAAAATCGACGTAAAGTAACAGTACCTAAACTGTTGCGTTTCGTGCGGTGAGTGAGAGTGCCGGAGGCCCTATCCCTTATTCCTTCTCCCTCATCCCACTCCTTATCCTATCCCTTTTCCCAACCCCAAGGGGCGGCAACACACTTGTGACCCCTGCTGCGGGTGTCCATGGGCGGCGGTAATTGCTTACCATCAGGCAATCCGTCTGCTCGTTTGCCGCCTATTATTACATAAAAAAAACAGCCTTGTATGAGCCATTATTGGTTCCCTATTTCAGGCAATAGCTATCGTTTCTCAGAGGGAATCTTTTATCGTCGTTTCAAAATATGGGCAGCTACGACACTTACCTATTCACTAAGCTATTCACGCACGCAGTAATAGCACATCTCTCAGATATCTATGGTCAGAAGAAGTATGTGGTTTTCTTTTTTTTAATATTTCTATATAAGGATTAAGCGTTTAAGCTTACCAAAGTATCACGAATCTATAATTTTTGTGTTTTAACTGTTTTTTACTATGCCTGGTTTTAAGATTTGCGGTAAGCGAACCAAGACTCTATTATTTTAATTTATGTGTGAGTATAAGTTTTATATCAAGTTATTTTATACAATCTGGTATAAAGGCTTTTTATTAAAAGGTTTATATGGATGTACTTAAAAACATTTGAACAAACTACTTGATGCTTGCAGACAAAGAATGACAGTATTATTATAATTTTATTACGGTAACATAATAATATTTTAAGACATTGACCATAATCGAATCACCAATTGTGATCTCAATATAATTTTGTAGTATATCCTCATTGAATGATCCAAATGAATAATTGTGATAGTCTTGCTTAGAGATTAAAGATCATAGTATAAATATTAGTCCTTGGTAAAACATTCCAATGTATGACGTATAATTGTGATATTGTCGTATAATTGTACTTAATGTATGTTAAAGTAAATAAATAAAGTTTATATTATGTAATTGTACTCAAAAAGTACAAGTTTTGATTTGGGTCTTGCTGAAACCGCGAATCGGTTGTACCATACTAAGTTGAATTTGCACCTCGATAAGATATATGGCACAGCTGATATGTTCTCCCCAATTATCTGCAGTAATATGTACTTACATCTTTCTCGCGAGAATACCAGCACTGCAGTATCACCTGTTATTGTAATATCTTGGTTGTCTAGAAGAAATTCCATTTTGCTATAAGACCGCCCTTGTACTTATCACTAGTTTTAAGTACTTTACAATTTGATAAATTGTATATTTGTATTTTTATTTCCGGTGTACTCTCTAGCTGACGCATGTCCTTATTTGTTCTCCCTATTTATGAGTTAATATCCAATGTCATAAGTACATACCTTGTAGGTATAGATATCCTTTTTATTTTTTTTACTATGTTAATCCTTGTATACATGGAAGGTTAGAGGTTCGCAGATTGGGAGTAAAAAATATAACTTAGAATATCACCACTTATAATAAACTACGGCAGGTATAAAAAGTGCTTTTCTCGCCGTATCCCGGTCTGTGAAAATTTCGACCAACCTAAGTTAAATATGAAATGCATGTAACGTTAAGAAAATCTGATAATCTTCTAAAAATAAAATGAAAAAAATATGTTGGTTATAGTTTTGTGAACTATGTATTTTTTAACTAAGCAAATGAGCCCTTTTAAATAGATCTCATCATAAATATACCCAAATTTTACTTTAGTAGAGTTTCATGTTGTATGAAAAATGTAATGTTTGTAGAACTTAGTAACACATGAATAAAGAGTTTGAAGTTTATAATTACGACTTTCATTTCTTCGGGACTAGCATTAATTTATATATCCACGCTAAGGTATGAAATATAATGCTTATTTGCAACAACATGGCTCTTTAAAAATAATTTAGAAATTGATCTATAGAATTTAATTAAAGTATTCTATTTTATTCTGGACTGCTCTATTTTCTATTCTATATATTTTGTAGATTACTAGTCATAACTTGTACAAACGTTTGAATACATTTTTACCGTATCATACGAAGTAGAGACAAGTATATGCCAAATCATAAACACAAGAAATATTTCATTTGCTGCTTTAGATTCATACGGTGAGTTGTGAGAGAAAATTCCCTTTTATCATTTAAAATCGATCGTAATAATCGTAATATACGAGTTCGTTTTCACTCAAATGCCATTAAACGGGGTTCGGATATTACTTATTTAGCTAAAACTACAAAAACATTACCCTTCCTTTTGGCTTAGCCGTAGTCGGGTAAAAAGTTGGATAAATTAAAAAGATTCCTTGAATTGTAAAAAATCCTTAAATTGTATAGTTATAGTTACGATGTCAAATATACGATGTATTATTTATTCCAGAGACTGCTGAATTTATACGCACCGTTAGAGGTAATAGCTTGTTACTGTTCAACGGCTACACGTTTTCGGGCACCAAAGGAAAATGGTTCTACTGTTCTAAGAAGAGAATGGACCTATGTATGTCGAGTGTTAAAGTGAATGCCGTCGGGGTCATAATTGCCACAAGAGGAGAACACAACCATCCACCACCTGAATTTTCTGTAGTAAATGGTATTTATCATAAGGTGGCTGCGAAGAAAGGTCATGAAATATTACCTGTAGTAACTGTTATGAAACCAGAAGACTTTAAATATGAAGACTTTTAGACTATTACACTTGACATTAATTTTAAAGTGCGCGATATGTACCTTTGTTTCGATATTTCGGGTGTAAGATCACGCATGTACAATTATTGTGCATGTACAGTATTAATTATTTTTAGGAAATTTACTAACTAAAATTGTGATATAAATATGTTTAATTAATTCTTTATTCATACGATGCTGCCGATTCTATCCAGCCAATAACAAAAAATATTTGTGATTAATGTAAAGCAGGGATGCATTTAAGAATATTGTAAGGTCTTCGTCTTTTCTGCAAGATACGGGTAAGGAATGGGTGATTCTATGTATAATATGTATGTATTTACAAAAAAAAAAGTATATTTGTATGTTTATCCATTGTCTAGTACCCATAGTACAAGCTCTGCTTAGTTTGGGACTAGATGGTGTTGTATGAATGTGAAAAAAAAAAATAAGTGTACCATTGTATATATAATATAGTCCTCCTTATCGATTTCGGTAACGGCGACCGAAGGCAATTCTTTTTAATTTCGAGCATGTGCTCTAATATGGCTCGCAAGCCCAAACTTAGTCTTAAAAGTCCGGTTACAGGAATGGCAGAATAACTGGTAAAAGTAAAACAGTGATCTCAATAAAATTGTTTTTTTAGTAAGTAAGTTTATGTAAGCTGTAAGTCGATATACTTTATGTGTGATGCCGTAGTGGAGAAGAAATCGCTAATTTTTTTTCGTAAAATATATTTTCCGTTACATTGTGCCTATTGGCTAGGTATAAATAAACTGAACAATTTTAATTTGACTTTTCGTAAGCACTTTAAAAAAGTTTACACGAAATAAATAATCATTTCATTTCATTTCATACATGTAACAATCTGACTTGTAAGTCATTTCGGAGTATTTTAAATAGCAATCGCTAGTAAATTATAAATAAGGAATATCTGGAAATGTTATAAAGGACAATGGCAGAATTTGGTCTGGGTTTGTTGTGGCGACCTTAAACTTCATATGAACAAATCAAATTGTTTTTTTTTCTACGATTTTTAATATTTTCACTTTGTCTCGTTAATGCTGGAGTATTTTATGATGATAAAAAGCATTCCAATTGATTACGCATACTTTATTATTTGATTGTTGCCATAGACAATGGTGTGACAGGAATAGACGTGAGTGCTATATCCATATCGATAATTAAATAAGTAATCGATACGATCGACCTTTATTGAATTGGTTTTAAAATGCAGTTATTTATTATTTAATCAAGAGTACATCACAAAGTTAATATTTTTGAAGCAAAACAACGTTTAAATCAATTAAAAACGTTACAGCATCGTTTTAATGTAGTATCGATTTCACATAAAATCGATTTAAAATGTGCAGGTCTGCGTTTGTCTTTGGCTGTGACAGATGCTACAAAATACTTGAACTGCGTTTTGATGTCAATCTGATATATGTCATTTGATAATTCAAACGTACCTACATTTTTTTAACTTTCATACTTTAACTTTCCTTTTACCTACATTGTTCATTCTTAACTAAAAATTAAAACACCGATATCTTCTTTTTCCGCGTTTCCTGAGTGAAAATAGAATCATTTATAGACTCTGTTACTTACGCCAATTTTTTTGATATATTTTTTATTACTGTACGCTTCAATTTAATTTCAGACATTTTGATGTATGGAGATCTGCCATTGTCCTTTGTGAATATCTGTAATATGAAACTGATTGCAACTATCTGTCCATCTCTTTATCTTTTGAATGTGTATACATATTTGAATGTTTAGTTTTTCTATTTATTTTATTGTATAAATTTACGAAAATAAGGATTTTATAAGACATGTGTATGTAAAAAATAAGATAATATCTAGTCATTCATCCAAAGCGATTTTCCATGTTTTATTGTTATCAAATTCTAGTCCATATTATACAATTTTGTTTAAGAAAGGCCAAGGCTTAAATTACATTAAAAATGTAATAAAACAAAATTGGTTTATATTTCATACTCTCTGCCGCAGTATGCTGAGCAGTATGATAGCCACTGCGTTATCGCTGCATAGGTGCTTATTATTAGATACTCTTATTTGTAAAAAATGTCTACTGCCGGATTGCATTGTACTGTAATTAGGAATAATTGATGTTAAGTATTATTATAACAATAATCATGATACAGATACCGTATTTCCCTTATGTCTTATATCCTGTAAGTAACTCACACATATTTTGTCAATAAACAATCAATATGTCTTACCGTGATAACTTTGGATAAAGTAAAGCATTCAATAATTGAAAAGGCATCTTATATAATTTCCTACCATTAATTAGACACATGAAATAGAAAGAAAATAAAAAGAATCAGGAGCCATCGGTGCCTCAATCATCTCCTGTTTTCCAGTGACCCCTTTACCTGCTTTCTTTTTGATAGGCTCCTGACCCGTGTCTTGCGTAGCTTTAACAAAAAAAGCAACACAGCAACTTTCGCCTTGGAGTCCGGAGCGAAAGTCTTTCTTTAGTAAAAAGCAATCAGATTGCTGCCCACCATACTTACAAACATTCCTTCTTTCAGGATCTTACCGCTTCATAGAAACCGTGCTAGGCAACACTCTACTCATGGTCAACGGCTACACTTATACTCAAAACAACAGGTCAAAGAGGTGCTACTACTGTTCCCGTCGAGCTTGTAGGAGCAGGGTCAAGTTGAACGAAGATGGAGTCATCGTCATGTTGAAGGAGGAACATGATCATCCGCCGCCGATGTATAGCGTCATTCGAGGAAAGTACTACAGGATAAGGAATGGCACAGTAAAAAAAACTCGGAGTTCATATGAATTTCTGCGGCCCATGTCTTATATTTAATTCGTGTTGTGCTTATGGTACATCCGAACTGTAGTTACTTTATCTTGGACAATGTTTTGAATCACGGCAACATTTAGCAACGACCTAAGGAGGTACATCGGGTGTTTTTTTATAGAATGTTGTGCTCTAATATTCTGAAATGCTGCTCAACAAAAAGTAACTGCGGTGTGGATGCATTATTAAAGGTTCGGGAAGCTGTAATCATATTAGTTTAAGAATAGTAGAATTCTGAGGAATAACTATTTAGAAATAAGTTGTTCTCGATGAACAGCGATTTATTTCACTTTTGACATTTCCTGTACATTTCTGAAATATGTCACCCAATATTAAGGCAATCATGCGCAGCAACACGCAACTTTTCGTAAGACGTTTGTTAGACTATTAATAGTAGAAGATGTATGTGTGGCATGCTACGTTGTGTTCAAGGACGTCGCCACGAGGGGGCAGAGAGGTGCAGCTGGCTCCCCACTAGAAATGATAAAAACCCTGCAATTCATACTTTTCTCATTTTCCATATCAACTTGCCCCCGCCTCCATAGGCCATAGGCTGGCGTCCTAGCCCCCCCTAGGCAATCGGCTGGCGACGTCCTTGGTTGTGTTTAATCATTTATATTTTATACACCTTAAATTTAAGAGAAAGATGTGAAAGATGAGTATATATCGAAGATTGAAAGCAAAAATGTGAGAGGTTCAATGGCATAAATGATATGGAAGAATTGTGGCAGTCCCTTTAGGAAGAGGTAGTATGAGTAGCGTCTGAAGTATGTGGTAAAAATACGAAAGATTAAGACAAGGATGTACAAACAGCAGTGTTAGAGAAGAAGAAAGTTTGGTTAGACTGGTTGGCTGTCAGAGAAAATGAAAGAATGGGAAAAGCAACGATTGAGGACATAGATGAAGCTAGAAAAGAGTTTGTATGTTCAACAAGAATAGTCAAAGAAATGGTTAAAAGGAAAAGAGAGGAAAAGAAATATGAGTTTGAAAGTAGATTATCTGACGACTTTTGGAGAAACATTAAGTTTTTCTGGAAATCCGTTCGTGCAGTTCGAGAAAAAACCGCAATCCTCAGAATACACAGCAATCAGAGACAAGAATTGAAAGATACTGAATGGTAAATCGTGTGTGCTGAAGAGATGGAAAGAGTATTTTGAAGGACTATTTGAAAGAACGACGACAGAGACATCAACAGGTGAAATTAATGGTAATTATAGCAATGATGAAAACGATATTGGCGTGGATGAGATTTTGAAGGCACTGGCCAGTATGGAATTAAGTAAGGCTGCAGGGTATGATAGGATTACAGTTAAAATGCTGAAGGCTGGACAGGGCATCATAGTTAGTTGTCTGCTGCAGCGTTTATTTCACTTGTGCTGGAGCCCCGGCCGAGTACCTGATGACTGGGCCACAGCAGTAGTTGTGCCTCTTTATAAAGGAAAAAGCTCGCAACAAGATTGCAAAAACTATAGAGGCATTAGCCTTCTCAGCATTGTTGGCAAATTGTATGCGAAGGTACTGATTGAAAGAGTTATGAAAGTCAGCGATAAGAAAATATGGGATTTACAAGCGGGATTCCGAAAGGGTATGGGGTGTACGGATTAAGTCTTTTCCTTGCGATGGATAGCCGAGAAATTTTTGGCCAAAGGTCGAAAGGTCTACTGCGCATTCGTGGATTTGGAAAAGGCTTACGATAAAGTGGTGAGGAATTAAGTGTGGTCGGTGCTGTCAATGAATGGGGTGGACAGCAGCCTCATTTGAGCTCTGAAATCCTTATATGAGGATTCTAGAGCTTGTGTGAGGATAAACGGGGCATACACTGACTGGTTTACCATCAACACAGGTGATAGACAAGGATGTGTAGCATCGCCGTGGCTGTTCAACCTCTTCATGGACAGTTGTTTGCATGATTTGAAACATAGTGATTGTGGATTAAGGATGAATGAGTTACTTGTCAAATGCCTCCTTTGTGCTGATGATCAGGTTATACTTGCGTCTTCAGCGGAGAAGTTGCGACACGTGACACTACTATTTTAAAAGCATTACTGCAACCGTAAGGAGATTATGGTTAAGACTGCAAATCTTGTTTTAATTCCGACTAAAAATATTAATAATTGAGGATTATTTTTATTATTGTCCTTTTATATCTACCCTCTCACGTTACTCGCATTTTTATTCAAATTTGATTATGATTTGTTACATTATTGTAAAAGTAAAATGTAATTTCATTTTCTTACTACAGATAAGTCGAAAACGGTCGGACAGAAAACTGTCGTAGGAACTAGAAGAATAATTATGACAACAGGTGCGGACGGTTCAACTTGCGTTATCAGTCAGCCCGTCGCCGGAACGACAAAGGGAGGCCAGGGCGAGGGCACACCTAAGTCAAATCCCGCCCCACAAAAAGACGGACCAAGGCAAAAGGTTCAAATAATTCGGGCCCCGGACGGCAAAATCACTGTCAGAGGACTGCTAACGGGCCAGCATTTGATTCAGATGCCCGACGGAAAGTTGCACGTCGTGATGTCGAGAGATGGTTGTAGAAATATAGATTCTTAGTGGACTGTAGGTTGACGATCTTGCTGGTAGATAATGGGCGGGAGGCTTGATGGCGATTTATGATGTAAACAACGGTTTTTGACACAGAACTTTTTTATTACTTATAGGACACACAGAAACACATCTGCCTTGCCGGCGATCCAAAATTCGAGAGAGAATGTAAGAATGAGATAGCATTATAGACAGAGTGAATGGAAAATAATATATGTTACCATCTTAAAATTAAAATAGCTACCTTGTTACATGTTATGTTCTTGTTGGTGTTTCCAACAATGGTAACAATCATGCATGGTGCGTTAGAGAGGAAAGGAATGAAAGTGAATGTAAGTAAAACGAAAGTTATGGTTTTTGAAGAGGAGAAATGCGTTACGGCTTGTAATGTTATGATCGATGGACAGCGATTGGAGCAAGTGAATGAGTTAATATATTAAAGTTATAAGAATGAAGAAGATATTGAAAGAAGAGTTAATGCAGGTAATAGAGTGAATGGAGCTCTGAAGGCGTTTATGAATAGCCAAAACATGTCCAAAAAAGCACGTTTGGCTGTGCATAGAGGGGTGTTAGTACTTACTCTTATGTATGGTAGTGATAGGTGGGTATGGCAGAAGAGTCATGAAAGTAGAATAAATGCTGTAGAAATGAGAGCACTGAAAAGTATGTGTGGTGTTTCTTAAAGTAAGTAAAGAATTGTGTGATGAGAGTGTGTTGTGGGGTAAAAGAAGAGTATATAAGGCAAGTGTGGAAGGGACAGGACGAAGGGGAAGACCTAGGAGGACGTTCACTGACCAGATTGGAGACATCCTAAAAACAGGACAGGTTAGAAGTACCCTGAACAGAAGAGCATGCATGAGGAATCCGATGGGAGTGAATGAAGCAAGAGAGATATGTCAGAATCGTTGCAAATGGCGTTCCGTAGTCTCTGCCTACCCCTCCGGGAAACAGGCGTGAGTCTATGTATGTATGTACACCTTAAATTTAAGACAGCTATAGTATATCCACGTAAAATATCGACTCAGGCAGCATTGAATGACATGCCTGGCTCTTACCTATAAGCATATAAGTTAGAGACTAGATTTTAAATTTTTTTTGTGAGGCGTACTCATTATATGGACCTATGTATATAATGGTTATAAGTAGATATACAATTTATGTCCTTGATTATGTCCATGACTGCCTCGTTGGTCTCGCGGCATAAATGTGCTCGTGGGATTGGGAGGTCTCGGGTTCGATTCCCGGGTCGGGCAAAGTGTAAAGACATAAAGACATATTTATTTCTGCATTTTGGTTGTTTACAACACTTATACATGTCAAAAACCCTATTCTAGATGATGCCGGCTTTTCCTAGCTAAATGACTTCTTGAGAAGAAAGGCCGAAACAAACTCAGAGTCATTGTTTTTTTTTATGTCACTTCAATTTCTTTAGTCTTTTCTTCATCTTTTAAAGTCCAGACAAAAAAAGGGTTTAGTATGCAAGTACAATGCAGGAAATCATCTGACGCTTTTGGACTGACTCGGCCCACTGATGGCCCGCATTCAACAGCAATCGTACGGCTCAACCTTGATTGAGGGAGCCAGCACGATCTGTATCACTATGCCTCCACGCCATCAGAAGATGTATGCATGAGCATGTTAGCCTAAGCCATCAGACAAGTTGCCACAACTATTTGTTTATATGTTTAATAATGCCCACATCATACTCACAACTTTACATGCTAATACATAGTAAAATACATGTTGCAAACAATATGTAAAAATAATGAAATTTAAACAATAAAATGTCATGGTGTGATATAACACCCACATTTAGCCATGAATTTTTAGGTCCCACGTAATGGGGGGCGAGCCTATTGCCGTACCGGGCACATTACCAGACTCCGAGCTGCTACTGAGAATTTCGTAATAACACTTTTGCCCGACCTGGGAATTGAACCCGAGACCTCCCAATCCCACGCGCACATTTATGCCGCGAGACCCAAAGAGTATACAAATACTACGTAAGAAGAGGCGGATGTGCCATAGATCATGCGAGACTTTCAGCTTTGTATGAAACGTGCAGGGAGAACTCGTACCAACATAAAGATACTAATTGACATCGTTTTTATGTTGTCAGCATTGTCATATTTGTCAATATAGGGATGTACCCTCTAGTGATTAACGAAATATCGATATCGATAATATTCGGTAAGAAATAATTATAATTATGTTACGACTAGAATTATACTTTTCCAACACAAATAAAAGATGTATTTAATATTTATGTGTTTATTCAAACAAATTAGCCTATTCTATAAATCTATTCTAGATAAGCGAAGAAAAATACGCAGAACTAAAAGATATATTATGTATATACATGTAATAGAAAGGTTTTCAACATTTCTTCTGTAATAGGATTTAAAGAAATGTCTATAGATACAAGGCACAGCTGTTTTTCTGACTTGAGTTTCCTTTTTTTTAAGTCTTTCGGCTTAAAATGCTTGCCACTCACATAGTTCAACTGATGTAATGTTTCAATGGGCACATAAATCAAGTCTTGGTTTCCAGTTGCAGCTACACATTTTTACATCTAAAAAGAAAAAAAAGAATAGAATTTTTAGTCCTTGTGCCAATTTCTAATAACGGATTATCGTTAGATGACAGTCAGCACTATTGTTTACCTACAAAGTACTAGGATATGAAACTTTAGCATATTTCCTTATTTTTTATGTTTCATTGAAATATATCAGATTATATAACATTATAAATATTCATTGATCTTTATCTAGGGACATTTTGCCATAAATACCTACCCTTTTTTCATTGCTTGACCGGCATGTTGTTGTATGCCATATTTCGCACGTTATTTTGCTTGTTTTCATTGCGCTCCTTTCAATGCTAATCAAATAACTACGCTACATGTTACTATATGTAACACTAACACTAGAAGTGTAAAATCACATTTATTTGGTATACACAAAGCACTTTACAGTATGTTTTTTAACGTTTTATAAAGAAACTACATAACGCGGCAAAGTTCAATCTGGATAATAATGTGATAATGTGACAGTTGTGACATTTGACACTATTGACAGCCAAGGCGGTGATGTACGTATAACCCGTCTAACTTTGAAAGAATAATGTTCCAAGGGTACATAGTGAAGGATGCTATCTTCACGTTTTATATATATAATAGTAGCCTGTTCGCGACAGACATTAAAACTATGACAGTGAATAGTGTATTCGAAACCGCGAGTGAAAATCGAATAAAATCAGTGTTATCTAATCGTGCGGTACACCGGGTTCGGTTCCCGGACGTGTCAAAACGTTAAAAAATAGCTAAAATAGTGTAAATGGTTAGATTGCTAATATATAACAACTATGTAATACATGAACACTAGTCTTAAACTTGTGCTAACCGTAGGGACCTTAGATATCGAATCATAAATAGCGTTATCAGTAGTGACAGATAAGAGTTAATGCTTCATAAAACAGCTGTTTGTTTACATATTCGTATTATAGTTTTATAAGTGTTTTTTAGCTTCATATAGACTTGAAATCATGTCTAGATACCTTTTTATTGCTAGTTATTACCTTATATAGTTAAAATAAGCATAATAACAAAGCATTCGTATGTTTATTATAAAATTTGTTTACTTACGATAGTATTTACTTAAGAAATTCTGTAAATTTTTTATGCTTCAAAGTTATCATGTCATATGTTCGAATTGAATAAAGATATTTTCATGGTGTTTGTTTTAATAGATGCCCCATATAGTTGCACACAACGGCCTACCAAAATTATATATATAAATTTAGTATACGATAGTTTTTCAATAGAAAATATAGTGGGCGGGCCCTTGTGTGGCAGCATTTTTTGGGAGTTTTTATGGAATAACTTAGTGACGCTAATAGTTAGGTTTAGGTATTGTATACCAATAGATAGAACTTAATGAGACCTATCTAACGATGTATAGAACATGTATGTATGCATAATAGGATCGAAACATACGTAACATTTGTACTGTTTTGTAAATAAAAATAAAGGAAAGATTCCCTGTGCACGTGTTCGGTGCGATGGTCGTCGATAAGGTAAAGTTTCGAGGTACTTAAGCGACCACCAATTCGGGCAGTTGTTGCCGTCTCAACCACCATCTTGTAACCATCAAGCACCGCACACCTGAACAGCATCGCTCTCAACGTATGAAGATGTTTCATTTCTGAAGCCCTTACACATCGAAGCCATACAGTCCACACACATAGAAGAACACGCATCGTCGTAGGCACACGTCAGCAGCACACTACCAGCGCACTGTAGCGGACTAGCAAAGGTTCGATTCCTGGCATCCGTTACATTTGTTGGTCCTGTCGAAGCCGGATCACCTGTTGCTGTAGCGACCATTTGTTGGTCGCTTCGAGCCGGATTGAAGAATGCCTACGACGCGTTCAAGAGGTCGTGCTCCCGAGGTCGCCGGGGGAGCGGCTGGCGCCGGGCCTAGTTCCAGTACCCCTGCCCGCGCCGCCGCTGCCCGCAACCCAGCCGCCGCGGTCGTCCGTCACGACGGGCCACCGCGATCTCCGTCGACAACAGTCGGGAGCGACGCGCCGCCGCCGGCCCCCCCCGGCCCCGCGGGGAGGGACGAACGAAACATCACTCAAGATGCAAGGGAGCGAGCAGAGGTGCAGTCGAAAAATGAAGATGGCAAGGAAAGGACGTTGCAACCATCCGATAGATCGAGCGTTTGTACAGCGCAACATAGTATAATAGAAAATAGAGATAGAAAGAAGCCAACAAGGGAACGCGACCAACGCTCAGCAGCTACGGGACGCTCCAATAGAAATGTGATGTTGGCTCGAGAAGAAGTTTTGAAGATAAAACTACAGTTAGCACAGTTAGCACTACAGAAGGCTGAAGAGGAGGCGGACTCCGATGACTACGACGAGGATGGACAGTCAAAGCAAGATTACATACGTTCGTGGTTGGAAGAGGCTCCGGAACCCCAGCCCGGCCCTGAAGATATAGATATAGTGGTATCGGCGCCCACTAAGAAGAGGGACGTCGACGGGGCACAGAAGATAGATATAGAAGATGGACCGCCCTCACAGAAGATGGACGTTCATCAACAGGGAGGGGATTCGCTGAAGCCGTTCATCACGGATCTCACCTCCGCGATCGCCGCGCTCGCCGACAGGAAGCCACCGGACACATCGATAGTTGCACCACACCCGGCGGTTTCGAAAGTCATCATGACGCTACCGACGTTCGGCGGCGCGCACACCGAGTGGCTGTCGTTCAAGGCGATATACGACACCACCAAGAATTTCTTTAACGACGTGGAGAATACAGCGAGACTGAGAAGAAGTCTCAAGGGAAGAGCGTTAGAAACAGTTAGCTCTGAACTGATTGGGCATGCGCGACCAGATGAGATTATGAAGGAGTTGGAGCTGCAGTTCGGACGACCAGACTCGATCGCACAGGCAGAGACGGACAAGCTGAGGACCCTGCCACGCTGTAGCGAAGCACCTAAGGACATATGCGCGTTCGCGAGCAAGATTAGAAGCGGCGTCGTCACACTTCGTGCGTTGAAAAAGGAACACTACCTCATCAATGCGGAGCTAGTGCGCGTGTTGACCGAGAAGCTACCGAACTCGCTACGTGTGCAGTGGTACAAGACGTATACCGAGAAGTGCCAGTCGAAGCCGGACCTCAGCCGATTCAGTGACTTCGTGACAGAGTACGCGCGTTACTGTAGCGCGTTCGCGCCGGCTGAGAACATCACCGATGGGCCACCAAGCAGACGTACCGTGCAGAGGACGTACACGGCGACGGAGAAGCGAACGCATACGGACACGTCTAACGTGAAGTGCAGGATATGTGAACGCGAAGGACACTACTCGTCGGCCTGCAGCACGTTTCGTAACGCCAACGCAGAGAAGAGATGGCAGCTAGCTAAGCAGCATGGATTGTGTTTTCGCTGCTTACGCATACGCCGAATAGAACACTCGTGCAAGCCCAAGAAGTGCGGTGTAGAGGGATGCCGCGCTACACACAACCAGTTGCTTCACTACGATAGAGGAGCCCATAAGACCGAAGACGTGAACATAGAAAAGCAAGAAACGGTCGCCAGTTCGTGCATACGTGCAAAGGCTCAAGCATACTTAAAGATAGTGCCCGTGCAGATAGTCGGACCGGCGGGAGAGGCGTCTACGTTCGCCCTACTCGACGACGGAAGCACCGTATCGCTCATAGACGAAGACATAGCCAAGGAAGTCGGCGCGGAAGGGAGCCTGGACCCGTTTACGATCCGTGCCATAGGCGATACGTCGATCGACATGCCAACGTCGCGACGCGTAGACATACAAATACGAGGAGCCGGCGCCGACAGCAAACAAGTGCCTTTGTGTGCGCGCACCGTAGCCAGCCTACACTTGTCGCCGCAGAAGATCGCCGAAGAGGACCTGATAGACTGCAAACACCTCGAAGGCATCAAGAAGAAGCTGGTGTATGACATAGGCGTGCCAAAGGTGCTAATAGGTCAAGACAACTGGCACCTGCTCATAGCGAACGCAGTACGAAGAGGACCCAACGATCAACCGGTGGCATCGCTTACATCGCTGGGATGGGTGCTGCACGGCGCGCGCTCACGCACCTTGGGAAACACCGTACACTTCGTCAACGGTCTCTCCGCTATAGATGAAAACATAGAAGCGCAACTGAAAGAATATTTCGCACTGGAATCGCTCATAGTGAACCCACGTCGACCGAACTCGGACCCCGAGAAGCGGGCTACAGATATGTTAGAAAAACATACGAAACAATTAGAAGATAGACATATAGAGACGGCTCTTCTGTGGAAACAAGAAGACATCGTCATGCCAGATAGTTACGAGAACGCGGCAAGGAGGCTCGCACACATAGAGAAAAAATTAGATAGAAACATAGAGTTGAAAACAAGATATACAGAACAGATGAACTCGCTGATAGAAAAGGGATACGCAGAAGAAGCTCCCATGAATAGTACGCCAGGGAAGACTTGGTACTTGCCTCACTTCGATGTACACAACCCCATGAAGCCTGAGAAGATTCGTATAGTTCACGACGCCGCCGCGAAGACCAGAGGTATGTCACTCAACGATTACCTACTCACGGGACCGGACTTGCTACAATCGTTGCCGGGGGTGTTGATGAGGTTCCGTCGACACCGCGTCGCCGTCTCAGCTGATATAACAGAGATGTTTATGCAGGTGAGAGTACGCCCAGAAGACCGAGACGCGCTGCGCTACCTGTGGAGAGGTGACCGGCGGGAGGGACCGCCCCAGGAATACCGTATGAAGTCCATTATATTCGGCGCGGCAAGCTCACCGTGTACAGCTATATTCGCGAAGAATTGGAACGCTCGCAAGCACGCAGAAGAGTACCCGGAAGCAGCAGAAGCCATCATAGATAATCATTACATGGATGACTATCTGGACAGCTTCAGGAACGAACAGGAAGCGACGAGTATAGCGTCACGGGTGCGAGACATACACAGACAAGCGCACTTTCACCTCACGAAATGGGTGTCGAACTCTAGAAACGTCATCGAAGCAATAGAACCAAGTCAACATCGCCAAGAGACAGTCGGCCTCGCCAGCAAGGGGCAAGAAGAGAAAATTCTCGGCTTGATGTGGAAAACGAGCGCGGACGAGCTGAGCTTCAACCTTACACTCGCACGGCTTCCAGACGGACTCATCGGCACCGAAGCGCTTACGAAACGGGAAGCGTTGAAAATAGTTATGTCGCTATACGACCCACTCGGCCTCGCATCGCCCGTGACTGTTCGAGCCAAACAGATACTACAGGAAGCCTGGCGACTCGGTACAAATTGGGACGAGAAGTTTGACGAAAGCCTCAGAGAGCAATGGGCATCGTGGATACAGCATTTAGAACAGTTGAAGTCGATACGCATCCCGCGGTGTTACCCCGGGTACAGTGACGCCTGTACACTCCAAGTACATGTCTTTACGGACGCCAGTGAAATGGCCTACGCAACAGCGGTGTACTGGCGAGCGACTACACCAGATGGGCGTGTGCACGTGACGCTCGTTATGGCGAAGGCGAGAGTGGCACCGCTTAAGGTGGTGTCAATCCCGAGACTCGAACTGCAAGCCGCCGTCATGGGTACGCGAGTCGCTCAAGCGGTAATAGAAGAACATCGCGTCGAACCCGAGGCCGTCGTGTACTGGACGGACAGCAAGACCGTACTAACGTGGATAAGAAAAGGAGCACGGGCGTACAAACCATTCGTCGCGCACCGCCTAGCCGCCATAGAAGAGCATAGTAAAGTTGAAGATTGGCGCTGGGTACCTACGAAGTTGAACGCGGCGGATGCGGCTACACGCGACGTGCCAAACAGCTTTAACTCCGAAAACGAGTGGTACACCGGACCGTCGTTCCTGTACGAAGACCCGTCACTATGGCCCGTAGAGAAGCACATCGCCCCTGACGCGACAGGCGAAGAGCGCACACTGACAGCTGTAGAGAAACGTCAAACACATAGAATTATAGAAGCCGTACCGGACCCGTATAGATTTTCCAAATGGGAGAGGCTCTTACGAGCGACAGCAAGAGTTCTACAATTTATAGCATTATGTAAGAAAACCGCAGAGAAGGTTCTCTATAAAAGAACGCAGAAAAATAGACAGAAGGATCCAGATTGGCGTCACGTGACGAAGACGAAGCACAACATCAAGTCGGGCAGAGCGGCACCTCATCCAGCCGCCGACTCCCGAAACTTCGTGCTTCTCTCCGCAGAACACACCCGCGGCGCCGAGGACCTTCTTGTGAAGGCGGTACAAGAGGACTCCTTCGGCGCCGACCTTCGGGAGCTGCGGCGCGGAGGAGGTGTCGCCAGAGACAGCCGCCTGTATTCGTTACCCGTGGAGATGAACAACGGAATTATCACTCTACGCAGTCGTATAATAGCTACAGAAGAAATCTCCGAACAAACAAAGAGACCGCCGATCTTAGACGGCGATCATCGTATTACACAGCTATACATAGATTGGACGCATAGAAAATTACATCACAGCGGTACAGAGTTGGTAATCAATGAAATACGCCAACACTATTGGATTCTTCGTCTGCGGCCGACTACAAAGAAAATAGTACATAGATGTCTACCATGCCGCATTAGAAAAACGCAGCCGCCTGAGCCAGCCACAGGGGACCATCCAAAGACGCGCCTTGCTCACCACCAGAGGCCCTTCACCTACACGGGTCTCGATTATTTCGGGCCGCTCTCCGTAACCGTCGGTAGACAGCGTCACAAACGTTATGTGGCACTGTTTACATGTCTCACTTCCAGGGCAGTACATCTGGAGGTCGCCGCCAGCCTGAGCGCCGACTCCGCAATCTTGGCGCTGCGCAGGTTCGCAGCGCGCCGAGGTTGCCCCGCAGAGATCTACTCGGACAACGGCACCAACATGCACGGTGCCGACCGAGAGATGAGAGACGCCGTCGCCGAGGAAGCGAGTCGCCGTGGCATCTTAGGGCGCTTCATCACCCCCTCAGCGCCATTCATGGGGGGCGCATGGGAGCGCCTCGTCAGGTGCGTGAAGACCGCCCTCTATACGGTCCTTCACGAGCGCCATACGCACGAAGAAGTCCTAGCTACACTACTGTGTGAGGTCGAGTACACAGTAAACAGTCGACCCCTCACACACGTCTCCGTCAACGCAGCAGACAGCGAGGCCATCACCCCGAACCACATCCTGTTCGGTGGTTCTGCTCGCCTCCCTCCGCTGGGCGAGTTCAGCGAGGCTGACCTCAACAGCAGCAAGCACTGGCGGCGCGCCCAAATCCTCGCCGACATGTTCTGGCGCCGTTGGGTGCGCGAGTACCTACCCGAGCTGCAACACCGGCGGGAGCCCCATGGGTCTGGGCTCAACCTCGAGGTCGGCGACCCCGTCCTGATCGCCGACGGCCAACTCCCGCGCAATACCTGGCCGCGCGGTCGAGTTGTGGCTGTCTACCCGGGCGCCGACGGCGCCATACGCACTGTCGAGGTGCGCACAGCAGCAGGCGTCCTCAAACGGCCGGCTAAGAAGCTGGTCCCCCTGCCCAAGTGACGAGGTGTCGCTCACCGGGTGCTCTGCAGCACCGCCACACGACGGGTCACGCGCGTTGCTGCACGGCGGGAGAGATGTTCGCGACAGACATTAAAACTATGACAGTGAATAGTGTATTCGAAACCGCGAGTGAAAATCGAATAAAATCAGTGTTATCTAATCGTGCGGTACACCGGGTTCGGTTCCCGGACGTGTCAAAACGTTAAAAAATAGCTAAAATAGTGTAAATGGTTAGATTGCTAATATATAACAACTATGTAATACATGAACACTAGTCTTAAACTTGTGCTAACCGTAGGGACCTTAGATATCGAATCATAAATAGCGTTATCAGTAGTGACAGATAAGAGTTAATGCTTCATAAAACAGCTGTTTGTTTACATATTCGTATTATAGTTTTATAAGTGTTTTTTAGCTTCATATAGACTTGAAATCATGTCTAGATACCTTTTTATTGCTAGTTATTACCTTATATAGTTAAAATAAGCATAATAACAAAGCATTCGTATGTTTATTATAAAATTTGTTTACTTACGATAGTATTTACTTAAGAAATTCTGTAAATTTTTTATGCTTCAAAGTTATCATGTCATATGTTCGAATTGAATAAAGATATTTTCATGGTGTTTGTTTTAATAGATGCCCCATATAGTTGCACACAACGGCCTACCAAAATTATATATATAAATTTAGTATACGATAGTTTTTCAATAGAAAATATAGTGGGCGGGCCCTTGTGTGGCAGCATTTTTTGGGAGTTTTTATGGAATAACTTAGTGACGCTAATAGTTAGGTTTAGGTATTGTATACCAATAGATAGAACTTAATGAGACCTATCTAACGATGTATAGAACATGTATGTATGCATAATAGGATCGAAACATACGTAACATTTGTACTGTTTTGTAAATAAAAATAAAGGAAAGATTCCCTGTGCACGTGTTCGGTGCGATGGTCGTCGATAAGGTAAAGTTTCGAGGTACTTAAGCGACCACCAATTCGGGCAGTTGTTGCCGTCTCAACCACCATCTTGTAACCATCAAGCACCGCACACCTGAACAGCATCGCTCTCAACGTATGAAGATGTTTCATTTCTGAAGCCCTTACACATCGAAGCCATACAGTCCACACACATAGAAGAACACGCATCGTCGTAGGCACACGTCAGCAGCACACTACCAGCGCACTGTAGCGGACTAGCAAAGGTTCGATTCCTGGCATCCGTTACAGTAGCCATTAAAAAGATAGCACGTTTCATACATTCGGTTTTTTCTTAGGAACTTGCGCCAGACTGGCGAGACCAACGAGGCAGTCAGGAAGACTTTGTTTGATTGCTTGAATAGGCTTATATCAGTGTTCTCTATTTTTGATCTCGAAATTACATGACTCTCTGTACCTTATTTTCTTTACGATATTGATAGGCGGGCAATTTAAGAGTGGATTAATAATATAATTATAAATAAAAATAAATGTCAAATTTGATTTTTCCATACAAATATTGTATCATTCTCAGTGTGTTTAAAAACGGACAATTTATTAGTTTTTGACAATTTAGTGAATGCGGCTCATGTGAACCTTCACAATAGCGAAGATTATAAGCAGGATGGATACTGAATCCTAACGTGATTACTTATTTCGAATTGGTGTGATAATCTTTGATGGAAATTCTTAACATTTTCACAATCGCCATAAAGTTTATTTTATAAATAGTTGCCATATTTTGCATTTAGATTATTATATAAGTATTTATGTCGGGCCTGGTAGTGTATAAGCTGGTAATACTGGCTACTAAATCGTTGTTGGGTACGATTTCCTAACATTATGGATGACCAAGATGATGTGTTATGTTTCTGGGTGTATTTATCTACAGGCTAAGCCTAGTTTGTGATAAGTCGTATACCATGAGGGTTCATAGAGAAGTTAAAAAATGCTGCAGACGTTAATCGAAAAAAAATGGCATCTATGGAATACTCACTTGTCACTGTACTAAAATAATAATCATCATAATGATCTCAGATAAAAGACGTCCACAGTTGGGCATAGGTAGGCCGCCAAGCATTAAAATAATAACAAAAATCATTTAAAATTTTCAAAATAGATTTAGTATGCATATCGCCTCACGCTCTTTATTTAGTGATATTCCATACCTACAAGATAAGAACAAGATGCAATAAAGTAGATGAGATTTCGTATTATAATAAATGCACTAGAATTATGCAAGTATCTTTAGAATAAGAGATTATATATCACAACATAGATTTACTTACCTATTAGTATATGATATGTATTAACAAATACGCTTTGTTAACACTTTCATGGGCAGTAAACGCCTATATACGTGATAACAATAAAACTTCAATTGTGTCTCGTTTGCTGTCCGTGAAAGTGTTAAGGTCTATTTACACGTAACCGGGCTGTGTCCGGTACGTGAACGCGCCGTGGCTCCGTTCATAACCGTCATGCCCCGTTCCAGCCTGGACACAGTCATGTGTGAATGAGTTCTTATACAATGTACACACCGATATTTTCTGGAGTATGTATGGGGCTTGGTCCGTCCACATCTTGGGTACGGCTCGGATATGTGTAGATACACCTTTACACAGCATAATGTGGTACTTACCTAGAATAAGTCTACTTCTGAGCGTAGCTGGACGGTTATGCGTATTGAAAATAGATCTTATTTATGTAAAGCAATGTATTATTAATAATAATGCTTGAATAAATGTGTGATATCTGATAATGTTTTGATTTCGTTTCGACTTTTTTTGTTTTACTTTGTGTAGGTATATTTTTCTACATATGCGGAACACAACGCATGTAACAGTTTGTATACCTAGTAATTTTTCAATATAGTTGGTAACTGTGCGTTTTGGACAACCATTTACTTCCTTGGATTACATCTGGAACTTACTCAACAGATTTGTGTAAACTTTTTCTTACTTGAAGGTAAAAGCTGTTTTTAGTGGTAACACGATATGTTACTTACAGGTTAAGGAGGGTAGTAACACTACCATCTATAACATTTACATATAAATTATAAGATACAGAATACTCAATAATTTCTATCAAAAATATGGTACTAACATTCTCTATCATTCCAGGATACCCAGCAAACTTCAAGTTCATCCAAACGATTCGCGGCAAAACCCTTCTAATGTTCAACGGCTACACTTACACCGAGAACAATCGGGCCAAGAATACTTACTACTGCTCTAGAAAGTACAAGAGTTGCAAGTCTAGCGTGAAGTTTGGAGCTGATGGAAGGATCAGCTCCGTGAGACCGGAGCACAACCATCCGCCACCGCATTATATATCGACTGACAATGGGCTTTACGTGAAATGTCAAAACCAATGTGCAGACACAATGACTCATCTGCAAATTCTGAGAGAGTATTCTAAGATATGAAGATATAATATGTGCTAATTTGGCAGGTTCTGTTTTCAGCCCACTTATTCTTCCCGCAGGCTAAGTTTGTTTTAAAGTTTTTTTTATATTCCGTTTTGTGTGACTAAGTCGTCGTAGTCGTAGAACTGACGAATCTAATCAAAGGGATATTTGTTAGATCCTTCATTATTCTACGGCTAGGACGATGAAGTATTGAATTTTTTAACAACCCATTCGCGACTTATTTTTAATTACATGCAAAATTTGATGTAAAATACTTTTCATCCAATTATCAGATCGGTGAAGGTCGCGCTTCTATGGATCTTAGGCTGGTTTCAGAGTGACGCGCGCGGCACGCGCCGTCGGCCAGCGCGTCTCAACAGCGCGTTTGGCGCGCGGACCACTGTGAAACGAGTTCGCGTTTCTCATTGCATGTATGAAGCTTCGGCAGCGCGGCCGGCGCGCGCGTCTCACACGCGGCGCGTTTGAACTGCGTGACTATGAAACGCTACTACTAATCTAGTGTAATTGTAAGCGCGCGCGTGTGGCCGGCGCCGGTCAAACGCGTGACTCTGAAACCAGCCTTAGACTAACCGAGTCATTGTGTACGTAAGGTTATAGTGGTTTGATAGCGGAATAAACTTTGGGTAGAATGGGTACTATAAAAATAATATAGGTAAGTATTTAAAATTTTGTTGAAAGAAAATGGAATAAGAGTTGAATTTTTATTAAAGCGACTAGACTTGATGATGATAATTGAACGGCTGATTAAGCTATTGGCTGCGACCTACACTCTAGCTCATAAGTTTAAAAGAGTAACGATCGCGATTGACAGGAGCGGCCATGAGTTTCTTGCCTGTTTCTTCCCATAAAAGCTCTACGTTTTGTATTGTAGGGAATTCTTTTCTATATAAATCGAGTGAGTTATTCTGGAAATATCACATCCCAAAGTAATGAGGGCAAGATACGACATACTCGTAGATGCGCACTAGCTCAAGTAGAAAATCCTTTATGAATTTAAGGCCCCTATCCGGACAAAGCAATAATATACGGCTGGTTTAAATATACGACCTATCCCCGAATTTGGCTGCTAGAATGCATATTTGTCAATCGGATATCGAAACCGCTAATACCCGTTAATAATTTTCTATTTATTTTTAGACTCACGCCTGTATCCCCGAAGGGGTAGGCAGAGGTGTAATATTACACGCACATTTCGCCATGAATTTTTAGGTCCCACGTATTAGGGGGCGAGCCTATTGCCGTTACCGGGCACATTACCAGACTCCGTGCTGAGAATTCGGTAAAACCCAGGAACACTTTTTTACCTAATTTTCTATGTACGTAATTTTTCTCTCTTTCGAATGCTTTTCGAATATAGCAGCTTTTAAGTTATAATAACCGATCTTTTTATTACATATTGTACATATATATATTTTTTTTTTTAAATACTTACTTATTAATTTATTTAGTATTGTTATAAGAAAATAAAATAAATAATCTTTATAGCAAAATATATATGAATTATAATGTACGGACGTTTACACGTCACAGCCAGCAGTTACCTGCTTAGGCAATAGAGATGTAACAAAGAAACGCAAGGAGTGCTAATGGTGAGGGATATGGCTACAAAGACGAGATAGCAATTTTGATATTTGATAGAAGGATTTTTTATAATATTAAGTAATAATTACGACAATGTTTCAGAAACAAATCGTTATACTAAAATCTTTATAATAAGCAACTTATTATAAATATGAATTTGACTTTATTTACGAAATCATGTTTGATAAAAATAAGTTGTTGAATGTAATTATTTTCTAGGGAGTTATAGCTTGTATTAATAACGTAATTAAAATATTAACAATTAATTAGATCCAAAATAATGCATTTTAAAAATGTTTAACTTAGTGATACTTAATTGTTTCGATCTTTCCTTCTAATAAATACTTATGCCGATACTTATACTGTGTTATAATTTAGATCTAATTCACATTAGGCGAGCGCGTTCCTCGATCGCGCGACCGCGACCGGCGGGTACCCGGCGTGCATTCGGCGTTCACTCTGTACTAAAGTGTGAACGCCGGGCGCACACCCGTATGCACGCTGCACGCACGCTTAATGACCGCCCATGGCCTATGTGCGGCACTATTAAGGTTCCATGAATATAAAATCGGTAGCTTAGCATCGAATGCTGAAATACTAAATAACGTAAATTTATTAAATTTTGGCAACTATGGTATTATATAAAATATGGTAGGAACCGGAACAAGTGTCTGCCATTAAGTTTTTGTATTAAAAAATATATATATTTTAAGATATCAAAACGGCAGACATGCTGCGAACACGTTTTGAAAGTCGATTTTCATGCTTTTTGACTTCTAGGCACGCCTAAAGGAACCCTCTATGGGAATAGTGAACCCTCATTTGATCTACGGCAGATGAATTAGTATAACTAGAATTAATATGAAGTTTGCTACTATACCGTAAGTCTGCGGAACACTGGCTCTTAGACTATTACTTGTATCCCGAGTACTGCGCGGGCACTGTCAGATTGACTTAAAACGTGAATAGGTTTGAAGGTGCAGGGCACATCTAATGAGTTAGGCGGACCTCAAATTGGGCGTGCGCGTTTTTAGAACGGGTGCCTGGCGGGTGTTCGGCGTGCCGTCGTTCACTTTGTGCCTACTACGAGGAACGCTCATACCCAATGTGAGGCAGGCCTTAAATCTCTAACTTCTGTAGAATATTTTGTATCATCATGTCATCCTAGAGACGTCCACTGCTGGACATAGGCCTCCCCCAAGGTTCTCCACATAGACCCTACTACCCCTGCTGCGTCGTCCGGTACGTGGACGCAACTCCAGAACGCGCCTGCCCCAACGGCCATCGGTTCTTCGCGCTATGTGCCCTGCCCATTGCCACTTCAGCCTGGCTATTCGGAGAGCTATGTCGGTGACTTTGGTTCTTCTTTGGACTTTGACTTTACCAAAATACTACTGCCAACTATAACAATTATTTCTATTTCAGAATATAAATTTATTAAAACTCAATACGGAGGTCGCATGCTGATGTTAGATGGTTATACCTTCGCGAAGATGAATTCTGAATTCATATATTATTGTTCAAAAAGGAATAAAGGTTGCAAGGCCAAAGCAAAGTTCAGTAAGGATACCTTCAAAATCACAAATTATGAAGAAATCGTACATAATCATGATCGTCCGCAATATAAGATAACGGCTACGGGGGAATATATAAAGCTTTATTCATAAGTAAAAAGAATATTTATGCTCTATAGGTACAATGTATTAAGTTCATGAAATAGATTGGTCGTGCGTCGTACTGTTGATGTAAATACACTTGTCGTTTTGGTTTTAGGCCGACCTCACATTGGGCGTGCGCGTTTCTCGAACGGGGCGCCCGGCGAGTGCCCGGCGTGCGTTCGGCGTTCACTGTAGTTCATGCCCAATGTGAGGCAGGCCTTACACTAACGCGAATGAGATGGGCCACGACACTTATTAAACGATCACGAAATATCTTTTTTTGAAAAGTATTATATACTTACCTCCGAATCAGTCCCATCTAAGCTTGAGAAATGAAAATTGACATTTTTTACATGATATTATTATAATAAACATAAATTTATAGTTTGTGTATAAAGTTAAGAATAAAATATAGATCTGAGAAATGGGTTGTTTCCTTGCCAACTATACGGTAAAACGGCTACACTTACACCGAAAACAATCGGGCCAAGAACACTTACTACTGCTCTAGAAAGTACAATAGTTGCAAGTCTAGCGTGAAGTTTGGAGCTGATGGGAGGATCAGCTCCGTGAGACCGGAGAACAACCATCCGCCACGCCACCGCAATATACATATATCGACTGACAATGGGCTTTACGTGAAATGTCAAATACAATGACAGACACAATGACTCATCTGCAAATTCTGAGTATTCTAAGTTTTGAAGATATAATATGTGCTGATTTGGCAGTTTCTGTTTTCAGCCCACTTATTCTTCCCGCAAGCTAAAACTAATAATAAAAATCTGTTTTCAACCCACTACATGAAAGGTTTTTTAATATGCCGTTTCGTGTGACTGAGTCTTCGAAGTCGTAGAACTGACGAATCTAATCAAAGGGATATTTGTTAGATCCTTCATTATTCTACGGCTAGGACGACGAAGTATTGAATTATTGAACAGAGTCATATATATTCATTATTATTATACGTAAGGTGATAGACAGATAGATAGATTATTGCTTTATTGTGCAAATGTTTGTACAAATTTGGTGTAAATAACTTAAATGTAGATACATATCAAATGCACAAGGGCGGCCTTATCGCTGAGTGCGATCTCTTACAGGCAACCTTTAGCTTTGATGTGTAGCGACTAAAAGTATCTGATTACTAAAATTGTTTTTATTATATACATACATAATATATATACATACATACGCAGGCATACGTACAATAGATATGATAGGTGCTAAACATATAAATAAATACATAATATACATTTATATATATATATATATGTAGGTACAATTTACATATAATACATATACATACATATAATAATATAAACACAATATACAATTTGTTTACAATGACAAATAGTGCTTCTTTAGTGCATTTTTAAATATTTTCAATGATTTAGCTTGCCTAATTTCGACCGGCAGCGCATTCCACAGACGGACAGCTTGAACAGCAAAGGATTTATCTTTTTTTTTTTCTTTTTTTTAAAAAGACAACTCCCGCATTAGGACTAAATCCTGTGTCGCGGGGGACTTTACAAACATACAACTAACGGACACAATGAACACCCAGACTCGAGACAAGAATTTGTGAATCACACAAAGTGTTGTCTCGTGTGGGGATCGAACCCACAACACTCGGCGCAGTGTCAAGCGGCGAGGCGGCCGCTTAAACCACTACGCCAACCGTGCAGTCAAATCGTAGTAGTTTGTGGTATGTGCTGGCATCTGCAGTCTCAGATCCACCGACGACCTCAAGGTCTTTAAATGTGTGTCATGAAGGAACTTAAAACGTTCTTTGAGATACGTGGGGGTATAAGGATTGAACAACACATTGTACAGTAACATAAGGATATGAGTATTCCGGCGAAGTCGAATTGGGAGCCACTTAAGCCTGGATCGAAATTCAGATATATGATCATATTTGCGTAAGCCAAAAATGAATCTAATACAGAAGTTTTGGAGACGCTCAAGTTTATCAAGTTGGTCCTCATTAAGATCAAGATAGCTGACATCGGCATAATCGAGTATTGGGAGAAGCAAGGATTGTGCAAGCGCGATCTTGGTGGTGGTGGGAAGAAAGTTCCGCAGCCTACGTAGCGATCCAGCTGAAGCAAACAGTTTACGGCTGGTCTCCTGTATTTGACTTCCCCATGAAAAAGTTTTATCCAGATAAATGCCAAGGTTTTTGACGTTATCTAAGATCGGTAAGATGTTACCTTCGAACTGAATCTGAGGCAGTTGTGATCCATTGATCTTGGATATCATCCTTGAACTGCCAATTAGAATGACCTGTGTTTTTGACGGATTTACCTTCAGACCATAATTATTGCTCCACGTACAGATATGCGCCAAATCTGTGTTAATATTGGAAAACGCCGTTGAAATTGACTCTAGTGGTGCCTGTGAATATATCTGCAAATCATCTGCATAAAGGTGGTAGGACGAAAGTAACTGTTTGGAGATAGAATTAATAAAAATTGCGAAAAGTAACGGAGATAGCACGCCACCCTGCGGTACCCCGACAGTTGTATTACACCACGAAGAGTACGACTCATCAACACGTATACGCTGTCGGCGTCCAAACAGGTAACTATGAAACCAGTCAATTACCGTTGGAGATATGTTAATAGAGCGGAGTATGGCAAGTAGGATGTGAAAATCCACGGTATTAAATGCGTTGCTAAAATCAAGCAAGGACAACAGCGTGAGTTTTCCACCATCCATGCTCAGCCTTATCTCATCAGTGATATGAACCAATGCTGTGGTAGTACTATGACCAGGACGAAAACCGGATTGGAAAGGATTCAGGAGAGCACTCTTGGAAAGGAAAGTACAGAGTTGCGTATGCACAAGACGCTCAAGGACTTTGGAAAGGAATGGAAGTATAGATATAGGACGGAAGTTTGTAAGGGAACAGGGTTTGGATTTTTTAGGTATTGGAACTATTTGTGCATCTTTCCACGCTGATGGAAAGACGCCGCTGGTAACTGAGTAATTTAGGATATGACAAAGGACAGGGAGGATTTCATCTAGGATGGGTAGGATCATGTTTCGACTGATGCAGTCATTACCAACAGCATTGGATGAGATTGAAGTGATGCTCTTTTTAACATCACAACTGGCAAATTGCTCGAAAACAAAAGGTGAATATTTGGGAGTTGGGGTACGTGAAAGACCTTGTAACGTGTTTGATTTTGTTGTTCCATCAAAGTTGGGTGAAGCAGTGAAATGTGCGTTAAGCGAATCTAGGTATATTTATATCATTGGAGATTGTGTCATTGCGAGACTTACCAACTCCCAGTGTTCTTAGAAATTTCCAGATTTTAACTGGGTCTCCGTTTTCAACAGAGCTGTGAATATGTTGGCGTTGTGCTTTCCTACACGCCTTATTGCAGAGATTTCTAGTACTTGTGTATTTTTCCAAATTCGCAGGGGTTGGACGACATTTACTTTGCCTTGGCAGCCGCTTTCTTTGACATAAGAATTTTAATTTCGTCAGTCAGCCAAGGTGCAGGTAAATGCTTTAATTTAATGGCACGGATTGGTGCATGCTCGTCGTACAGGTGAGTTAACTTTTCTGTGAAAATGTGGACTTTGTTATCTACACAGTCTGATGAGTACAAAGGAGACCAATCAATATTACGGGCATCTTCGCAGAGCTTCAAACGATCCATCCCACCGAAATTGCGTTGCATAATAATTTTAGATTTTACCTTTGGTGGGCGTATTTTGTATGAAAGATAGATTAGATCATGGTAAGAGAAATAATCTGCAGAGCACTGACCATGTTTGGATACAAAAGTAGGGGAAGAAACGAAAATTAGGTCAAGGAGAGAAGGTACAGAGTTTGGAAAATGGTGTGTAGCATTGAGAGGAAGAATAGATAGATTGCTCGAATGTACAATACGCTCGAGGGTTGTGGCACGATTATCCTGTTTTATTATGCAGGTGTTAAAATCACCCATTATAATTGCGTGACTGTAAGAAGGTACTAAAGTTTCTAGGAGTTGTTCGAAAGAAGGGAAAAAATTTATACGTAACGAAGGAGAGTAATAGACACCTAGAAGAACTTTAGAATGGTTCAGTTCCACTTCTAAGAAGAGATGCTCTAGTGGTGGCCCGGCATTCGCGGGTGGTGGTTGCGATGAGGTGCTTACTATACGGAAGGGAATTTGAGCACGTAGGTATATAGCAACACCGCCACCACCACCAACCGCGCGATCATTTCTAATTAGGTGGAACCCCGGAAGAGAATATGAAGTTGATGGCAGACATGGTTTGAGCCATGACTCTGAAACGAGAATAGCATGTATGTTCTTACAGTCAAAGGTTGTCAGCATATCAGGGAAATGGGCTGGAATACTTTGGGCATTTATATGGACTACATTAAAGTTCCCCGCGACGTCAGGGAACTGAGACTGAAGAATCTCTGCAAGTGAGGGCAAACTAGTGAAACTGTCATTGAGATTACTACTAGCAGTTAAGAAGCTGTCATCGTCATTACTTGTATCTAGCATAATATGTCTAATATAAAAATATATATAAGTGTATAAATAAAATAAAAATATTTATATAATATACTAGTAATATGTTATATAATAGTTATACTTAAATAAAGATATATATTAAAGCTATGTAAAAGCAAAATGTCCACCCGCCAATTGCGTGTTACAAAAGGTACTAATATTGTATAATAACACCACATAGCCTTACATAAACGAAAACGAGAAATATTATTATATGATTTAGACCAGGTGATTTCTTATAAATATTTGACATAGGCTGAAAGATAAAAAACCTGTGATTCAGATAGGGAGTTGAAACAGTAAGACAAGCAAGAAGTACTAGTGACAGTGACATTACTGACATAAGATATGCCAAAGTGAAAAATATGTGCAGGTTAATAAAAAAAAAGTATAAGAAATAATAAATTAGAAGAAGGTAGAAACTGTGAAATGTAAATGCACCCGGTCATGTAAACAAAACCAAGATAAAACCTATTTTTTGGATGCTGCAGTCCGCTTGGTCTTCGCAGCAGTAACCTTCACTGCAGGCTTCTCCGGATCTGCGCCCTTGATTTTGCTGAGGTCGTCCAAGCAAAACACCCGATGCCGTTGACCATCCGCCCCGAGGACGAATACAGAGCCTTCCCTGGTCCAGCACTTCGCCACGCCAAACCTCTCCCGCGCTGCCATGAACGCCATGTGTCGCGTTCGGGTCAAGAACTCGGACAGCGTTACACCGGAACCCTTCAACTTGGTTTTGGCGAACCAAATGCTGTCTCGCACTGAAGTGCTCTAAAACTTTACGAGGATGGGCCTGGGCCTATTTGGTTGAAGACGGCCCATTCTATGGCATCCCTTGATTTCTGCTGTGGTGAATGTATCAAGCTTCAGCCGCTCCTTCACCATTCGGCCAACCACCTGAGCTGTGTCCTCATTCTTCTCCTCCTCGACACCGTGCAGAAGAATCATTTTTCGACGGCTGCGTGTCTCCATACCGTCCACTTGGCGGGCGACGGACGCCAATTGTTGAGCAAAAGACTTTATTGTTTGCATAATGAAGTCCTTGAAAATGCCAAACTCTTCTGCCAGGCCGCCCGTACCAGTTGAACTTTTCTTGAGAAGATCCGCCTCAAACTTAGCCATCCGTTCTTCAAAATACTACTGCATATTGTAGATAGAGGATTCCATGATGGAGCTGCAGAACTATAGTCGTATTTTTAATTAGACGAAGTCAACTGACGTTTACTGTGTTGTCAGTTTATGATGAAATAAAAATAGTGTTGTGACAAAGTGAATGATTGAAAAAGCTCTTGAATGAATGAAATTGCCTCGATTATCTAGTGCTAGTGAATAGTTAGTGTGCCGAACGGCCGATATCGGGTACAGTGTTCGAATTTTAGGCGTGCTTTGTACATACCAACGAGTTTTCGAAGACTATGTTCCTATAGTATTTACCTATACTGAATACCGAGTGTTTTAAACATTCAGGAAAACATTGCGAGGAAACTTGTAAGACTGTCCTATTTTCAATACATCATGTCGTCGAAACTATAGATGTATAAAATATAACAATTTATAAGTAGGTTATGAAAATAAAAAAACATCGCTTATTACATAATTTGTTTTTATTCATCATCAGATAAAAAAATCATCACTATCGCTTTCGGTGACATTAATTATAAATCTGTCTGAAACATTGTCGATCATGTGGTCGAGACCATACATTTTGTCTTCTTCTTTAATTATATGAGACACGCAGCTACTCCATTTTTCAGGAGTGATATGATGAAGTCCTTTTTCAAAAAGTTTTTTTACTTCTGTCATTTTGAAGGTTTTGTTATTTCTTGCAACATATCCTTTAGCCTGCGCCCATACCAACTCAATGGGATTGAGCTCACAGTGGTATGGGGGCAGACGTAAAACATTTATCCCATGCTGCGCTGCTATCTCGTCCACAGCATCCTTATCGCAATGTTCTTGTTTGTGCTGCCATACAATGTCTATAAGAGTAACTTTAACCATTGTTGCTTCGAATGAAATATATTTGCTTGTTAGCCACTCTTGTATTCTAGGTTTAGTCCAAGACATTGTAGGCAGCGATTCTAGTTTCCTGGAGTGGTAGGGGGCATTATCCATCACTACTACGGAATTTGGTTTAAGTTTTGGCAAGACCTAAACCAATTTTCAAAGGAATCGGCATTCATCTCGTGATGATAATCTTCTTTATTTTTTTGGCTTCAATTATTAATAAGCTGTCTTCTACGAATTCTTCTTCTCCGCCTATATGGCCGATAATTAATCGATTGCCCTTTCCTGAAGGCTGTTTTAGGCCAGTGGTCAAGCCATCTAGAAAAGACTGGTTCAGATTCCTTGATAATCTTGATGATTATAGCGGCAGCTTGATAATCTTGATGGTTATAGCTTATAGCGGCAAAAGTAAAATCGTCTAATTTATCTTTGAAACTGTGTTTCGGTCCACGTTTCTCGGGAGACTTAAATTGTTCATTTTCTTTGTATTTTTTTAAAACACTGTAAACTGAGGTCACACCAATTCCCAAAATGTCAGCTGTTTTCGAAACATATTCTTTTTTTCGAGAGCCTCAATAGGCAATAATGAAGCAGCTTTCTCCTCAAATACGTATTTGTAGACGTTTTGTATCATAAGTTTTTCGGAAACGCTTAAAGCAATCCGTGGTCTCTTCTTTCTTGGAGACAAGCTTTACGTGCTTGGTTGAGGATCCATATCGTTTGTACGAAACAATATAGCAACAAATAAACACAACAATTACCACAAACACAACGTAACGAAAAAGTTAACAAAAACAATTACTAAACACTAAACAGCGTGAGCGCAGAAAAAATATTCGTGCTTTCAGACCAGAGGTTAGAAGCCGAATGAATAACAAACAAAATGGCGACCGACGCGCGACGCGCGCGGCGTTGATCGATGTTGGCATTACTCGCCGCGCGCCGCGCTTTGTAATAGCCGTCAAAAAACTGATGTAACTACTTACATAACTACTAGTAACTTATATCAGAGCACTTTTATACAATTTTATTGTAAAATAGAAATAATATTCTTTTATAGTTTGAAATGATTAATTATTCACACTTACTGTTCGTTCATCTGATTGAACGAGAACTAAACGCATCACTATTACTTTAAATATGGCAACATTATTTTACAAAGTGACATTAGCTAATGTCAGTTGGCTTCGTCTAATTAAAAATACGACTATAGTGTATGTGTTTGTGTTATTATTGTGATTTTTGTGGAGATAACGCTTGACTGGCAGGTATTTAACCTCAGCTGTATTTATTATACATTAAATTGATTTATACTTTATTATAACTATTTTATTTAAAATAATTATACCAGCTGTTCAAAAATAGGTCTTTACTCAACTACCCACCAATAAAAAAGTGATAGATGGGTTGATAGTGGAATATACTTTGGGTAGAATAGGTACTATAAAAATTATAATTTAAATTTTTATTGGAAGAAATTGGAATAAGAATTGAATTCTAATTAAAGTGGCTAGGCTTGTTGATGATAATTGAAGGGCTGATTAAGCTATTGACTGCGACCTACACTCTAGCACATAAGTTTAAAAGAATAACCTAGCGATTGACAGGAGCGGCCATGAGTTTCTTGCCTGTTTCTTCCCATAAAAGCTGTATGTTTTGTATTATAAGAATTTCTTTTCTATATAAATCGAATGACTTAATCTGAAAATATCACATCTCCAAGTAATGAGGGAAAGATACTTCATACCCGTACATACGTACCAGCTCAAGTAAAAAAATCCTTCTATCTGTTAGTAATTTTCTATTTATTTATTTATAGAATCTCGCCTATATCGCCGAGAGGGTAGGCAGAGGTGTAATATTACACCCACATTTCGCCATGAATTTTTAGGTCCCACGTAATAGGAGGCGAGTCTATTGTGGTTACCGGGCACATCACCAGACTCCGTACTGCTACTGAGAATTGGGAAAAACCCAGTAGGTAACACTTTTTTACCTTATTTTCTATGCACATAATTTTTCTCTTTTTCGAGTGCTTTTCGAATATTGCAGCTTATAAGTTATGATACCTATCCTTTTATTACAGTCATATTGTACATATATGACAAATAAATTATTTTTAAAATACTTACTTATTAATTTATTTAGTATTGTTATAAGAAAATAAAATAAATAATCTTTATAGAAAAATATATGTAAATTTTAATGTACTAACGTGTAACTGCTTAGGCAATAGAGATGTGACAATGGGAGGCTACGAAGTCGAGATAGCAATTTTGATATTTGATGGAAGGTTTTTTATAGTATTAAGTAATAATTACGACGATGTTTCAGAAACAAATCGTAACTTTAATCTTTATACTTATCTAATAAGTAACTTATTGAAAATATGAATTTGACTTTATTTACGAAATCATGTTTGATGAAAAATAAGTTGTTGAATGTAATTATTTTTTAGGGAGTTATAGCGTGTATTAATACATACATACATACATAGTCTCACGCCTATAACTTCGAAGAGGTAAGCAGAGGTGTACTTCTACACCCACTTTTCACCAGATATACTCTAGTCCCACGTAATAAGGGGCGAGCCTATTGCCGTACCGGGCACATTTCCAGACTCCGTGCTGCTACTGAGAATTTCGTGACAGAAAAACCCAATAACACTGCCCGACCCAGGAATCCAACCCGAGACCTCCCTCCTCTCTCCAGTAATAATATAATTAACATATTAACAACCGTTAATTAGATACAAAATAATGCATTTTAAAAATGTTTAACTTAGTGCTACTTAACACTTTCACGGACATTAAACGAGACACAATTGAAGTTTTATTGTTATCACGCCTATAGGCGTTTATTGTCCGTGAAAGTGTTAATTGTTTCGATCTTGTCTTCTAATAAATACTTATGCCGATACTTATATTGTGTTTTGATTAAATTTTATATGGAAGCTAATTTAGGTCTAACTCACATTAGGCGTGTGCGTTCCTCGAGCGGGCGACCGGCGGGTGCCCGGCGTGCATTCGGCGTGTACTCTGTACTAAAATGTGAACGCCGGGCGCGCACACCCGTACGCACCCTGGACGCACGCTTAATGACCGCCCATGGCCAATATGCGGCATTATTAAGGTTCCACGAATATAAAATCGGTAGCTTAGTATCGAATGCTGAAATAAATAAAAAGTAAAATATCCTTCTTACCTCTTCTTACCCATTCTTTCCAGGCTATCGGTTCCTTTAAACGCAGCATGGCCGAAAACTTCTTATGCTTGCTTGATGGCTACACGTTTGCTAGTAATACTTTAACTTTATATTACTGTTCGAAGAAGAATAAGGGGTGTAGAGCAAGGGTTAAGCTCGGCAGAAATATGGAGGTGACGAATTTAGAAGAGATCCGTCATGACCATCCGCGACCGAAGTATGTGGAGACCGAAGGTGGAGTGTATGTTAAGATTTCTTCGTAATACGCAGTAATGAATTGTTTCTAGGCTTTAATTGTATAGAGGGCAAGTAAAATAAATTGTATAAGTTCTATTATTTAGTGAATAATGTTAAATAAGGTCAGTTTCATTCATCAATAAACGTTAAAAATCTATTTAACAGTTTTTTATTGAGAGTTTATTATAATTAGTACTATAGTTACTTGACTGAAAAAATATGACGTCACTAGTGTATATCTATGTTTATACTATAATATAATAAACTTGAAGAGTTTGTTTGTTTGTTTGATTGAACGCGCTCATCTCAGCGTACGTCCTTGTTCTTTTCACATAAAATTTTGTGTTTAATATCAATTGACGATAAGGTTTCATTTAAAAAACTACCGATAAATATAATATGCAGCATATGCTGCATTGTTTTTTTTAAAATTAACTATAGGTATCTTATGAGAAGACCCTTTTCTTTAAAGTTTTAAATAAATTAATGTAAAATCATCATTTAATCGTGGCGCTGTTGCAACAGCAGTTATATTCGTGAACAATATTTACTATCACAGATTTAAATGGGTAGATGTGCCTATATCATACACTAGAGGATGCCCGCAGTTACACCCACGTTATTTAAGGCTACTGCTCCGCTCCCGTCGCTCATAGCGCAATGTTATATAGCTTATAGACTTCCTCGATAAATGGGTATCTAACACTGAAATATTTTTTCAAATCGGAGTAGTAGTTCCTGAGATTAGCGCGTTCAACCAAACAAGCAAACAAACAAACTCTTCAGCTTTATGTATTAGTATAAGATATAGCGCACGAAAATGTATCATCGTTGGGAAGAGTGAGCTCAATCTTCCCGTTGTAGTTACTTGTATACCGAGTACTGCGCGGGCACTGTCAGATTGACTTAAAACCTGAATAGGTTTGAAAGTGCAGGGCACATCTAATGAGTTAGGCGGACCTCAAATTGGGCGTGCGCGTTTTTAGAACTAGCACCCGGCGAGTGTTCGGCGTGCCGTCGTTCACTTTGTACTACGAGGAACGCTCATACCCAATGTGAGAAAATCTCTAACTGCTATAAAATATTTTGTTTACAAGAATATAATCGCTAATTTGAAAAATAATGCCTATGGTACTGTCAACTAAAACAATTATTTCTATTTCAGAATATAAATTTATTAAAACTCAATACGGAGGTCGTATGCTGATGTTAGATGGTTATACCTTCGCAAAGATGAATTCTGAATACGTATATTATTGTTCGAAAAGGAAAAAAGGTTGCAAGGCCAAAGCAAAGTTCAGTACGGATACTTTCAAAATCACAAATTATGAAGAAATCGTACATAATCATGATCGTCCGCAATATAAGATATCGGCTTCGGGGGAATATATAAGGCTTTATTCATAAGTACAAAAAATATTAATGCTCTATCGGTACAATGTATTAAGTTCATGAAGTAGGTTGGTCGTGCGTCGTACTGTTGATGTAAATACACTTGTCGTGTTGGTTTAGGCCGACCTCACATTGGGCGTGCGCGTTTCTCGAGCGGGGCTCCCGGCGCGTGCCCGGCGTGCGTTCGGCGTTCACTCTGTAGTACATGCCCAATGTGACGGAGGCCTTATACCAACGCGGATGGGATGGGCCTCGTCATTTATTTAACGATTACGAAAAATCTTTTTGAGTAAAGTATTGTATTATATCTATTTCCAAATCGGCCCCATCTAAGTTTGAGATGAGAATTGTAATTTTTTATTATTATTATAAACATAAATTTATATGATATTAATAATTTAATTAAATGTAATAATGTATCATCATCGTCATCATCAGCCTTTAACAGTCCACTGCTGGACTAGGCCTCTCCTTTGAAAGGAGGAATTGGCCTACTATACCACGCTGGCCAAACGGGTTGGTATAGGGTTTGTATCAAGTTTTCCTTCTCTTACAGTGCTGTTCTCTGCATAATATGCTCCCTCTGTCGCCTCTTACGACACCCTGTAATAATGTATTTTGTATTAATTTAATTTTTGACTAAGATATCTTCGTTTGTGAGATATTGCTCTTTAAGATTATTATTAAGAGACCCAGATTGTACTAAAGTTAAAAATAAAATTATAGATCTGAGAAAGAGATGTTTTCTTACGAAACTAACTTTATGAGAGGACATACTATATGGTAAAATTAATGTATAGAAATGAAAACGAAGACAACCGATGGAGATGGGATCAACAAATGGTTAATCAAATTTTGAAATAATATTAGCATAACAGATATTTTTTCTGTTATGCAAAACTAATTCTTATTTTCAGCCTGTGAAGGTTCAGCTTTTAACAATATAAATGCATTTCAGGCTATATGTTCCATCGAACGCGCTATGGAGGGCATCTTCTGATTCTTGACGGCTATACATTTAGCAGAAATACAGCCAGCTTATACTACTGTTCCAAACGAGGCATGTCTAGTATAGGATGCAAGGCGAAAGTGAAATTTGATCAATATATGAATATAACCAACTTAGAAGAGATAGTGCATAATCATCCGAGACCGAACTTCAGAATCACGTCTGCAGGAGAGTTTATTAAAATCTCTTCGTAGTTGGAACATTTTTTTAGTTTAGTTTTTTTTTAACCGGTAGGTACACATCAGTTAAGCGAGTGTTAATCTATATAATTAATACCTAAATCATTTTTGAAGAACCTATTTATGTTAATATAGGTTTGTCAACATATATGAAAGGACATGGCATAAGTATTATATTTAAAAAAAGTATCTAGCATTTCATGCTATGGCACAGCTCATATTACTGACTATAGAAACATGAAATTTGAACAGCTTTAGCATACAGCTGTATGCTAACGTGCCATCATGAATAAAATAAATAGTTTTTGGAAATATTGATTCATCTGATGTTCACCGTACTTCCTGCTAATCTAAAAATACAGATAATTATGAGTTTAGTTTAGAGTCGTAGTTTAGAGTCATGGATGGGATTTTCGCGTCATTATTACTGACAGTTTCGAGACTGTGCATACTTTTGACAAAGTACTAAATACTCTCGCCTAGCTATAGAGTATAATATCTATAGCTGGGCGTACTCAACACAGGTACTCGTATTTTATTTCTCGTCAGTCCCATTTATGTATCTTAATATGGCAGACTCAATACATAGCTCATATTTCAAGATCGATAAAGTTTTGGGATATAATTGCAGATTTAAAGTATTTGAACTAAGTATTTTTATTTTATTTTATTTATAGACTCACGCCTGTATCCCCGAAGCGGTAATCAGAGGTGTAATATTACACCCACATTTCGCTATGCATTGTTTAGGTCCCACGTAATAGGGGGCGAGCCTATTGCCGTTACCGGGCACATCACCAGACCCCGAGCTGCTACAGAGAATTCGGAAAAACCCAGTAATACTTTTGCCCGACCCGGGAATCGAACCCGGGTCCTTCGATCAGCAGTGGCATACGCTATCCACTGGACTACGGAGGCAGTCGAGTTTAACTTAGTATGACATATATTCTGAATATTTATTTAAGTTGTAGTTTAATAAAGCATTTATACCTATTCTATAGACAAAATTATATTTGTATATAATTGATTTATTTGTAAGTAATATTTAAGAAGAAACGGTTTGATGGAGCCCAGACATGTAAGTATGTTTTTGCTGGTCATGGTAATATTAAATGTTTTATAAATCGAAATATTTCTTTGCTTTCCAAAATACCCAAGATAACAAATATGGTTAGACCCTACAGACAGATTCAACGTACGGATATTTGTTCGTGAAATCATTCTGAGCTACATTAAATAAAAAACGACACGAAGCAAATAGTAACTTTGGGCACCGACCTATGGGCGTCGCCAGCCGATTGTCTAGGGTCCCTACAATCCCATCCAAATCACACATCCAATCCTAATCCCTACAATCTGCTGGCGACGGCAAGGACGCCTTCTGATGGCCTAAGGGGAGGGGGGGGAGCAAGTTGATATGGAAAATGAGAAAAGTATTGGGAAAAGTATAAATTGTAGGGTTTTTTTAATCTCTAGGGAGGAGCAGCTGCCCCCCTCTGCACGCCCCCCCCTGGCGACGCCCATGCCGACGTAAAACTAAATTCGAACCCTGTACTATGCCACCCGTTGCCAGGGTGGTATAGTACCTAAGCCCGATCCACGTATTGCTTCACAGTGCTATTGTTCCTAATACAGATTAGATGGGGCATATTATGTCGAGCAGTAGACTGCGGCTATGTGATAAGCACACATAGATATATGAAATAATATAATATTCTACCACATACACACATCACCATCTAGTCCCAAACTAAGCAGAGCTTGTACTATGGGTACTAGATATTGGATAAACATACATTTATACTTTTTTTGTAAATACATATGTACATATTATACATAGAAACACCCAGCCCAAGACAAACATCCATGTTCACGCACACAAATGTTTGACTTGAGCGGGAATCGAACCCGCGACCTTCGGCGTAGCAGTCGCTTACACGTACTTCCGCTGCCTCAACCGGTCCTCTAAAAGTTACTTTGACTACAATACTTTCTGGTATTTCAGAATACACATTTATCAAGACTGCGTATGGAGGTAAGCTTATGATGCTTGACGGGTACACGTATGCAAGAATGACGGAAACGCTATATTATTGTTCTAAGAAGAATAAAGGATGCAAGGCGAAAGTCAAGCTAAGTAAAGATATGAAAGTCACCAACAGAAGAGACTTGCATCACAACCATCCTGAGCCGAAGTATCTGATTACAGCTTCAGGAGATTATATAAAAGTGTCTTCATAAATTTTGATTTTTTGTGTCCTTATTGGTATGTATTTCCTTAGAAGTTATTTTAGCATATATACATAGTACCTTATTACATTATTGGATAACTATAACTAAATGCAAAAAAATAATACATGTTACTGCTGAACAAAAAATGCTAAATGCTGCTTCTGAACCAGGTTTCGACGAAATGGTCTGAATCAGCTTCACTTTAAAAATTCAGAAATGATTTTCCTTAGGCGTATTTAGAAGATATGGCAGCCTTGTAGGCTTTATTGCTATGAGTTAACGAGATCGTCACTCGACGAGAAGTTATTGAGCTCATGTATTCTATAAATATTCTCGAAGTTTGAAAATAGTCTACAAGGCTGTTTTGTAATGATGTTATTCCTCTATCCTTATATTTACTTATATCTTATATAGTAAGGTAAACTAGTATAATATGTAGTACAATTCCTTGTATGAGTAAAATAAATTGTATGTGTATCGAAACTTACAAATCTATTTTATTTATTTCACATTGATAAGTCAGCTGGCTTAAAAGTATTGCAGTTACACTGTAGCCTAAAAATAAAGGGTCTGTTTTCAGTTCCTCCGATAAAGTGTAACGCTACAAAACTCTGGTCATTAAAATTAAACTACAGTTTATATAATAATAAGCGATATAAAGCTCTGGTCTTCACGTCAAACCCGCCGATTAAGCAGAAAACTTGGTTAAGGAGTCGTAGGCAGTCCGGTATAATACCAGTGCATCGAAAACCACGACATCTAAATTCAATTAAAATTTCGTATAAATGTACTTTTTATGATAGCGTGCTCATTGCTCAGTAAGCGGAGACATACATACAAACATGTTTTAAAATAAATATATGAATACTGAAGAACAACAATTGGCTTTATTTTATAATTTTTCGGTGGCATATATTCCTACCTCTCTTGGTTAGATTTTCAGCAAGCTTGTCTTATTTCCTTAATACATAATGTTCGATGGAAGCGTGGAGTCTAGCAAAGGTCATGGTGACAGTCTATTATGTACGTAAGCATGGGTGAAACGTCTTTGTCGTACTACGATACGGAACAATATCCCAGGACAACTCACACCCGATCTTCTGATCCAAACTAATCAGAACTTGTACGAATATACTTATTTTTATACTTAGTAATTCCAAGTATGAAAAACGATAATATTTTTTTTATAAACGTATATCTTGATTTCGATTTTATGGATGTATGTTCTTATTCAAGATCTCAACTTTATTTCAGAATACGGATTCATCAAGTCATCTCGGGGAGATCTTTTGATGTTGGATGGCTACACATTTGCGAGGATCTCAAGTACCACGTACTACTGTTCGAAGAAAGCTCTCGGTTGCAAGGCTAAAGTGAAGCTGAATCAGAACAAGAAGGTCGTTAATAGGAAAGAGATATTCCATAATCATGTAAGACCTACTTACATGGTGACGAGCACTGGAGAGTATATAAAAGTATCTTCGTAAAGAAATCTAGGATATAAGTGCTTGGCTATATAAGTACTAATACTAATATACCTACCTAGTCATTCTTATATAAGTACTAGAGAATGCTCGCGGCTACGCCCGCATATTTTTTTTTATTTACCCGTTTTGCCCGTTCCCGTGGGAATTTCGCAAAACCCCTTCTTAGTGCACCCCTACGGTCCCCAAGGAACATACATGCCAAATTTCAGCTTCCTGCGCCCAATGGTTTTGGCTGTGCGTTGTCTGTCACTCAGTCAGTAACGCAAGGATTTTATATAATATACAGATTGGATCAAATAAGGGAGTTAAGGGACTGTCTAAGTGTCTACAAAGCCATTTAGACATTAACATTAAATTTCATCATATTAGGTATTAAGGTGTGTGTCAAATTAATTATATTTTCATTGTAGGTACATGAACTGTCTTTGAAATTTGATTAATGTAAACTATAATAAGTAAATGTTTGTCAACTTGAAACGATTTTAAATTTTGCTCCTTACGTATAAAAGGCAGTCCCTTTATAAATGCCAGGTGAGGCAGTTTCAATAGGATTTAAAAAGTTAGGATCACAGTAGTTTACCATCATAATGTAAGACTGCACGGTTGGCGTAGTGGTTGGTTGGCGGCCGCCTCACCGCTTGACACTGCGCCGAGTATTGTGGGTTCGATCCCCACACGAGGCAACACTTTGTGTAAGTCACAAATTGTTGTTTCGAGTCTGGGTGTTCATTGTGTCCGTTAGTTGTATGTTTGTAAAGTCCCCCGCGATACAGGATTTAGTCCTAATGCGGGAGTTGTCTTTTTTTAAAAATAAAAAAAAAAGATTTAGTTACCAAAACATCCTCTCATGGAGCGTGTCTTGATCTTTGGTTTATCTTCGATATCGATTCGGATGATTTAATCAGTGTCGCATATCCTTATATTTCTCGTAAGACAAAGACATATAATTATACTTTTGTATAAACAATTCTCGAGAAACTGTAATTCGGATGTTGTCGATGATGAATTGTCTCATGGTTATTGACTTTAAAAATGGTGTTATGGTGTGGTTTGTAAGGTCCATTTAATCAAGGAATAGTTTTTGTATACTTTTCCCATCCCATAGGATTCTAGGTTTGCGGGTGTCCATGGGCCTCGTAATCGCTTACCATTAGGCGATGTGACGTCTACTCGTATGCCTCTTATTCCTTACATAAGAAATTCTAGTAAAACCTAATTTAAGTATCTTTACTTTATTTCAGAGTACACATTTTTCAAGTCTTCCCGAGGCGGTCAATTGCTTATGTTAGATGGCTATACCTTCGCGAGAAATACGGCGACTTTATACTACTGTTCCAATTATCAAAGAGGCTGCAAAACCAAGGTGAAACTGGACTCAAATATGAAAGTAGCAAACTGGCAGGACATAACGCATAACCACGAACGACCGCATTATTTGGTGACAAAGAAAGGAGATTATATTAAAGTTTCTAAATAAGCTAGAGTACGTGGTTACACCCGCGTTATTTAGGGCTACTGCTCCGCTCCCAAAGGTTAAAACGTGATGTTATATAGCCCATAGTCAGCCAAGATAAATGGCGGGCTATCCAAACTATCCAAACAAATAATTCGACGACTAGGTAGTAGTTCCTGAAATTAACACGTACAAACAAACAAAATCTTCAGCTTTATAACATTAGTATAGATGTGTGTTGTTTTGTGTCCGTGTGGTGACGGATTAAGAATACGGAATGCCAATTGCCACCACCCCTTATAATCCCATGGATGTCGTAAGAGCCGACAGAGGGAGCATATTATGCAGAGAACAGCACTGTAAGAGAAGGAAAACTTGACACAAACCCTATACCAACCCGCTTGGCCATCGTGGTATAGTAGGCCAATTCCTCCTTTCAAAGGAGAGGCCTATTCCAGCAGTGGACTGCTAAATGCTGATGATGAGATAAGTGTTCTTTTGAAAGTATTGAAACGTGCTTAGTGGTATAATTTTGGTAATGAATTTAAGGTAATGATTTTCGCTCGATATACTATATCTAGAATGCTTGCGGCTCTTATTTAATTTTAGGAAGAAAGCTGTAAAAGAACATTTTTGAGAATTTTGAATATTCTTAACGAAATGTATACCGTAGTGTTAAGATTATACTTAAGCTTTAGATAATTAAGGCCTTATGAAATTTAAATTTTGTGAGCCTTTGTAGATGATGCTTGCGTGTGTTTCCATCGATATGTCAAATAAAAATCTTGTTTATTACCATTGCATCATTACCATCCCATCCCATAGGACGGCAACGCACTTGTGACACTTCTAGAGTTGTGGGTGGCCATGGGCCTGGTAATCGCAAATGGTAACATTAGGCGATGTGGCGTCTGCTCGTTTGCCCCCTAATATTTACATAAGAAAATATAGTAAAGCGGTATTTAAGTCTCTACTTTATTTCAGAATATACATTTTTCAAATCGCCACGAGGCGGTCAGATGCTTATGTTGCATGGCTATACCTTCGCGAGAAACACGGCGACTTTATACTATTGTTCCAACTACCAAAGAGGCTGCAAAGCTAAGGTTAAACTGAACTCAAACATGAAAGTAGTAAACTGGCAAGACATATCGCATAATCATGAGCGACCGCATTATTTGGTGACAAAGAAAGGAGATTATATTAAAGTTTCTAAATAAACTGGAGTCCGTGGTTACACCCGCGTTATTAAGGGCTACTGCTCCGCTCTCGAGGGTCAAAACGTGATGTTATATAGCCCATAGCCAGCCAAGATAAATGGGCTATCCAAACTACCCTTACAAATAATTCGACGACTAGTAGTTCCTGAAATTAACGCATTTAAAGAAACAAATTCTTCAACTTTATAACATTACCTAGTATAGATGTGTGTTCTTTTGAAAGTATTGAAACTTGCTTAGTGGTATAATTTTGATACTGAATTTATGGTAATGATTTTCGGTCGATATATTATATCTAGAATGCTTGCGCCTCTTATTTCATTCAAGGAAGAAAGCTTGAAAAAGAAAATATTTTGAGAATGTTGAATATTCTTAACGAAATGTATACCGTAGTGTTTAGATTATAATTAAGCTTTAAATAATTAAGGCCGTATGACATTTAAATTTTGTGAGCCTTTGTAGATGATGCTTGCGTTTTTTTCCACCGAAATGTCAAATAAAAATCTTGTTTATTACCATTGAAGAATTAGAAAATATAAGTATGGAATAATGAAGCTATATTACATCTAAGTCAATTTCAACCCTTTGTGTTTCATATAATATTACGATAAATATAGGTAGGTAAATCCTTAAAGCTTATTAGTATTAAATTTGTGCATAAATACATATTTGTCTTTGATTTACCTAACTACCGTCTCACCTGAATTATTTTATTTTATTTTTCGGTAAGTTAACACGTTTATAACTGAAAGCTAATTGATAAGAATACAAGCTTCTGGTTTTTAAATTTTCGGATAACAAATAAACTCGGGCCTCCTTCCCCCCCCCCCCCAGGTTTCGAACCTGATTCCTGTTCCCGGTTCCTGATTCGAACAATCCTCTCTTAGTGAATAATCTGCTTTTAATAGTTTTCTTTCATTAAATTTAAGCAAGTTTTGGAAATTATATATCACTTTAAAATAAATAAAACAGTTAAGAGATTTTTTTTACTGCATGGTTGGCGTAGTGGTTTAAGCGGCCGTCTCGCCGCTTGAGGGTTCGATCCCCACACGAGACAACACTTTGTGTGATTGTTGTTTCGAGTCTGGGTGTTCATTGCGTCCGTTAGTTGTATGTTTGTAAAGTAGCCCGCGATATAGGATTTAGTCCTAATGCGGAAGCTGTCTTTTTAAAGAAAGAGACAAATTCTACAAAAAAATCTTTAAGGTTTTTTACTTCATTTCAGAATACACGTTTTGCAAATCGTGTCGCGGTGGCCAGTTGCTTATTTTGGACGGCTATTGCTTCGCAAAAGTCACATCAGCACTTTACTATTGTTCCAGTTACCAAAAAGGTTGCAAAACTAAGGTGAAATTGGACTCAAAGCTGAAGATAACGAATCGGCAAGACATCTCGCATAACCATAACCGACCTCAATATACAGTGATGAAAAAAGGGCAATATATCAAAGTTTCTAAATAAAAGTGTATTTTGTTCTTCAAAGTGATGAAAAATAGAGATTATCTCTTATCATTGTCATTTTAAAAATGTTGAAGCAATCTAAAACCTAGTGATTCTGATTATATCTAATTATTATAATTTAAAAAATTAAAAATGTTAAAGCAATGCTGTCTAAAATTTTAAATAGGCAGGTTTAATCTTAAATAGCTTTCAAAACTTCAAATTACGTATTTTGTTATTTTTTATGAAACTTTGATTTGATACAGATATTTGTGTTTGTCAGTAGTATGTCCTAGTGGTTGACTAACATTTTTAAATGAAAGAAAATATAGCTGTGTTTTACTTATTATGTACTAAAAACCAATAAAACCGTATCATTCATAAAGACAGTGCCTTAAAATTTAGTGATTATTACTACTTATAATAAATAAATATTTTCATAAATTCTTTGTGATTTTGTTTTTCTCTTATCTTACTAATTTTCTAATCTCAGTCTTTATGATATTATTTTGCTCTAATCTCCGATAAGAAATAGGTACAGTATGTAAATTTAGATATAAAATTATACATTAAACATAGATATAGCTGCTCATGACACAAATAAATGAATAAGTTATAGTAGGTAACCAGGTAGTTCTACATACTAAGGAATGTTCGGCGGCTCAACCAAAATATGATTTATATGATTAGATTTTTTTATTAAATGCTTATATACTGGGTTATAGGAACGGCGTACCGAAAACCGATACCAGTGATTCAGTATATGATACTGAGGCCCTTGTCGGTGGGTTTTTCTGGGACCTATTTTAGTTCAAAGTGCGTTGTAATTCATTTATTTCTACATGAAGGTCTTAAATGAAACCCAAATTATAATCATAATCATAATATCTTTATTTGCGAATACAGGTATTACATGGGTGTTACAAAATAACATTTTGGTCTCGACCATATTCCACCAAATGGCATGCAAATATACAGTATATTAGTCTAAAGTAGTCTAAACAATTATTATACATTATACAAATCAATTCTTCATTATACATCCAAACAAAAGCTAGACACATTTATTTCCAATTCAGTATTAATATTTTAATCAATGTCAATATTTTTATCCTTTAAAAAATCGTCCAAAGTATAATATGCCTTTCTAGTGAGTAAATTGAAAATTTCTTTTTTAAAGAGTTTGGTTTTCTGTTTCTAATATATGTTTTGGCAGTTTATTATACAGTCTCGGGGCCATACAGAATACACTTTTGTCATATAATGCTGTCTTATGTTGAGGTATACATATTTTATGATTATGAAGTTAACCATTTTTCTGCCCAGGTAGAACAATTTGTATCTTATTTCCTTAAAAATGTTTTGAACAAATCTTGTTTAGATTTTGTCCTCACGATTTAATATCAGAATCCTGTTCGCTATAAAATTAGGTAGCAATTATTGACTACGCCATTTGCCGTGCGTCGTTGCCATTCAGCTGAGTCAGTAGTACGTACAAAAGAAACCAAAAATATCATCTATATAATCTCACCTAGCTCGTTGTTTAGTGTGCCTAGTGCGTTTGGCAAATGAAGTGGTATCGTAAACAGTGGAGCTCACAGAATCCTGGTAAGATTTTTATTTACTAAATTAATAATAAATATGAGTAATTTTAGTTAATGTAAGTTGCTAGCGCATAGACCTAGTTTAGATGACTCTATTTTATTTTATGGTACATAATTATGTTACTTGAAAATGTTATTATAAATAAAAAATATAATATTAGTTTAGTTAGATTAAAAGTATAAAATAAACATACATCTGGCACTTTTCTTATTATACACCACTACACCACGACTCTTAAACTTATGCCCTGGCTAAGCATTCTATGAACAAAAGTCTTAAATGCATATTCTTAGTTAACAACATTAACTGTAAATATTTTACTGTTAAATTAAGTCTTCTATTGCAGTGTTTTTGACCTTTAAATATTATATATTGTTACCCAGAAAAAATCGCGAAACCAAAAAAGAAACAGACCAAAGAAGAAATATTAGAACAAAAACGGATAGCTGAAAAATTGAGATATGAAAAAATTAAGAACGACCCTCAGAGATTAGCTGTTGAAAAAGAAAAAAGAAAACAAAAGTATAAGCAGCTACGAAAATCTGGCAAAATTAAAAAAGTTTCTGAAATGTCGGCTCCTGAAAAAAGGCAAGCTCGCAAAATTTGGAGGGAATACGCAAACAAAGCCTACAAAAAGAAACATGGTGGCAGTACCTGACTTCAAATTCTTTGTGAAGATTTCTTAATGTGTCTAACCTGTAGCGTCTTTGTACTTTGTGTTTAGTTGCTTTAATTCTTACAAATAATTTTTTGCCTGCAAATAGACTAATGTACCTACTTGTCGTCTTCTAAGTTATTGTTTCAGCTTTCCTATTAGTGCATTTTTAGTTTTAACTCCTGGTTTCTCTTATAACGTTGCTTCAGTGACCATTCTCGTGCTGATTTCAATCTTGGATTTGGCGTTGGCGACAATGGTTGAGAAACATATATATAAAAAATTACTTGCTGCGGTTGTTCTTTTTAGTATTTTTTCTTACAAATTGATTAATTGTATGAATCATTAGCTTTTTAAATTTGTGAAATAAATAATTGATCTAGATTGACTGTTTTTCTCAGTTTCCTGGTGATACTATCAGTTTCCTGCGGCTTAATTTTCTTTTAATGGTCATAGATACCTAACAAAATATTGAATATTTTGACTGTGAAGTTTAGGGTAAGCTAAAAGATATTGTATTCTTGTTATAAGATTGAATTTCGCCAACGGAATGTTTAAAATGTCGGGCCGAAATCAGACTCGGATTCTTCCTTAGTTTGTATAACTAGCCTACTAACATATTGTCAGCCTACTAACATATTATCCGGCTAGGTGGACCGACGACCTGAAAAAGGTGGCTGGGACAGACTGGATGCGGAAGGCTGAGGACCGTGTTCTGTGGCGCGTGTTGGGAGAGGCCTATGTCCAGCAGTGGACTGCGATAGGCTGATTGATTGATTGATAACATATTGTCATATATGCATAGTACTTTATGTCATATTTTCACATTGTAAAAGTTGAATCACATGGCAAATTAATCTTTGTCTATAAATTTACCTGAAAACGGAGCAGTGCGCGAGAAAAAAATACACCAAAAATCATAACACCCCGCAGAGCGACACTAGACGATAATATGTTGTTTTTTAAAGTTGCTTTTAAATCTTTCGGTACTAACTACGAAGGTTTAAATTAACATTTTGTTTCTTAGTCCTCTAAAGTCCTACAATCCAACTGATTTGTCACCACTGCTTGCAGGTACATTTGGATCATACAAGATGATACCAACGAAGCGAGGCAAACATCTGTTGATGTATCGCGGCTACACGTTTTCCCAGCAGCACCTGACAAGGAACTTTTACTGCTCAAAGAAAGACGCCGGGTGCAAGGCACGGATTAAACTTGATGATAATGGAGTTATTTCGCCGGTGTCCCATCCCGTACACTTCCATCCGCCGCCGAAGTATGTGATGATGCCCAAGGGGAATTATGTCAAACTGTCTTAATTTATAAGATGTAATGGTGTGATTGTTGCGCACTTTGAGTGTAGGTCGCGGCACGGCTTTTGGGCGTTGAACTTGAAGCATTGGTTAATGAAACTGGTGGGGTGCCTAGAGGTACCGCGAAAGAGAGTGAGATGAGTGTATACTATACAGAATAGTTTTTATTATATTTTATAGTTAGTACAATAGGACCTTATTTTACTAATTAGAGTATTAATGTACTTGTACATAATGTTTGAAATTGACAAAATGTGTGAAACAGCTAACGTTTATTTCGCATTCTCGTCTAAGTCCTAGATTTTTTTTTCAATAATAACGAGATTAGTGATCGTAAGTGGTAGTTACTAATTTACAACTAGCCCTGTGTTATTGGGTTTTCTGTTAGACATTTTAATTTGTTTTAGAGAATTTAGTACACACCTGTGCGCATATCTGGTAAAGCATAACGCTCAACGACCGTGTCGAGACAGTTTTGCTGAGTATTAATTTTATCATTTATACTATCTGTTTTTTCTTAAAGTATTTTGTTTTGTTCTTTGAATTTATATTTTATGATTTCTTTCTACATGAATCTGTTTCTTTTATTGTTCTATTTTTATCTCATTTCTTAAAAGGTTTATATTATAGAGTTTTAGCAAAGTATACCGCTTGAAATGCAGGAGTGCAACTGTAAATAAAGCAATAATAAATATAATCAGTACAATGATGTAAATCGGTTTAAGTTTATGGTAATCACAGGTATTTTATCTGCCAGCTTATTAAGGTTAAATTTCTCATTCGATATTTAATCAATTATTTCATTTATTAAGATGACTTAGTGAACTTATTTGCCGAAATCACTGAGCTAAAAAGCAGCTACACTATAAGTATTCTAAATAAATAAATTAAACAAGTATTTAAAAACTAAGTAAATTAATAAATAACAATTAAGCAAATATTTTTATACTTTCGGACGTATCTGTAAGATAGAAGATGAAGTAGACAGAGCTACCTATATTTCAGGCTATTCGTATCCAATTGATTTGAATTTGCCCGTAGGCTGTTTGGCACTAATGTATCGCAATCGAGGTGCTTGCCGATTTTGTTCATATTTTGACGTTTTATAACAGGAGAATGAGAAAATATATTGCCCAACCTCGGTCTTGGCCCCCAGCTCTTATTGGAAATCTATAGCCTGACTTGTAACTTTGTGTAATATTTTAATAGCAGTTTTGTATAGGACTACCTATTTAATGTACTCAAATGCCCATAAACTAGATATCTATAGTTGTATACGTATTATAGCGTTATATTATTATATAGTTTTCTAATCAAGTTTATATTTCATGTGGTTTTATTTCTAGTGCCAGACTCCTTAGATTTTAGGTCAGCCAGCCAGCTTAGCTTTTAAGGTACGTTTAACAAATATTCAAAAAACATATTATAATTATTTCTTTTAGCAAGTCTACAGTCAGGGGCAATACAAAAGTTTGCCTTTGTTACCTTGCTTTTTGGAAATATCTAGTGTTTGACCATCTTTTGCAGCGTATCTCGTGGTCTTCACACAGTGAGCGCTGTCTATATTCAGAAAGTAGAAAATATATCGTGGTTTCAATCAAAACGAAAATGTTACAGTAACATAAACTTAATATTTGAGTGTTCTTCACAGGTTTACACTACAAATTCGTGCCATCATCCAAGGGCAAGCAGTTACTGATGCTGAACAACTATACGTACTGGCAGATGAACGCATCGCGGCATTTCTACTGCAGTGCAAGGAGCAAGTCGGGTTGCAAGGCTAGAGTGCGGTTTGAGAAGGACGGAACCCTTACAGAAGTAGATACAGTCCATACACATGAACCTCCAAGGCATTCTAACTATGTGTACTTAACTACGCATAGTAAACCGAATATGTTTTTTAGTTAATAAACTGGTGTAATATAGGTATTTAAATTTTGGTGGACATTCAAATCAGTTTTAAGTTGTCTTTCGGGATTTGAGCAAACGTGTTTTTGTTTTAAGTATTGGATATTTTGGCAGTGTTGAAGATTATCGGTGTATCGGATATTCGGAACGAATTTTTGTCTCACTCTTTATTTTCTTTAACTACGTATGTACTTTCAACATCGATATCACCGCAAGCGCGGGTCGAACCTGGGCTAGATCAGCACAAGATCGAGGCAAATGGCAAGAACAAAGAGATACCTACATATGTTCAGCAGTGGACAATGTTTTTTTTTTAAAGACACTCCCGCACTAGGAATAAATTCCTGTGTCGCGGGGGACTTTACAAACATACAACCAACGGACACAATGAACACCCAGACTCGAGACAACAATTTGTAGATCACACAAAGCGTTGTCTCGTGTGGGAATCGAACCCACGACACGCGGCGCAGTACCAGGAGGCGAGGCGACCGCTTAAACCACTACGCCAACCGTGCAGTCAAAATGATGATGATGTACTTTTTGACATTCCGTTAAACTTTTATATTAATTCTGTTTAAGTATTTGTAAATAATATGTAATATACTATGTAAAGGAATGTCTGGTTGTTTTCGTAGCATATAAATAGTGTCATAGGCAAAAAAAAGGTTACTTAAGAAGCTAGCACATAAGATTTTAAGTACATTAATTAATTTGTATTTTTATGGTTAGAAGTAGAAAGAAAATTATAAATAAAGTTTACGTACCTGATCTATTGTACATATTCTTTCAGTATAATCTAGAACGCATTGTTGTAATACCGTAATTAATTTAAGACATTAGTAGAATAAGGACCGAGGTCGAACTCTACGGCCGGCCGAATTAATCTCATCTGGTCATCCACTTTTCGTTTCTAGTACACTAGATTCTCATGTTATACTATTAAAAATCGCGGTAGATTTTATAAGACTTACATAATCTTCGTAATCCCAAAGTATTTGACTGTACTAGTCAGAGTGGAGTAATTTATTTTATGAATGAAAAATTTAATGATGTACGAAGCAATGTGAATGAAGCATCAGAGATAATATGTCAGGATCTCAGGATTATTGCAAATGACCGTTCATAGTATCTGCCTACCCCTTCGGGAAACAAGCGTGAGTCTATATTTTTATGTGTTGTTTTATTTTTTGCAGTATTGGACTACCAATTCATAGATACCGCAAGACAGAAGAAGCTGTTGATGGTTAACAATTACACGTATTGGCAGAGCCACAGCAGTCGGAACTACTACTGTTCTAAAAGCTACGTTGGATGCAAAGCTCGCGTGTGTTTCGATAAGGAAGGCCATCTCAGACATATTGAAAGCTATCATGGACATGATCCGCCTAATTATTATGTTAATCCGAATACTGGGCAGTATATATTGTTGCGATAAATCCTATTATATCAAGCTGGTGTACAGTCAGACAACTTCCCGCTAGACCACCTTAAGGGCGACAATCGCTCAGCAAGACATCGTCGCTTCCAGTGCTACTTTACACACACATTGACACTCGGCGAGGCAAGGGATTTTTTTCAAACTGGTCCACCGCCGACTTGTTGGATTGTACATGTAAGGCAACGTTAGCCTAATGGAGGCACCAACGACTGCCATGCAGAGGGTATAGAGTTCAAACCCACGGCGCGTGTCACTGAATTTTCTAAGTCATGTTACTAGATTTTTCAAAACAGCAAGCTTCGTCCATATAGAGCACTTTAAGCCGTCGGTCCTGATGACTGATGATTTTTGTGTGTACATTTCAATAAGCTCCAGGATTGTTTGCAAGTATAATTAGACCCTTAGGCGGTGCAGTCGTTGTGGTACCTGACATGCATAAGGCACAAGACGACGTCTGCTAGGAGCGTTAGTATATGTACTAGTACAAAAATCTTTACGGATCCTTTTTTGCCGATTGAGGTATCATCATGTCAGCCTAGAGTCGTCCAGTGCAGGACATAGACCCGCTGCCAGGTTCTCCACACAGACCGATCTTGAATCTACGAAAATAGAGTAGGTACACTATAAGAAGAGTATTGGTTTTGTCTTTTATTAGGTGCTTAAAATCGATACTGGCTTTTGCAGCGCAAACTTAATGAAGCCGTAGTGGAAGAGGAGTTTTAGGTATACATTGACGTTTGAATTACTCGAGAGTGAATAGGATTGTATAACCTGCATGATTTTGAGTTACCGTGTAGTATTGTCTTAAGGAAATAAATAATTTATTGAAATAAGGAATACTTAATTTCATCATCTGCACCATTTCCCCTAAAATGTAACATCAAGTGTACAGGTTGTAGTGTCGTGGGATAGTATTTAAATGGTGGTGTTCACATATTCCTATATGTGATGTTCAAATGTCCTTGTTCTGTTCAAAGGTATTTGGTAGTATTATTTTTAACATTCAAAATTTTTTTCGTTCTGCTTGATTGAAGACACAGCTAATTATAGTTTACATACAGTATCAAAATATAACACTACGAATATAAACTAAAACATTGAGTATAAAGGGATGAACGTACAGAAGAAAGATACTATAAGTTACTAGAGGACGCCAGCAGCTACGCCTGCATTTATTTGAAATTTACCCGTTTTGGCCGATCCCGTGGGAATTTCGGGAAATCCCTTCTTAGTGCACCCCTACGGTTCCCAAGGAACATACATGCCAAATTTCAGCTTCCTGCGCTCAATAGTTTTGTCTGTAGCGTGTCTGTCAGTCAGTCAGTAACGCAAGGATTTTATATATTAAGATTTTAATATATCATATTTTAATATAAAACATCTGACCAACTATACGTATTTACATTTTTCTTTCCACAGAACTCAACATGAAATTCATACCTTCACCGCGTGGGAAGAAATTATTGATGCTCAATAACTATACATATTGGCAGAAGAACGATTCCCGACACTACTATTGCTCAAAAAGTTACGTTGGATGCAAAGCTCGTGTGAGATTCGATAAATTTGGAAATTTGTATCAGATTGAAAGCTATCATGGACATAAACCTCCTTTGTATTATGTTCATCCTACTGATGGGACGTACGTCTTGTTGAAAGGATAATAAGAGGAAGAAAAACTAAAGGAACGAAAGAGAAAAGTAGTTGACGGCTGGTTTTAATATGCGATCTATCCATGGATTTGGCTACAAGAGATAGGTACATGCATATTTGACATATTTGACATACCCGTGTTCCATACAAAATATGACAAATATCATCATCCTCCTAGCGTTATCCTTGTTAGAACCTGGGGTCCGCTTTCTAGTCTAACCGGATTTGACTGAATATTCGCTTTTCCACAGAGCGACTGCCTGTCTGACCTCCGCAACCCAAAGGGATAGCTATGTTCCTTGGTTTAGACTAGTGTCAGTTTATTCATAGGTTCTGACTCCCTATAACGACTGTCATAAATCTTCATGACAGCCGGGACCGACGGCTTAACGTGCTCTCCGAGGCACAGGGCAAGCGATAATTTACAATTCAAAAATTCTCCGAAAATTCATTGGTGCGCGCCGTGGATCCGAACCCGATACCCTCTGCATGGCAGTCCACTTGGTATATCCACTAGGCTATCGCTGCAAAAAATATGACAAATATGAATTTCTCAATATATGTCTCTCAAATATGAAGATCGAATATTGAAACTGGCCGTTAGTGGAAGGACGTTACTATTTTCTCGTAGGTGTAGCTTGCTCTGAAGATGTTACTAAATAATATTTATCAAAATAGGTCTAGTGTTTTAGGAGTCTAAGTATTAAAAACATAGAGATCAAAGTGATTTTAGATTTGTATGTATGGGACTGTAAATATTTTTTGGAGAATAGTAGCGCAATCAAATATGTTAATATGATATTATATAATGTATCAAATGTAGAAATTCGGTAGTCTTACGAGTATACAATGTAAGTGTAAGTATTTTTTTATATCTGTTCTAACTTATTGCCTAGTATAAGTTATTTGATAATTATACATGTTACCATGTGATAATCCATGATCAACTTAGTGATTAAAGAAATTAAGTAAATCTTGTGTTTTTAATTTGCCCAAGACAACAGTTAGGACAATCTTAGATGTAATACATGTCAGGACGTAAATAGGTATTATCTAAAATATAAATCTTAGGTCAGGATGTTTGTAATCCCGAACCACCTCAGCCTAATATTTTTTTATTTTATTGTGTATGTTTGGTAGGTAAGAAAATACATAGTTCGTAAAATCGTCGTTTCATATCGCATGTGTGTATTTTTTTGCAATTTACTGGCGAAACATTTCTATTGTATTACTTGTCTAATAATTAATCTTTATGGCAGATAAACATTTTATAACTTTGTAATGATGTAATTATTCAAAATCAAAATCAAAAATCAAAATCAAAATCTTTTATTCAAAACTAGCTGACCCGGCGAACTCTGTTCCGCCTTAGAGACAATCAATAAGCAGATCTTGGATTTTATTAAGTTAATTTTTTTATAGGAAATACAAATAAAAATATACATTACCCTACAAACTTCGACCCTCTCTAAAATGATGCTACCCTGGTACTTTACAATATCCTAAGCTACAATGAGATATTTTAAAGCTGCAGGATGTCTGTAGCTTTATGCATCCCTGGTTTCCTGCGCATGCGTTGTTTCTTTGAATACTTTTCAATATCCTAAGCTGCAATGAGATATTTTAAAGCCGTGTATTCACTAGGGGACAAAGTCGCGCGACTTATCGCGAACAGTCGCAGGACATTTACGTGCGACTGTCCCGCGACAATGTCGACCGACATTTCGCTCGTCCACATACTGGCATTGTGATCGAGATGTCGCCTAAGTGTTAACACAGTTTCGTTGGTAGTGTGGACCAACGAAGTGTGCTATAATCGCGGGTAGTCGCGGAACAAATAGCAACACACTTCCTCACAAGTTAAATGCCGTCGGAAACTGTCGAGGGACACGAAGTCGCGCAAGGTCGACGCTATCGGACCGTCGACAAGCTACTTGTCCCCCGACACGTAGATGTCGCCTGCGATGTCGGGCGATGTCCCCCGCGACGTCGCTCAACACGTAGAATTCGTGTCGGGCGACAAGGTCGCGGGACAAATGTCCCCTAATGAATACGAGGCTTTATAAGCCATGTATTCACTAGGGGACAAAGTCGCGCGACTTATCGCGACCAGTCGCAGGACATTTACGTGCGACTGTCTCGCGACAATGTCGACCGACATTTCGCTCGTCCACATACTGGCATTGTGATCGAGATGTCGCCTAAGTGTTAACACAGTTTCGTTGGTAGTGTGGACCAACGAAGTGTGCTATAATCGCGGGTAGTCGTGGAACAAATAGCAACACACGTCCTCACAAGTTAAATGCCGTCGGAAACTGTCGAGAGACACGAAGTCGCGCAAGGTCGACGCTATCGGACCGTCGACAAGCGACTTGTCCCCCGACACGTAGATGTCGCCTGCGATGTCGGGCGATGTCCCCCGCGACGTCGCTCAACACTTAGAATTCGTGTCGGGCGACAAGGTCGCGGGACAAATGTCCCCTAATGAATACGAGGCTTTAAAGCTGCAGGAAGTTTAATAAAAGAAAATAAAAAATGGCTCTAGCTTTATGCTTCCCTGGTACTTTTCCTGTGCATGCGTTGTGTCTTTCAATAGGTAGATTTGTCCCTACAAACTTCGACCCTCCCTACAATCCCTCTCAGTCTATTTTTTGCAACTAATTGTATCCTATGTGTTTTTCCTGGTTCTAATCTACCTCCCCATCAATTTTCAGCCAAATCGGTTCAGCCGTTCTTGAGTTATAAATAGTGTAACTAACACGACTTTCTTTTATATATATAGATTGGCTGGTAAACAGCTCTTTCTGAACGTTAAATTTTACTATAGACAGTCCCCCAAAAAGCCCAAACCTTCACTGCTTCCTATGTGTTTTCGCTAGGAAGAAGAAGCAGCGCAACAAACTCCCCAGCAACACAGTACTGTCTGCATAGTTAGATATGAAGTTATACATTATATTAATAAAAATAATAATATCACAATTTTCAATTAACATGATAGCTATCACACAACCTATTGCCATTTATTTAATTACGTACCTAATTAAGACTTGAAAAATGAGATTAATGACTAACACTTAGCCTCCAAAACAAAATGACAAATAGGGTGTAACCGCACACATGTTAAATATCATGTTGTTATGTAATCACTGCTCAGTCAAATCACGTTACAATGCATGAATTACCCCAAAACAATTGGAACAAATTGCAAATAAACACATAAATCAGCAAGTCAAAAGCTGTATCCTGTCCAGTAGATCGACCAGACACCACAGGCAGCACCCATTCAACCATTCAAGTAATGTAACGCTGTTTAGTGGCATCTTATTGCTTATTTGTCCTTTGAGAATTTGCGGACGATGTAGTGGGCTGCAATATTAACTATTCGTTGTGCTGTACTGTAATGTGTAAACATATTGAAAGCTGTACATTTGTAGCTGTTTATTGTCCCCTAAATAAATAAATAAACATTTGCCAGGTCAGTTTATATATATTAAACATTATAATATGCGTTATGCAATAGGCGTTATACTGCGGAGGTCCGACAGCAGACGCTCTAAAGTTAAAACGATGGGTGTTTCTTTTACTTTCTCAGAAGTATTCTACACATTGATACTATCTTCTGAAGGAAAATATCTATTATTATTAAACAATTATAAGAAGCACATATAAAATAACAACTAATGCTTGTATTTGCTCTATCGCTTTTCTTTCGGAGGAATTTGGTATTGACATCCTAGGGGCCAACCCGTATTCGCCCTCCTTTTCTCAGAGTTTGCTGTTTTCAAGACGGAATAGTTTCTTCCTAGGACATCAATATGTAGTTATGTTTGTTTGGTCTCCAGATTTCAGGCTCTGAAACTTCTAGGAGCATATGCAAGCTAATTAACATTTTTTTACTGGAAATCCTTATAACATTAAGCAGTACATCAAATCACTTGTCAAATTGCAAAGTGCGTATTTGTGTCACAGCTTCAAGAAAAACAGATTAGGGTTATCTATTTAATAGTATGTGTATTTCCCACACACAGGAATTCCATATGAGATCATCGGCTCAAGAAAAAGAGGAAAAAAACTAATTCTTATCAACGATTATACATACTCATGCAAGTACAAGAACTACTGGGTGTGTTCTACAAATTCCACGCAATGTAAGGCGAAATTGAAAATGAATGACGATGGAGTAGTCGTGTACTTGATGGATATACACACTCATCCAGGAAAGAGATATATACGGTCTGCAGATGGGCATGTTATACCAGTACCTTTGTAAAATTGATCTGTGATGTAACCATGGATATCGGAGTGATATGTCTTTGCAGCGTAACGCCTTAGAGCTTTCATACTTTTCAGACCTTTAATTGGCATAAGTATTAAATCAGTAAGAACAGGTTGGAAAGTATACAAATTATTTTTATTGTTAACGTCGGTCGACAAAATCGCCAGCCACGTTCTCAATAATTTTTAACGCTTTCTTGTGCGCATAATAATATACGGACCGGTTTAAACGTTCGGCTGTTAAAAGTCTAGTCTGCGGCGACTCTTATCCGTTGTCATAATTATGTAGATAATCGAAAGCGTCGCGACGGGACGCGATGCGACGCCGCGCAACGTTATTTGATCCTACACTAGCAAACAGCTTAAAGGTCACAGCACACATATTAAGTTTGAATAAGATCTTCACCGATCTTCGTTTAGATTACGTCGTAGTGTGCAGTTTCATGCAAAGAATACTGACCGGCTAGAGTTGATACGGTGATGATCCCCTTTCGAGTTGATATGCTATGTTCTTAATGTGACTTTAACCATCTCTTGTTCCACTTCGCTTCGATCGGTTTTCGTTGAGCTGGTTGGCTCGCTAGAATATCACACTAGTCTGACTCTGGGTTCTGAGTTAGCTAAAACACCTTAGTCTTCGCAGGAGCAATGTAGAATATGTCTAGGAATATCTGCTAACATAAAAAAATAATTAACGTCTCGCATCGTGTCAGTTGGCAGCGCTTTTCGTTTCTCACTTGTTAAGTCCAAGGTTTTGCCTCCCAAGCTGAACAACTTATAAACGGTCAATTTGACTACATAAAATAAGTTTGCCGACGCGGCCAAAGCATATTTCCGATACCTGTGGATCTTAGGTAAGCTTCTTAGATAGGTTTTGTGATATAATATATATATGCATGTTGATAATGTGCATGATTTGACAACTTTTGGTGGTAGCCATATTATTATTTAAGTTGTATCTGGACTATTGCATCTTGATACAGTAGGTATGCACTATCTCTTTGGATACTAGGTAACCAGCGATTATATTGACGAGATACGACTTCCGTTGAATCAGAAGAGAGATTGAATAGTAGTGTTAATTTTCTTCTCAAAATGCTTTTTCCTTTTCACCTATATTGTGCGCCATAACATTTTTATCGAAAGATTATATTTTTGTCCCTTGAATAATGTTACTATCAGATCAAAACCTATGTTAATTAGTTAAATGTTTTTAAACAGATATGGCGTATGAATTTATCAATTCGAAAAGAGGAAAGCAGCTCATTTTGATGGACAACTACACCTATTTTTGCAAGTATAAGAATTATTGGGTATGTTCTACTAACGCTCCGAGCTGCAAAGCCAAGTTAAAAATGAACAATGAAGGAGTCATAGTTCACTTGATGGGTAAACATTCACATCCAGGACGGAAGTATATGAGGTGTTCAGATGGACTAGTTGTGCCGATACCTTTTTAAAACTTGACTTTGAAGAGACGTCGAACTGATGAAAAATATTTTCCAAGTCGCATTCGCATCTAATTTCTACTTTCGCTAACGGGGTAAGAGCCCGTACGTCTCTCAATATTCGCGCCCTTCATAGAAAATTGTGCCAAATTTCTGTCACTCACCCGCTAACGTTTGGTTGGCATGGTAGCATATGGAATTCGTCCTTCCTTGATCACATGACATATCGAATATATCCGATGTTACATAAGTTCCATAATTTTTCACCTAGCGAATATCAATAGCGCTAATCGAATGCTATAAGTCTACAGGGCCTGATGTAAACTTGTGTGATCAAATTCTGTACTGTGTGTTTGAATGTTTGTTTTCTTTTGTGCTTCTAGTGGGTGAGATATATTTTTGAAAATAATGAAGACTGCTTTTATTCTTGTTTTAAACTAAGTTATGTATCTGATAGCTAGTGTGATTGGTTTCTAACGCCTTAATTTATTTACATTATTTACTAGTGTATGTGAGTTAATAAATTAAAACGATCCAATTTTGCTTTCATTTTTCTTTTGTCAGTCAGTGATACAAACTGTCGGTAATGGCGCTGCGACACTTGAGCATTCACCTGTAATGAGCATTCTCGCGAATGTTGAAAAACAAATGAGTGTGTTTTAGCGAGCATTCTCACGAACATTCGGGCGAGCCTTAGAATCTAGATAATAGATACATTGAATTCGCGTAATTCGCGAATTACAATGGCGGTTAAACCCAATATATTTCCTTCACTTTGACTTATGATTTTAATCTAGGGAAGAATCTTCGTAGTTTGTCACTCAGAATAAATATCGATAATGTTTTCAATAGATCCTTAGATTTAGTTTACTCATAATTAATTTCAGTAGAATGAAATTGAAAATAAATGATGATGGAGTAGTCGTGTACTTGATGGATATACACACTCATCCAGGAAAGAGATATATACGGTCTGCAGATGGGCATGTTATACCAGTACCTTTGTAAAATTGATCTGTGATGTAACCATGGATATCGGAGTGATATGTCTTTGCTGCGTAAAGCCTTAGAGCTTTCATAATTTTCAGACCTTTAATTGGCATATAGCTAAGTGCATAAGTCCGTTTGTCCGTGTGGTGACGGAATAAGAATACAAAATGTCACCACTCCATGTCATCCCATGAGTGTCGTAAGAGCCGACAGAGGGAGCATATTATGCAGAGAACACCACTGTAAGAGAAGGAAAACTTGATACAAACCCTATACTAACCCGTTTGGCCAGCGTGGTATAGTAGGCCAATTCCTCCTTTCAAAGGAGAAGCCTAGTCCACCAGTGGACTGTTAAAGGCTGATGATGATGATGAAGTGCATAAGTATTAAATCAGTAATAACATGTTGGAAAGTATACAAATTAGTTTTATTGTTAATGTCGGTCGACAAAATCACCGGCCACGTTGTCAATAATTTTGAACGATTTCTTGTGCGCATACTAATATAGGTACTGACCGCTTTAAACTTTCGGCTGTTAAAAGTATAGTCTGCGGAGACTCTTATACGTTGTCATACGTAGATAACCGAAAGCGTCACGACGGGACGCGATGCGACGCCGTGCAAAGTTTTTTGATCCTACACTAGCAAACAGCTTAAAGGTCACAGCACACATATCAAGTTTGAATAAGTTCGTCACCGATCTTCGTTTAGATTACGTTGTAGTGTGCAGAATCTAGATAATAGATACATTGAATTCGCGTAATTCGCGAATTACAATGGCGGTTAAACCCAATATATTTCCTTCACTTTGACTTATGATTTTAATCTAGGGAAGAATCTTCGTAGTTTGTCACTCAGAATAAATATCGATAATGTTTTCAATAGATCCTTAGATTTAGTTTACTCATAATTAATTTCAGTAGAATGTAGATAAACTCTCGAGTTCGATTAATAAATTTGAACGTAGGAACTGAGACTTATGTGATTTATTAAACCTGTTCCAATTAAAATCTACATTTTATTATTTAGAAACGTCATTTGTTTCTGTATCTTACTCTAGAAATAATTCATAAGTGAAACTGAAGTAATCATATTGGGTAAAGCTGCTGTTGTAGTACGATTTCTATATTTTTTCTATATTCTACGGATTATTTGAATTTAGAGTGTTCGCTAGAATTATCGTGAAAGTGTTCGGTTCGATAAAACAGAAAACGGCGACTGCTCGCTGTTCTGTTACAAGTAAATGCTCAGGTGTATACACAGTGCCATAGACTAAGGCAATTGATAACACCTCAAATATCAACATTAAGGTTTTTAAAAAAAAGTACAATGTTTAGTATAAACTAAATAATGGTACCTACAGGTTTTTATTATTTTTTATTAACATATTCTTCTTTTTTCAGACTTTATTTACGATATACCATACGAAAGAATGCTGTCACAAAAGGGTCGAGATCTGCTCATAGTCGGTGGCTACACATTCTGCAGGAAATCTAACTTTTGGGTGTGTTCGACAAGAATGAATCACTGCAAGGCAATGCTGAGATTGAACGCCGAAGGAAAAATTATTGAGTTGAATAATTATCATACGCATAAGCCAAGAAATCTTGTAGCGACCCCTAGTGGGAAAATCGTACGTGTGTAAAACGAGAAAAGTTAAAAAATAAACAGCTAAGTTCGCGACACGATTCTTGAGTGCTGGCCAAAAAGATTTCTCGAGTGTTGATACTATAACTCAAGAAACGCGACTTCACGTTAGGCGTAGTGGTTTAAGCGGCGGCCTGGTAACTTGACACTGAGGCGTGTGTTGTGGGTTCGATCACCAAACCAGACGTGTATGACCCATGTAGGCAAGATTATTAAAATATTGCAAGTTGGCAGCTGTGTTTACGATGCATCGAAGAACATAATAATTATATGTGGTACAGAACATAATAATTACTTTTATTTATTTTACACTTAATTATTTCATGTACATATTGATATAAGCTGAATTTCCTTCTCGCTATCAAATACGTTTGTTTTTATTTCACAACGGCGCGGATAGGCCTCGCCGAATTGTACCTACACCTTTTATATTAAACTGCTTGAGACCTTTTTTATACCGTGAATCCAGCCATCATTGCCCGCAATTTTGATTGTTTTTGAGATTTTGCAAAATGCATTCACCAAAATGCGTTATAAACTCGACCTTTCGAAGCTTTCAATTTCAAATTGTGGTGCTTCTAGGTTTAACAGAATCCTAGAAAAATGCAGTAGCCATACATAATTATAGTACATTGCTCAACGTTCTGTGAATCAGTGCTAGAGCTTTGGAAATATGATATGTTTAAGAAAATTAGGCAAATATGTGGTGTTAAATATGTGGTACATTTAATATTTTTTATTTTACTGAGATGAGAAATGTTACGCTATACACCAGGTTCCTTTTCATACAAACTAAAACACTGCAGTTTCCATGCTCTATGGAATATACAAAATTTTTCCCGGAAGATGTTTTTCGTTCCTCTGTAGGTATCACATGACCAGACCATACCAACCGATAAGGATATCGTATAGGATACAAAAACACTAATTGTATATAGTGGGTGTCAACTAATTTTGCAGTGGGGAATGTTGCCACTCCTATGTTCATGCAGGTTCGGGAATCATTACCCACTCCATTAACTTCGAAATTTTATAAATCTAAGATCTCAAAGAAGCATAAAAAAGAAGTGCTTTATTTATAATTGTTCTGCTAATTAAATAATTTACTTCAAACTTGTAGAACGCTGAAAGTTATAGAACGCTGACAGTATGTAAAAACGTAATACAGTGGCCCAATTCTGCTAAATAAATATAGTTTCAATATCATGTCAGTGTCATGCTCACGTCACAAAAAGCGTACACACATCAACAAAGTCTAGGGATATTTTATATTTCATCAAATATCTAAAAATCTATGAAGAATTTTCTGATACAGTAAATAGAAGAATCATAGATTATTTTAAGGTCTTTAATAAAAATAAAAAACATTTCGTGTTTTTTTTTGTTTTAAATAAAAAAAAAAATTTTTTTAATCATCATGGAAAATTAGTATGATAACAACAAACATTTCTTCTTAAAAAACTATTAATTTTAATAAAAATGGAAAAAATCTTGTAAAATCTAATCATTAATAATCAGTGTTGCCACCTCTTACATTGATTACACATTGACATCGATTGTTAATACTTAAAATTAAATTGTCAATGTCTTGCTGCGGTATGAGGTCCCATGTCCTTTGCAAGTGTTCGTAAAGTTGTTGTTCAGTCGTCAAATTTGGTGGAAAATCTCTCAAAGCTTTTCGTTGTAACATGTCCCAGGCATGCTCGATAGGATTTAAGTCGGGCGACTGTGCAGGCCAATCCAAAACTTGAATATCGTGCTCTCGGAGAGCGGTCGATACCAGCCGCGCCGTATGGCAAGGAGCATTATCGTGCATGAGTAGAAATTCATGGCCTTTTTGAGTTCTGTGTGGGACAATAACGGGCTCTACTACCTCCTCGTGGTATTTTTGTGCAGTCATGCTGCCTTGGATCCAAACGAGTTGGGTTCGTCCGCCAAGACGAATTCCTGCCCACACCATGATTGTCCCGCCTTGGTATGGGTGGACCTCCTGAGGGTGCCGTAGACGGCTAACTCTCCCTGGAGCTCTCCAAACGCGTGTTCTTCGTGAATCCGGGTGAAACCCAAACCGGGACTCATCGGTGAACAGCACCAAAGACCATTGTTCGTCACTCCATGGTAAATGCTCCCGAGCCCACGAAAGCCGCCGACCGCGATTGCCACGTCGCAATGCTGGAACACGCAATGGTCTTCGAGCATGAAGATCAACTTCATGTAACCTTCTTCGCACGGTTTGGTCGCTTACCAGCAGCTGGTGGTCCTCCTGGAGCCTTTGCACTAGTTGCAGCGCTGTGATATTGGGTTGTCTTCTGGCGGTCATTTGGAGAAATCGATCCTGTCTCTGCGTAGTAACACGATATCTACCTGTGTGCTGTTCGGCCACATCTCCAGTACTGCGATAACGTGACCACAACCTTGATATCACATTTTGACTGGTATGTAGGGCCTCAGCAACGACGCGTTGAATTGCACCATTTTCTAACATGCCCACGGCTCGTAACATTTCATCTCGACTCAAATGACGACGTGACATGACTTTTAAAGTTCGTACGTCACGTTAAATTAAAAAAGAAAAACAATTAAAAACCCTTTTCATTAATAATTATAATAAAACAGTTTTAACTTTCTTTAATGTAACGAATTACTAGCAAATTTGCCGCCATATTTTGTTTATTATTTTGTTTTTTTTCTTTCCATGTTCAAATTTTGAAAATAGAATAAAAGAGGTTTTAATCTGTATATAAACTTTTTGTGGAAACTAACAAGGTTCTAAACTATAAACTCGTAAATAATTTAGGATTAAGATATCCCTAGACTTTGTTGATGTGTGTATTCTTCTAAATTATCTGATAATTGAACGAAGTTGTAACGAGATCGTAAATTGAAACAAGTGTCAAAATATGTGTCAACGACGAACAGTTTATTTCAAATTATACTATAATGTCATTAGCAGAGAGGTTGGACTAGTAATAGAGACCGCATTAAAATAGCAACCTTACCCAATATATGCACTTCACTCTGACTTATGATTTTTTTCTCATGTAAGAGAATGATAAATACACAAATGTCATTTCGAATCTTCGAACATTCTTTGAAATTGTCGTAAATATTAACTAGACTAGTGTACTAATTTCGATAAAATATCGATAATGTTTGCAATAAATCCTTAGATTTGGTTTACTCAGAATGAATATCAATTGAATGTTGATAAATCCTCAGATAAAGTAAAATATGTGAATAAATACACTTATATTTAAACACTAGTAAATAAGTTACGATAAAAAATATATTTTTAAATTACCTTTTTAATGTGAATAAAGCAATTGATATACCTACATAATATCACTAATAATCACAACCTATATGCAATGACCCTATGGTCAATTACGAGATCATTACCACGTAATGGTTTTTGAATACAAAACCACGTTACGTATTTCAGACTTTTGGAAGTTATATGCTTATTATTTAGCAAATTATCACGATCGTCAAGTATTTGTCTAAAATCTTCCAAACTAAATTAGGCCTTCTGAAATTGAAGGGAGGCACGATCCCAGTATGCTCTGTTACATAATTATATTAAATCACCAATCGAGAGCAGGCTGTAGTAATAAGTGAGTTAACTAATACGTAGATTAGAAATAAATTTAACTTAAGGGTCAATTTAAAATAAAATATTTCACTTATAATGAATCACATTTATTTAATGTAAAATAGAAAAAGTCTCGGACAATGTCATTGGCTTAGTTAGAAAAAAAACTCAAATCTTTACAAAATCATATTATATATACAGGTCAAATTAATTACACCCTTATAGATACGCCTAGGTCTAAAATAAGTGAGAAATAAAATAATTTAAAAGAATTTAACCAGGAGCTCGCATGGTGAGTAAGAAAGAAAATAAAATTGTGTGCGTACTTCTAACTGGCACCGAACTCAAAAAGTGTTGTTGTTAAAAATATTAGTTTTTCTGCTGCCTAGTGCGAGCATCTTTAGATGTTGGTAAAGGCTCTTGGTGATTAGTCCATTTACTGACACAACTATCGGCACAATGATCGCCGAGTTCACATCCCACATATCGACAATCTCATGAGCTGGGACCAAATATTTGGTCTCCTTCTCTTTTTCTGCTTTTACGAGATTGCTGTCATGCGATGTGGTAATTACGTCTATCAATGCGAATCGCTCTGCTCGGTCGATCACTACAATATCAAGCTTATTGACTACAATAAACCTGTCTGTAATGATAGACCTTTCCCAGGACAACAACGTACGACCATTTTTTCGAGAACTGAGAACAAATATTTTAAGGGTTCACAGCAGTCTACTTGTCATTTGCATGACGACAGGTTTATCATGGCTACGATTATTTAATCATGATAATGACTCACCCGATTAGCATCATGGTAATTTATCGTTTTTTGGCAATCTGTCGCCACTGCAAAAAAGTAGTCAATGACTAACTTAGTACAGTTAATAGTATCGTCCTACATGTGAAGTTTTGCATTTAATTACACAAGTTTTAAACTTAGTTGTTAGCAGCAGATGGTTTTATTTGAACTTTTATAAACACGAAAGTTTGTGATGATCGATGAAAACACTTTTCTTGAGATATATAATTATATTCAAGTATACTTATTTTTCGAAGAAATATTGCAGTATAGCTTCTACATCACAATAGTGCAAATGCTACCTTTTTTTTGCAATAACTGTCACCCACATCGGCGAATACGTGGGCCGAAGCTAGTCTGTAAAATAAAAGTATCGATTAAGTTATAACGTCACTATGTTTATGCGTCACACTTTTTTACGAATAAATCAAAATGTCTATGAACGAAGTATCAAAGTTTCCAATAAAGTTCTATTAAATTTTGACGGGTAATGGGGTCCACACCGGAGCCCAGTTCCAGACCTTTGAGTGATGGGATTTCTCCGTCTATTTACTTAATATATATAGTCTAAGGTTATCAGAATACCGCTTCTGAGTCCATTCAATATATAATATCAATGTCATATAAAAATAGGAGAATTGGCCCCAAGATTTTGGCACCACCTTACAACATGTCTCTCCGACAATTGAGTGAACTTAGCAACACAAAAAATGCGACAAAAAATTCAAATTAACGCTAAAGGTAAATTTATGTTAGCAGCCACTAAACTTTTTTACAATTCGAGATTTGAGTTATTTTTGATTTGTGACTAGTACCAAGTAGAAAAACAATAATCATGCTTCAAAAGTTAGAAATGATGTATTTAAGAGCGTATACGCTTTGAGCGGCGGCTCGAGTTTAGGTTTTTGTAGTACCGTGGTCGCCCGCGCACCGCGTATGCGAGACCCGGCGCACTGTGACTGTATCGCGTGGAATAATAATCTTGATCCTTCTTGCCATACATGAACAGTATTCGTCTATGTAATACGTCGATTATGATATGATAGTATTCAAATTAATTATTTTCAATGCACATGAATTCAAAGGTATCAAATAAAGCTAGATATTATTTGTTTAGTAGGATGAAGTTTCTCAGGATAATAACCACTCTTTATAATAATTTGGCGCAGTTTTATTATATGAGAGAAATAATTTATAATATTGTCATCTACATAATTGTCACATTTCAAATATACATCTATTGAGTTATTGATGCATGAAAACCCACGAATAACACTAAATACAAAACTAACAGAGTTAGCTAAAAGATAATACTTAATTAATTAAAACTATGAAAATATATACAATATGTTAATTTGCATTTGCAATATATTTTAATTATACAATATATATTCAGTGTGCGATGATATAAATCCCTCTTTTTATTAAATGTTACTTAGATAGAAAATAAGAAGACCAATTCTTCGTATTTTATATGTAAACATCGTTATCGGGCGGGTAAAAATGGTGGCAGTGCGGTAGCGCACGACAATAGGGTTGTCATACGTATGCGTCACGTAGGTGCATACATTTAATAAGCTTTTTCGATTATGTTATATTGTACAATACCTTTATTTAATTAAAATGTATTATAGTTCTAAATGTTTTTTTAAAAGTATAGCTATATAGTATTGTATTTTTTTTCGTATTGTAATAACTTTTTCACTTATTACTCTTTACTACTTCAATGTAATTTGAAAGTTAAGGCGAAATTATTTTCAAAAATATTAAATTATTATTTCGCAGTTGTCATATTACTGGATAAAATTTTTACAAGCATCTATGTTAAAAATATGTTTTAATCTATTCTTAACTTTCATATTTTTGTTGTAATGTTAAAAAGTGTTAACATATTTTAAAAATTGGCAACACTAACATTAAGTGAAAAATTAACAATATAAACTTTCAAATTATTTCACAAGTTTAAAATAAATACATCTTTGTTATGTCAAATGAAGTCGAAAGGTCATTTTCTTACTTAAAATGTTTTTTTTTCCAGCAGACATCTTTAACTAACAGAAAGCAGTATAAATAAGTTGTTGGTTTTTTATTCCAAGTAGACCTAAATATCTTCAAGGAATATTTTAACAAAAAATATTCAATAAAAAGTAATTGAAAAATATTTGTGTTTCATTTCAAAATTATTTCTAACGAAAAACCTACATTAATTATTTTGTATTGACTTAGTTAGGAGTGATTATTAAAATATAATTTAATTTTGATATTTTCATAAGATACACAAGGACAAATTGAAACATAGATTCTTAATTACATAAAGATATCAAGTAATAACATTAAACTATTATTTAAATAAAAATGTGCATGCTATATGGGTACGCGCGGCAACCCTAGTGTCGAATGCCACGACCTTCACCCGCTGGATAACGATGTTTATTTATATGACATTGAAATTATATTTTGAACGAAATGAGATTAAATTTTCAAATTGACTCAGAATTGGTATTATTCTAATTTAAATGTAATTATCATCTAATTTGACTTCTATTGTTCGACGTTGACACATTGTTTAATTAACAACAGGCAGCGATAACTTACTGGAGCTACCAACGGACTGCTATGCAGAGGGAATCGGGTTCGTATCCACGAAATGCTAGAACGATGATGATGATGACATTGTTCAATTAAAGATCTAGTCACGATAACATTCCAATATCTGTTTATTTAGGAGAATACCATTTGTGACATGAGTATGACACTGACATTAGATCGAAACTGCATTTTGAACAAATATAATTAGAAGAATTGGGTCTCAAAATAAACTGTTAACTGGTGCAGAATAAGACTGCATGGTAGGTACGTGTGCTTGTGTGTGTACTGTGTTAGGTACCTGCAATGCGCGCACGTGGTTTTATTTGTTGTTCTAACACCAACTTCACGTTATAGCCTTTTTAATGAAATACTTTGGTTGGATGGTATCAAATATCTTAATATATATATTTCTTGTGTGCGTGTGTATGTCACTGAACTCCTCCTAAACGACTGGACCGATCTTGATGAAATTTTTTGTGTGTGTTCAAGGGAACCTGAGAATGGTTTAGATTCACAATTTAGTCCACTGGAAAATGTTTTTTTACTTAATTTTAAATTTGTATGATGTGGATTTCGGAATGTTTCACATTGGAACCGACGGCATGACGGACTGCGCTGCTATCGCAGTGTCAAATCTTATGTTAATAATTTCGTCAAGGAGTACATCGAAACCTTTCCTGAATAATAAAACATAAAAAATAAAGATTTCGAGTCGACAACATATATCCGCAAAATTCGGATTGTCGAATATTTTGTTAAATTCTAATGGCTCTGACAGACAAATCACAGTCACCATATTGGTCATTCTCGCGAAACGCCACAGATACTGGATAACATTTTGAGTACTACTAAGTCTAAGTACTAAGTAGTTTGTATGTGTAAATACTTTTTACAGTTACCTATTAAAGGAGAACACAAACAGGTACCCAATAAAGGAGATATGTGTTACCCCGAACATCGATGATATACAATACCTAACTAGAGAACCCCAAATTTACGTGAGCGAAGCCGCGGGCAAAAGCTACTATACAGATATAATATGTAGGACTTGGTGTGTTTTATGCTTATACTAGCTGTCGCCCGCGGCTCCGCCCGCGTGGATGTCGGTTATCGCGACAAAAACTATTCTATGTCTTTCCTCGGATCTTTGATTGATCGAAGAATTTGTTACTTATAATAATTGATCTCCTAACAGAAAACCTCATCATACTGGACAACTACTGCTTAACCGCCAAGGATGTATATGGTATAGTGCAGATGGGCTCTTATAGTTCCTCATCAGATGTTTCAGATCTTCGATTTTTATAAGACAACAGAAAATGCTCATCAGACTGAACAACTTTTGCTAAAACGTCAAGTCTGTATGTGATATAATTATAGCACAGAATATGTAATTAGTACCTACGGTACAGAATTTTTACTTCCAAGTTTAGGTATGATAAACGCAAGCGTCCGGTCACCGGACTAGTCTCAATAGGCTGGCACTCGCTCGACTTGTCGCACACGCAGCGCACGCATCCCCGAAACAAAAGTAAACAAAAACTCGCTGCCCGGCCCCCGCCGCTAGCCGACAGCCCTACCAGATTGAAGCGAGACGGCAGACAGTTCTTGTACTATGAACGGTATACGCAATGCAAAAGGTTGGAAAACAACCTTTTCCATAATAGTAGGTAAATATCTCGGGGATTTTGCGTCTTTTGTATGGAAGTAAGACAGGCCTGGTTATAGCCTATATGTTGCCTAGACCTAATAGCAATATAACAAAAAAGTTTATTTTAAATAGTCCAGTAACTTCGGAGATTAGCGTGTACAAACAGACAACCTACATAGATATACATAAAGACAGTTATATTTTTATTCTTGCTCCATAACTGTTTCTTAGTCTCCCTGAATTTTTTTTTTCAAGGCGCCATATTAGGTAAATTATAAAGCGGTCCGTTTCCGTCAGTCTCGCCCAGCCCCTGTTTGACCGCGATAGGTACTATACTAACCAGTAACCACTAGATTCCAGATGTATTGACCAACACGTTAGTTTAATACGTAAAACATAAATAAAGTTACATCAACTTTACATATTGATAAAAAAACTAGCTTTCGCCCGCGGCTTCGCCAGCATGATATTTTAATTATGTTCTTCCCCGGGTTTCAGACTATCCATGTCAAATTTCATCACAAACGTTAGTTTTGTTGTTAGTTTATACTTCTCATTCTATTTTCATAGTGAGCCCTTTTCTACTAATCAAGCCCTGCCATTCGATACCCATATTGAGTATTTGTGGAAAATAGGTAATCCGCCATTTTGTGGCAGCGGACATCTTGGATTTTTCAAAGTGAGCTCTATTCTACGAATCAAGCCCTTTCATTTGATACCCATATTGAGGTATTTGTGGAAAATTTGTAATCCGCCATTTTGTGGCAGCCGCCGTCTTGGATTTTTCATAGTGAGCTCTATTCTACCCATCAAGCCCTTTTATTCGATACGCATATTGAAGTATTTGTGGAAAATATGCAATCCGCCATTTTGCGGCGATAGCCATCTTGGATTTTTCATAGTGAGCTCTATTCAACGAATCAAGCCCTTTCATTTGATACTCATATTGAGGTATTTGTGGAAAATATGTAATCCGCCATTTTGCGGCGACAGCCATCTTGGATTTTTCCTAGTGAGCTCTATTCTACGAATCAAGCCCTTTCATTTGATACCCATATTGAGGTTGTTGTAAAGTAATATAATATGATCCGCCATTTTGTATCGGCGGCCATCTTGATATTACAATCATTTAAATATTATCTTTTATTCTTGATGACAATATGAGTGTACACCAAATATCAGATCAATCTGTCATCAGGAAGGGGTAAAATTCCAATCAATAGCTTTCAGAGCTGAGGGTTTTTGCCAACTTAGTTGATACTTTTCCTTATATTATGGCAACATTATACAAAATCTTTATAAATTGTAGCCTTTGTGTTATTCTGATGTATAAACTATATTGTTGTAAAGTTTCATCCAAATCCGTTCAGTAGTTTTTGCGTGAAGGAGTAACAAACATCCATCCATCTATACATACATCTTCACAAACTTTCACATTTATAATATCAGTAGGATACGTTGAGAAAAAAAAATACGGATCAAGAGGCTTTAGCCGCGCTATAAACGTTTTGGAATGCAATATTTACGTAAAATGGCGGACGCGGACGCGAGCGACAGGTCCGTCCTCTGAGAGCGCTCAGCGCTGAATGGCGGACATTGCATCGTGCTTCGAGATTTATAGGTCTTTTTAAAAAAATCATATTAATTACAAACGAAAAGTTTAGATTCCAATTTTTTTATATGACTTAAAATGAATCTTAAGGTTTCTAAATATGTATATATCTTTTTAATAATCACAGTAGTTTTTTAGATATAAATGCAAAATTGCGGGCTAAAATTAAGCAAAATGAACTGTTTTGATCTCCGATTTTCTTGAAAATTATGAATGAAAGTACAATTTCTTTTTTAAGCACTCGCTTGTATAACTTTGGCTTGTACAGTTTACATTTACAGAATTATAGAACGATAAGTTTTCATAGCACTAGCGACCATTAATGTTGGCCTAAGGTACAGAAATGACGAAAATGAGTTTTTTTAATTCATCCGTTTTAAAATATTTACTATAGTAACCCATATATTTTTCTTCAGCACTCTCTTGATAAAGAACTGAACTTACATATTTTCTGTATCTTTTACATGAATCATTATTTATCCGTAACATAATAGAACAATAAAAACCCGCAAAATCGCCTCCGACGGAATAAACGCTCTTAATGTATGTATACAAAGAACATCAAAATAGGTATCATTTCTTATCAAAAAGAAAACTAAAGACTAATAATATTGTTGATCTAATACTTTTCACTATTAAACTGCATAAGACACATACAATGATTTATAGTAGGTAGATATTTTGATTTATAGTTTCAATTGTGTAGTGGTAAATGCGTAAAAGTTAAGTTTTTTTATTAAAAAAACACAATTTGATTAAAACGAAAAAGGTAATTTTATTTCACTGCAAGTGTGAAACCAATAGTTTTCATACAAAATAAATTAGCGGGTCTTAATCGCGTACAATTAACTTAGTTAACATATAAATACCTATTTTTTTCGACGTTTCGCTCGTCTTGCACCGATCGTGGTCACGGAGAAACGTCGGAAACAAATAGATATACAAATCGCGAAAGTTTAAAATCGATTACCAATAGTTTTATTCGATAAAACTGTTTAAATAGCACTATTTTCACAATATTACTGCACTTTACTTAGTATGATATTTTATTAATAAAAAAATCTTAAATGCAGTAATAGCAAGATTAACTGCATTTTAAAGAGTTTTTAAAATGATTATGCAAAAAAAAACAATTTGTAGGTTAAAAAATAAAAATGGCGATAATTTTGTAGTTTTTTTTAAAAACCTACCAACTATGTTTCATAATTTAGTTTTGTGCCTATCCTTTCACCTTGCATTGAAGGTTTTATCGAAAATTATATTTTGGATACAATTTTATCGGGTTTAAACTTAAAACGCGTTTTTCTCGAATTCGTGTTTTTGCTGTTATTGCACTTTAGGTTCGGGAGGGCAGGATATAGCTATAGAAGCCACTCCCTACTGCACATTGAAGCATAGATTACTCTACATTAGGAAAAAAACCAAAACTAAATACGTATGTTTGTATTTTAACGGCAGTAGAAGCCTTGCTGATTTCAGCATGAATGGGCCGGTTCGACCGGAGTAGTGCTACCCTCCCACGGAAAATCGACGTAAAGTAACAGTACCTAAACTATTGCGTTTGTTCGGTGAGTGAGAGTGCCGGAGGCCCTATCCCCTATTCCTTTTCCCTCATCCCACTCCTCATCCTATCCCTTTTCTCAACCCCAAGGGGCGGCAACGCAATTGTGACTCTTGTGGTGTTGCTTGTGTCCATGGGCGGCGGTAATTGCTTACCATCAGGCGATCCGTCTGCTCGTTTGCAGCCTATTACTGTAAAAAAAAAATATTCTGCGTTAACCATAAAAAAATTGCTCTGCGGGTGACAGTGCTCATTTAACACGCTGTTGATATTCCCCTGGCTGTCCATTCTCAGCTTTGCCTTGCAATTCGGATTCTTCGTAGAGCAGACCCGTCTCTTTTCTCGCCTCGTCTTGGAGAATGTGTAGCCGAGAATCAATGAGAATCAACTGCTTACCCATTTGTGATCTGATGAACCGGTAGGGGTATTCTGATTCTAAAAGGAAAAAGCATGGAAGCAGCGTTCATCAATTCGAAAAGAGAAAAGCAGCTCTTTTTGATGGACAACTTCACCTACTTTTGGAAGTATAAGAATTATTGGGTATGTTCTACTAACGCACCGAGCTGCAAAGCCAAGTTAAAAATTAACAATGAAGGAGTCATTGTTCACTTGATGGGCAAGCATTCACATCCAGGACGGAAGTATATGAGGTGTTCAGATGGACTAGTTGTGCCGGTACCTTTATAAAACTGGACTTTGAAGAGACGTCGAACTGATGGAAAATACTTTCGTCTTGCTGAGGGCCTAGGCAAGTGGCATTCGCTTCTAATTACTACTTTCGCCAACGGGGTGAGTCCCTCAAAATCCGCCCCTTCATAGAAAATTGTGCCAAATTTCTGTCATTCACCCGCTAACGCTTGGTTGGCATGGTAGTATATGGAATTCGTTCTTCCTTGATCTCATGACATTTAGAAAATTTTTGATACTTATTCGATATGTTACATCTGTTCCATAATTTTTTACCATGCGAATAGCAATATCGGTAATCGAATGCTACTTGTCTACAGGGCCTAATGTAAATTTGTGTGATCAAATCGTGTACTTTATGTTTGAATGTTTGGTATGTTTCTTGTGTGTGTGCATCTTTTTGAAAATAATAAGAACTGCTTTTATTCTTGTATTAACTAAGTCGTGTAATCGATTGCTGGTGTAATTGGCTTCTAACGCCTTAATTTATTTACATTATTTACTAGTGTATGTGAGTTAATAAATGAATACGATCCAATTTTGCTTTCATTTTACTTTTGTCAGTCAGTGATACAAACTGTCGGTAAGACTAAGGTAATTAGTAGCACCCCTTAAGGATTTTAAAAATAGTAAAAGGTTTAGTATAAACTAAAATAATGGCACAGGTATTTACTATTTTCTTAGTAATATATCCTTGTATTTTCAGAATTGATTGACGATATACCATACGAAATAATGCTGTCACAAAAGGGTCGAGAGCTGCTCATAGTCGGTGGCTACACATTCTGCAGGAAAAATACCTTTTGGGTGTGTTCGACAAGAATGAATCACTGCAAGGCAATGCTGAGATTGAACGCCGAAGGGAAAATTATTGAGTTGGATAATTATCATACGCATAAGCCAAGAGAACTTGTGGCGACCCCGAGTGGAAAAATCGTTCGTGTGTAAAACGGGAAAAGTTAAAATTAAACAGCTAAGTTCGCGACACGATTCTTGAGTGCTGGCCAAAAAGATTTCTCGAGTGTAGATACTATAACTCAAAAAACCCGACTTCACGTTTGGCGTAGTGGTTTAAGCGGCGCCCTGGTAACTTGACACTGAGGCGAGGGTTGTGAGTTCGATCATCAAACCAGACGTGTATGACCCATAAATTTATATTTCGTGTTCGGGTGTACTTTGTGTTCGTCGGGTATATTTGAAAGATCCTACGCAACATGGGATCCGTTACTACAGATTTTATATAAAACATAACACTGGTTATTCCATCCAGAATTCCTTGTGACAACTGAGGGGTGACCAACCTGTACTGAGAGGTGAGCAATGATATACTTTACTCCGAGGAAATAGGACTTTTTGCTGTTGCTTAGCATTCAAGATTAGCGCTCAAGTAATACGCCGCGATCTTTATTTACTGGAACTATTCTACAAATTAGTTCATCTTAGATGTAGTGCTCCCGCAGGGTAGAATTAGGTATACGTAGGATTTGGATTGCGGGCAGCGGATAGATGCGGGTAGCTTAAGATCGGTCTATGTGGTGAACCTTGGAGAAAGCCAATTTCAGAATTGGACGTACTTCCGCTGACATGATGATGATAATGATTTCATATAACTATTTAGTTAATATTAATTTATCTTGACGACTCTTTGCTAGAATAAATATATACATAGTTTATATTAAAGATTTGTAGGAAGAATATAAATCGATTCAGGTATAGGAAGATTATAATCATTGTTTAATAGCTGAAATAACATATTTAAGCTTTGAAGGTTTAAACACAATCACTGAATTTTATTATAATAGGCACTATTTATAATAAGTAATTGATATTGATGGTTTTGCTACTAGGATTAAATAGTGTGTGCTTTGAAAGACCAACAAAGAATTATCTCTATGAAACTACTCATTTGTATACAAAAATTCGATAAAAAGTAAAAAAACGAAAATCATAAATAAAAAAATATACTATTTATATTTAATTAGGCGTGTAAACATCTTTAGCTAAAATACATGTGTGTGCGTTTCTTCATAATTACCTAAGTACGGTTTTCTTTTGTGTAATTCTTTTTTAAATTTTCTTTATCAATAAAATATACCTACATAAAATCGCTTATTTACTTTATCTAGTAACTTTGTTACGTTATATTCACCATTATTTAAATTTACCGTAAGTATAAGGTAGGAATACTGAGAGTTTCACAAAGTTAACCTAGTGTACCTATAAACCCAACTCATCGTCAGTTTTGCCTTAGAGCTCGGCGACAACAGAAATAAAATAGGAAGATTTATCATTATCATCCTAGCACAGTCGTGGTTGCGAAACAGGACCCTCGCCTTGGAGCCCGAGACCAACTTTATGGCTGTACCTCTTTCACTTAACACCAACTTCAGAAATGTTTAGAGTATATTATATACAGCAAAAAAGTAAGAAAGAGAAAAAGAAATTAAAAACACGACAAAGCTTTAGAATGTAGGTACTTCTTTCTTGTTATAATTATTTCACTGTATCTAGCAAAAATGCTTTTTCCTTTTAGAATCAGAATACCCCCCCTACCAGTTCATCAGATCACAAAAGGGTAAGCAGTTGATTTACATCGGTGGCTACACATTCTCCAAGACGAGGCAAGGCAAAAGATGGATCTGCTCTACGAAAAATGCGAATTGCAGGGCAAAACTGTGGTTGGACTGCCAGGGTAATATCATCAGCCTGTTAAATGAGCACTGTCACCCGCAGAGAAAGTTTCATATGGTTAACGGAGAATACATACGTGTTTAGTTTTGTTTTTTTTTTTTTAATGTAGAGTAATCTATGCTTCAGTGTGCAGTAGGGAGTGGTTTCTATAGCTATATAATTAATTGTCACTGGTAGGCGGTTTTTTAATGTGACCGGTATCACTCGCATTCCCACTACTGTATAATGCACCAATAAATTCAGTGAATTTCTTGGTCAGATATATATACATACATACTGTTACGAGCTGGGGTTCGACGATAAATTATAACTCACTATGCCAGAAAAACTGCACTTTATTTACTGACACAATAACACCAGATACACACACTTAATTTTCACTTCACTAATAAAACACACTATTCACACCACTAGAACAACACTAAACACTTCCGACTTATTTTCTCCTTCGCTTGATGTTGATCGCTTTCCGTATTCAATTGAACTGTCCGGTCCGTTCGCTCGCACTCTATTTATACTGGCCGGATAACATCACTAGACTTTTCGAGACGACTCACGAAATTTCTGGAAACGTGTAACGTGTTTCTAGATGTCGCGTAAATGTTCTATTTACACCAACGCCATCTATTAGAGGATAGATGAAACAGGCTTAAACAACCGATACATCTAATCTCATGTAGTTCTCCCATTCACTGATAGATGGCGTTATTTTCAATTCGTAACACGGCCTCCCTCTTAAACGTGTTCGTCTCGAACATCGTTGGACCCATAGTAACGAGCCAACCGGTCCACATGAACTATCTTCGGTGCACCTCGCGACCCCTTCTGGATTCGATAGGTAACGTCGTTCATCCTGGTAATTATGCGATATGGCCCGTCCCATCTGGCATGTAACTTAGGCGATTTTCCTTTGCTTCGTACTGGGTTATGAAGCCACACCAATGATCCCTCATCGAAGCCTTTGTTATTTGCCTTCCGGTCGTGGCGAGTCTTCATCTTCTCAGACATCTGTTGTCCAGATTCCCTGATGTGCTCGTATACGTCGTTCATCCTGTTGCGTAGCTCGGTTGCGTAATCCGTTATATTGCGTGGAGATTCTGGTGGAATACCGGTGATAAGGTCTGCGGGTAAACGGAGTTCTCTACCGAAATTGGCAAAAGCTGGTGTTACTCCTGTAGTTTCGTGGACCGCACTGCGATATGACAGGAGAAATGGTTGGATGTGCTTGTCCCATAAGCACTCGCTCCATCAGTCTCTCAAAAGTAGCCGGAGCGTTGCACAATCCAAAGGCCATGACGTTAAATTGCCATAATCCTTTCCCTGTGGAGAATGCCGTCTTCTCCTTGTCTCGAGGATCTTTTTCCACCTGCCAGTAGCCACTTTTTAGGTCTAAGGTAGAAAACCACTTCATCCCCGTCAGCGTATCCAGTGTGTCATCGATCCTTGGCAGCGGGTAGCTGTCCTTCTTCGTGATGTCATTCAATCGGCGGTAGTCTACACAGAAGCGCATGCTGCCATCCTTCTTCTTAACTAACACCACCGGAGAGCACCACGGGCTGGACGAAGGCTCGATTACGCCTTCTTTCACCATACCGTCGATCATAGCTTCTACTTCACGTTCCCGTGCCACTGGCACACGTCTTGGTCGCTGGCGAATCGGTGCTTCACTTCCCGTGTTTATTTTGTGCTGGACTAGTGCTGTCTTCCCTATGTCGGCATCACTGGTCGAAAAAATATCGGCGAACCGGTTTAACATCTTCTTAGCCTTGGTCTTCTCTTCTTCTGACAGGGTACTTTGGCAGTCCTCCAAAAGTGAAGACACGTCGAATCGTGCACCCTGAACCTTGTCGCTGGTAGGTTGCTCTTGACATCTACGCATCCAAGCCGCTCCTTCATAGGTGCCCAATTCCGTCCCTTTTTTGAGCAACACTTCCTTGTCACTTGCATTTAGTGCGCGTACTGATGAAACTTTGGTACCCCTTACCAAGGTTCGTGCAATCTTCCATGAAGCATCTTCCTCTAGGCCTTCGATAAGTACGCAGCGGTTACTTCGACCAGAACTCCCGGGTAAACAAACCGGTACTACCGTTTCCGACCGCGGTTGAAGCGTGACATTCTTCAGGCAGTACACTTTTCCTGAAGTTGCGCCTTCCATGAAGACTTCTTCCGAGCCACATTTCAACACTCCTTGGTTAACATCGATCTCGCAGTGATACTTCCGCATGAAGTCTAGGCCTAAGATGCAGTCGTCCACTATATCGGCCACGATGACTTTGTGACGGTAAATTTTGTTGCCTAGCTTCAGATTCACCTCCATTTCACCTCGGACGGTTATGTGCTGACCGGTAGCTGTTCTCAGATTCACACATTCATTGTTCCTGAAGCAGCCCCGAAGAACCCGTCTTGCTAGATGGAAACCGACGACTGTCCGAGAAGCACCCGTGTCCAATGTCAGCTTGCATGGTGTTCTGTTAATTTCGCCTTCGATGATCAGGCTGTTCCCGTCGCATGATTGCGAGATCGAGATACTTGGGGCTCTTCCATTACCAGCCAGCACCCGCCCCGCAGTCCTGGCTTCTACTCGTTTCCCTGCTCTCGCTGCCTGGCAGGCACATCAGGCGACCCCTTTGGTGGAGACAGGGTGTCACCAGGCTGCCTACGATTTGGGCAGCTCAAGCGGATATGGCCTCTTTCTCCGCAGTTGTAGCACCGAGGTGACGACACAACTTCCCTGATGCGGTGACCTCGGTCGTCGCGTCGCACTGCTTCCACCTCCAGAGCGTGGGCTAAGGCATCCTTGAGGTCCTTGAAGTGCCCAAGCCTCACTGCTGCTCTTACCTCCAGGTCCCGGATCCCATCCGTAAACGCCTGTACGAGGTTCCCATCAATAAGCGCAGGAGACGACTGGTATGCCTTCCTGACCAGCTTTTCCACCTCTAGAGCCCACTGCTGCAGAGTTTCTCCGGTGCGTTGCGTCCTGTCCTTCAGCTGAGCACGATACACATGTTCGAGGTGCGCGTCTCCGTACCTCGCCTCCAGCGCCTCAAGAAGCTTCTCGTAGGTGACGTCTTGTCCGAGTGCCTCCAACACTGTCAAGGCCCGGTCGCGAAGGCCCAAGGTTAGGGCGGTTAAGGCCTGTTCTTTGGTCCACCCATTCGATCGCATCACAGCCTCAAACTGGATCTTGTATGCAGACCATGATGACGAGCCATCAAATGGTGGAACCTTAAACCCACGAGGTGAGGGAACTACAGTCGCAGATGTCACTTCGTTGGATCCGAGCCCACGCAATCTCCTCTCCACTTCAGCGACACAGGTGTCGTGATGGTCGTGTACACGCTTCTCTATAGAGGCGACGCGAGTCTCAAGCTGGTCGTGTACGAGCTTCTCCACGTCGCTGATACGAGCCTCGTGCTGCTGGAGCTCCTCCTTTACCACCTTCAGATCCTTCCCTACAGCGGCGCTGAGGTCTTTCATCACCACCAGCTGTTCCTCCAAACGGCGGGCCTGCTCCTCCTTGTCGCGCTGCAGCTGTTCCTCTAGGCGGCGCGCGTGCTCCTCTTGACGGCGAGCCTGCTCCTGTTGACGACGGTCCTGCTCCTCTTGACGGCGGGCCTGCTCCTCCTTGTCGCGCTGTCGCTGTTCTTCCATGCGGCGCGCGTGCTCCTCCTGACGGCGGGCCTGCTCCTCCTGACGGCGGGCCTGCTCCTGCATGAACGCCATCAGAGCCGCGATGTCGGGCACCGTCACGGAGTGTGTGGCGCTTGCAGGCTCCACTGCAGCCGCGGAGTCGCCTGGTCCACCAGACGATGGAGTAGGAACGTCTCCGAAGCGTCTCTGGTCCAGGTCTTGCTGGCGCTGGTTCCTGGTACGCACTCCTTCAGTTTCTTCTTTCGGCATAACCGGCATAATTTATCCCTTTCTTCTGACACCAATTTGTTACGAGCTGGGGTTCGACGATAAATTATAACTCACTATGCCAGAAAAACTGCACTTTATTTACTGACACAATAACACCAGATACACACACTTAATTTTCACTTCACTAATAAAACACACTATTCACACCACTAGAACAACACTAAAAACTTCCGACTTATTTTCTCCTTCGCTTGATGTTGATCGCTTTCCGTATTCAATTGAACTGTCCGGTCCGTTCGCTCGCACTCTATTTATACTGGCCGGATAACATCACTAGACTTTTCGAGACGACTCACGAAATTTCTGGAAACGTGTAACGTATTTCTAGATGTCGCGTAAATGTTCTATTTACACCAACGCCATCTATTAGAGGATAGATGAAATAGCCTTAAACAACCGATACATCTAATCTCATGTAGTTCTCCCATTCACTGATAGATGGCGTTATTTTCAATTCGTAACAATACATACATACATAGACTCACACCTGTTTCCCCGAAGGGGTAGGCAGGCGCATATTAAACGCCCACTTTTCGCCAGTGTTTTGATCCCACGTAATAGGTGGCGAGCCTATTGCCGCTTATTGGGACATTTTGTTTGCCAGAGTTGTATATATATATATACTGGACAAAAATTTGTTGTGCGTTGTGCTGTGTTTGAATGTATGTGTAAATGGCAAACTTACTGTTTACATAGTAGCTTTATTCGTATTTTTCTTTCTGGTTTACGAATTTTGTAAGTTATGTTCTATTTAATTAAAGAAGATCATGATGACAAGAGTACTTCTAAACTTGCTGTTGTTAATACTTAGTAAGATGTTAATATGTTGTAATAAAATTTATTGGTAAAATAGAATGATTAATTATAACACATGTCTATTCATTTGATCATTTACAAAGATACATCTCATCACATTGCCAGTTAGTACCTACCTAATAAATTTTGTTAAATTATTAAATATATGGAGCAGTCGCCCGCGGCTTCCCCGCCTTAACCTCAAAAACTCTTTTTACTCCCTTAGGCATATTAAAAATCCTTCCTCAGCGGGTGCGTTTGTCCTTCTAGTTTAGTGCTATGCGGTGATATGTCAGACAGGACAAGTTATCCAAGTAATATATAATTCTTGTGTTACTGATAACGCACAAGCTGTTGGATGCAGAAAGCAACTTGTGCCTTGGGAAGCATAACGGGGCATTTAAAGCGACAAATTAAAAAAATAATAATTTGTTTTATATACACCATGTATGATAAGTCAGTGTTTTTCTGAAAAGTATGTACTCAGCCCATGATATAGAAGCTTCCTATGCATAATATGACGATGACTATTTCTGAGCTAAAATTTTCTTTCAGAGTACCAAATAGTACAATCGCAGCGAGGCAAAGATTTAATTCTCTACAACGGGTACACATTCTCCATTTACTTTATTTAGTAACTTCGTTACGTTATTTTGACCATTAGTTAAATTTACCGTAAGTATGAGGTAGGAATACCAAAAATTTTACATAGTTAACCTAGTATATAAACCTAACTCATCGTCAGTTTTGCCTTAGAGCTCGGTGACAACAGAAATATTTTTTTTTAATTATGGTAATAGGCGGCAAACGAGCAGACGGATTGCCTGATGGTAAGCAATTACCGCCGCCCATGGACACAAGCAACACCACAGGAGTCACAAGTGCGTTGCCGCCCCTTGTGGTTAAGGGATAGGATGAGGAGTGGGATGAGGGAGAAGGAATAGGGGATAGGGCCTCCGGCACTCTCACTCACCGAACGAAACGCAACAATTTAAGTACTGTTACTTTACGTCGATTTTCTGTGAGAGGGTAGTACTTCCCCTGTCGAGCCGGCCCATTCATGCTGAAATCAGCAAGGCTCTACTACCTTTATAGGAAAAATAGGAAGATTTATCATTATCATCCTAGCACAGTCGCGGTTGCGAAACAGGACCCTCGCCTTGGAACCCGAGGCCGACTTTATGGCTGTACCTCTTCCACTTCACACGATCTTCAGAAATGTTTAGAGTATATTATTTACGACAAAAAAGTAAGAAAGAGAAAAAGAAACATTAAAAACACGACAAAGCTTTAGAATGTAGGTACTTCTTTCTTGTTATAATTATTTCACTTTATCCACCAAAAATGCTTTTTCCTTTTAGAATCAGAATACCCCCCCTACCAGTTCATCAGATCACAAATGGGTAAGCAGTTGATTTACATCGGTGGCTACACATTCTCCAAGACATGGAAAGGAAAAACATGGGTCTGCTCTACGAAGAATCCAAATTGCAAGGCAAAACTGAGAATGGACAGCCAGGGGAATATCACCAGCCTGTTAAATGAGCACTGTCACCCGCAGAGAAAGTGTTTTATGGTTAACGGCGAATACATACGAGTTTAGTATTGTTATTTATTAATGTAGAGAAATCTATGCTTCAGTGTGCAGTAGGGAGTGGTTTCTATAGCTATATGTAATTGTCACTGGCAGGCAGTTTTTTAGTGTGACTGGTATCACTCGCATTCCCATCATCATCAGCCTTTAACAGTCCACTGGTGGACTAGGCCTCTCCTTTAAAAGGAGGAATTGGCCTACTATACCACGCTGGCCAAACGGGTTGGTATAGTGTTTGTATCAAGTTTTCCTTACAGTTCTGTTCTCTGCATAATATGATCCGTCTGTCGGCTCTTACGAAACCCATGGGATGATATGGGGTGGTGACATTCCGTATTCTTAATCCGTCACCATATGGACAATCGCATTCCCACTACTGTATAATTCACCAATAAATTGAGTGAATTTCTTGGTCAGATATCTATACTGGACAAACATTTGTTGTTCGTTGTGCTCTGTTTGTATGTATGTGTAAATGGCAAACTTACTGTTTACATAGTAGCTTTATTCGTATTTTTCTTTCTGTTTTAAGTATTTTGTAAGTTATGTTCTATTTAATTAAAGAAGATTATGATGACAAGAGTACTTTAGTAGTACTCTTACCTTAGCAAGCTTAGGCTTGCTGTTGTTAATACTTAGTAAGATGTTAATATGTTGTTATAACATTTATTGGTAAAATAAAATGTTTAATTATAACACATGTCTATTCATTTGATTATTTTCAAAAAATGTACAGACATACATCTCATCACTTTGCCAGTTAGTACCTCCCTAATAAATTTTGTAAAAAAATGTAATATATCAGCAGTCGCCCGCGGCTTCCGCGTCTTAACCTCAAAAACTCTTTTTACCCCCTTAGGCATATTAAAAATCCTTCCTCAGTTGGTGCGTTTGTCCTTCTAGTTTAGTGCTATGCGGTGATATGTCAGACAGGACAAGTTATCCAAGTAATATATAATTCTTGTGTTACTGATAACGCACAAGCTGTTGGATGCAGAAAGCAACTTGTGCCTTGGGAAGCATAACGGGGCATTTAAAGCGACAAATTAAAAAGTGTTTTATATACACCGTGTATCATAAGTCAGTGTTTTTCTGAAAAGTATGTACTCAGCCCATGATATAGAAGCTTCATATGCATAATATGACGATGACTATTTCTGAACTTAAATTTTCTTTCAGAGTACCAAATAGTACAATCGCAGCGAGGCAAAGATTTAATCCTCTACAACGGGTACACATTCTCCATTTACATTATTTAGTAACTTTGTTACGTTATATTGACCATTAGTTAAATTTACCGTAAGTATGAGGTAGGAATACCAAAAATTTTACAAAGTTAACCTAGTATATAAACCCAACTCATCGTCAGTTTTGCCTTAGAGCTCGGTGACAACAGAAATAAAATAGGAAGATTTATCATTATCATCCTAGCACAGTCGCGGTTGCGATACAGGACCCTCGTCTCGGAGCCCAGGGCCGATACTTTATGGCTGTACCTCTTCCACACACGATCTTCAGAAATGTTTAGAGTATATTATTTACGTCAAAAAAGTCAGAAAGAGAAAAAGAAACATTAAAAACACGACAAAGCTTTAGAATGTAGGTACTTCTTTCTTCTTATAATTATTTCACTGTATCTACCAAAAATGCTTTTTCCTTTTAGAATCAGAATACCCCCCCTACCAGTTCATCAGATCACAAATGGGTAAGCAGTTGATTTACATCGGTGGCTATACATTCTCGAAGACATGGCAAGGAAAAACATGGGTCTGCTCTACAAAGAATCCGAATTGCAAGGCAAAACTGAGAATGGACAACCAGGGCAATATCACCAGCCTGTTAAATGAGCACTGTCACCCGCAGAGGAAGTTTTTTATGGTTAACGGAGAATACATACGTGTTTAGTTTTGTTTTTTATTAATGTAGAATAATCTATGCTTCAGTGTGTGGTAGAGAGTGGTTTCTATAGCTATATTTAATTGTCACTGGCAGGCAGTTTTTTTAATGTGACTGGTATCTATCACTTGCATTCCCATCATCATCAGCCTTTAACAATCCACTGGTGGACCTTAGTCCAGTAGGCCAATTCAAATTTCAAAGGAGAGGTAAGCCTCTCCTTTGAAAGAAGGAATTGGCCTACTATACCACGCTGGCCAAACGGGTTTGTATCAAGTTTTCCTTCTCTTACAGTTCTGTTCTCTGCATAATATGTTCTCCTCTGTCGGCTCTTACGACACCCATGGGATGATATGGGGTGGTGACATTCCGTATTCTTAATCCGTCACCACACGGACAATCGCATTCCCACTACAGCTGTATAATTCACCAATAAATTGAGTGAATTTCTTGGTCAGATATCTATACTGGACAATAATTTGTTGTTCGTTGTGCTCTGTTTGTATGTATGTATAAATGGCAAACTTACTGTTCACATAGTAGCTTTATTCGTATTTTTCTTTTCAAATTCAAATTCAAATAATTTATTGCGAATATAGGTGATACATAGATGTTTACATAGGTTTTTGTCAGTCACAGAACAAACATTAGTGCAGCTATATTCTGCCATTTGGCATGCAATGTTCATCATATATTATTTTATTATGGTTATATAAAAACTATTGAGATAATAATATTATATTCTAGTTATATATAAAGTACCCATGTCAAAAAAATAAAATTAAAATTAATACAATCAAATAAGTCAATCAAGGTTATATTATTATATATGGAAAGTCAATTAGGTTACATGTCACAACAAATTATTAAATATCATATTTGTCTTCGAGAAATTCTTTAATACTGTAGTATGCCTTATTAATAAGAAATTGTTTCAATAATGCTTTAAATTTATTTATGTTGGAGCATCTTAATATGTTTAAGGGTAAATGGTTATAAATTCGAGGGGCCATACAGAATACACTATTGCTAAATTGCGCTGTTTTGTTTGATGGAAAACATACTTTGTGATTATTACGCTTACTATTTTCTCATAGATATAGAGGCATGGAAGCGTTAATAGTTTCAATCTCATAAAAAAAGGGTTAACAGCTATCTGTCTGTTTCAACTTCACAATGGCCCTTATACATCTCTTCTGGGCTCTAAATAACATCACCTTGTCCACCGAGTTACCCCAAAAGATAACACCATACCTTAGTACTGATTCTACGTAACCATGATACGCAGCGATGACAGCAGACTGATTCACAACTGATCCTAGTCTATACAGGGCATAAGAGAATTGGTGGAGTTTGGTACAAATATCTTCTACTTGAGATTTCCAATTTAATTTTGAGTCAAGATTGAGACCTAAAAATTTTACATTTTCAACTAAATCAATTTGTTGTCCATTGTAGCTTATATTAAGATTTATTAAATTATTATTCCTATTTCTAAATGTCATTAAATTGGTTTTATTCAGATTAATTAATAAATTATTATTTGATAACCATTGAATTATTATATGTAGTGTTTGATTTATGTCAGATATCTTTTGATTTGTACTTGAACTTCTAAACATCACTGTGCTATCGTCTGCAAATAATACCATGTCTTGATTTATATAGTTTGGTAAGTCATTAATATAGACAATAAACAACAAGGGCCCGAGAATACTTTCATGAGGAACTCCTTGAGTTACTTCACTATATGGAGAAGAATGTACTATTTGTCTTAGAGTTTTTTGGCAAATGCGAGTAATTTGTGTACATTGTTGGCGATTTATTAAATATGATTTTAGGAGATTGAGAACATTTCCCCGAACTCCAGTCTTTCTGGTATAAGTTTTTTGTAAGTTGAGATATAGGTATTTAATTAAAGAAGATTATGATGACAAGAGTACTACTAAGCTTGCTGTTGTTAATACTTAGTAAGATTTTAAAATGTTATAATAAAATTTATTGGTGAAGTAAAATGTTTAATTATAACACATGTCTATTTATTTGATCATTTACAAAAATGTACAGACATACATCTCATCACATTGCCAGTTAGTACCTACCTAATAAATTTTGTTAAAATATTAAATATATGGAGCAGTCGCCCGTGGCTACCTCGTCTTAACCTCAAAACTCTTTTTAGCCCCTTAGTCATATTAAAAATCCTTCCCTCAGTGGGTGCGTTTGTCCTTCTAGTTTAGTGCTATGCGGTGATACTTCAGACAGGACAAGTTATCCAAGTAATATATAATTCTTGCGTTACTGATAACGCACAAGCTATCCTGTTGGGTGCAGAAAGCAACTTGTGCCTCGGGAAGCATAACGGGGCATTTAAAGCGACAAATTAAAAATGTTTTATATACACCGTGTATCATAAGTCAGTGTTTTTCTGAAAATATGTACTCAGCCCATGATATAGAAGCTTCTATGACGATGACTATTTCTGAACTAAAATTTTCTTTCAGAGTACCAAATAGTACAATCGCAGCGAGGCAAAGATTTAATCCTCTACAACGGGTACACATTCTCTATTTACTTTATTTAGTAACTTTGTTACGTTATAATGGCCATTAGTTAAATTTACCGTAAGTATGAGGTAGGAATACCAAAAATTTTACAAAGTTAACCCAGTATATAAACCCAACTCATCGTCAGTTTTGCCTTAGAGCTCGGTGACAACAGAAATAAAATAGGAAGATTTATCATTATCATCCTAGCACAGTCGCGGTTGCGATACAGGACCCTCGTCTCGGAGCCCAGGGCCGATACTTTATGGCTGTACCTCTTCCACTTCACACGATCTTCAGAAATGTTTAGAGTATATTATTTACGTCAAAAAAGTCAGAAAGAGAAAAAGAAACATTAAAAACACGACAAAGCTTTAGAATGTAGGTACTTCTTTCTTGTTATAATTATTTCACTTTATCTACCAAAAATGATTTTTCCTTTTAGAATCAGAATACCCCCCCTACCAGTTCATCAGATCACAAATGGGTAAGCAGTTGATTTACATCGGTGGCTACACATTCTGCAAGACGAGGCAAGGAAAAAGATGGGTCTGCTCTACGAAAAATCCGAAGTGCAAGGCAAAACTGAGGATGGACAGCCAGGGGAATATCACCGGCCTGTTAAATGAGCACTGTCACCCGCAGAGAAAGTTTCATATGGTTAACGGAGAATACATACGTGTTTAGTTTTGTTTTTTATTAATGTAGAGTAATCTATGCTTCAGTATGCGGTAGACAGTGGTTTCTATGGCTATATTTGTCACTGGCAGGCGGTTTTTTAATGTGACTGGTATCACTCGCATTCCCATCATCATCAGACTTTAACAGTCCACTGGTGAACTAGGCCTCTCCAATGAAAGGAGGAATTGGACTACAATACCATGCTGGCCAAACGGGTTGTATCAAGTTTTCCTTCTCTGACAGTTATGTTCTCTGCATAATATGTTCCCTCTGTCGGCTCTTACGACACCCATGGGATGATATGGGGTGGTGACATTCCGTATTCTTAATCCGTCAGCACACGGACAATCGCATTCCCACAACTGTATAATTCACCAATAAATTGAGTGAATTTCTTGGTCAGATATCTATACTGGACAATAATTTGTTGTTCGTTGTGCTCTGTTTGTATGTATGTGTAAATGGCAAACTTACTGTTTACATAGTAGCTTTATTCGTTTTTTCTTTCTGGTTTAAGTATTTTATAATTTATGTTATATTTAATTAAAGAAGATTATAATGACAAGATTACTACTAAGCTTGCTGTTGTTAATACTTAGTAAGATTTTAAAATGTTATAATAAAATTTATTGGTAAAATAAAATGTTTAATTACAACACATGTCTATTCATTTGATCATTTACAAAAAATGTACAGACATATATTTTTTTTGGTAGCGGATTGGAAAATCCTCATGGAGTCCCTCCGCCCTGGGGGGGAAGGAAGAAGGGGACTGTCAGACTCTTACTGACTAAAAACCAACCCGTGCTCCTCATCTACCCATGTGTCGGAGGGTAGGGTTTCACCGAAGCATTTCTCGCTACCCCCCGACGGGTATTGGCCCGCCGGATGGTCAGGCGGGCCCCGAACGAAACTCCCTTGGCGGCGGATGAACAGACAGAACTGTACCCCGCACCCGCATCCTGGGACGCATCGTACGCAAGCCCACGTGGAGTGTCCCCTCCCGGGATCCCGCTTAGCTTCACCGTGGGTGTTGGACCTCACCCACGGTTACTGAGCCCCCCCACTACGACAAGGTAGAGATCCTATGGGGGTGTGCTAGTTAGTTCCTACCTAATAAATTTTGTTAAAATATTAAATATATGGAGCAGTCGCCCGTGGCTTCCTCGTCTTAACCTCAAAACTCTTTTTAGCCCCTTAGGCATATTAAAAATCCTTCCCTCAGTGGGTGCGTTTGTCCTTCTAGTTTAGTGCTATGCGGTGCTACGTCAGACAGGACAAGTTATCCAAGTAATATATAATTCTGGCATTACATACTGATAACGTACTAGCTATACTATTGGGTGCAGAAAGCAACTTGTGCCTCGGGAAGCATAACGGGGCATTCAAAGCGACAAATAAAAAAAAAATTGTTTATATACACGATAAGTCAGTGTTTTTTCTGAAAAGTATGTACTCAGCCCATGATATAGAAGCTTCATATGCATAATATGACGATGAATATTTCTGAACGAAAATTTTCTTTCAGAGTACCAAATAGTACAATCGCAGCGAGGCAAAGACTTAATTCTGTACAACGGGTACACATTCTCCAAAGTTTCCATGCATAGTTGGATTTGTTCTACACATTACCCAGACTGCAAGGCCAAGTTGAAACTGACTAAGGACTTCAAAATTGCCGAGGCAACGGAACACACGCATCCAGCGAGGAAATACGTCATCACTGCTGAGGGAAAATGTGTACGATATTAGTAAAGATTTTATAAAGACAAGCACTAGGAATAAATTCTGTGTCGCAGGGGACTTTTATCTGTGAATAGCAGATTCCTCTGTTTGGTACAGTTTGAAGGTGCCATAAGCTATTACTAAGTCGTAGATATAGTCCAGTCACTTTAGGGATTCACCTCGGAATTTGAGATAATTTAAAAGCTGGAAACTCGTATACAGCTTCATTTAGGCGTTCTAAGTTGTCTCAAAAGTCACATATTATTACGTGTCTGCGTCGTAAGTTATTCGAGGTCAAAGGTCACGAAAATCGGGACGGTTTTTTGCAATTATCTCCGTTTCTATGGTTCCAATCACTTCAACACTTATATAAAAATTTAAGATAAAACAATTTGCCACAACTTTTGTCTCAACTCTTTTTCTGTACGCTCAACGCTTTTCGAGATAGAGAGCGGAGAGCACCTAGCGCTCAGGCATATATACTGTTATACAAGGTCATGCTGCGGATGCAGAAAATCGGGCTTGCAATGCACTTTAGCTTGCGAACAATGCAATGGGCAAGCTTGTCTCAATGCTGTTGTATTGCAAGACGATCCTGAGGAAGAAACTACATTTGATCCAGAAATTTTAGAAGGTTTGGAGACAATCATGCAGGTAAACGAAGATGATGAAGATGAAATTGAAATTTTCTATTTCCCAGGAGATGATGATGAAGAAGAAGAAGAAGAAAATTTATATTTTTGAACTTCAAGTTATTGAAGAATTTAAATGTACATTTAATTTTAATTGTAACAAAAGTACAGCTACTAAATAAAAATTAACTTAAATTATATTTACTTGACTTATTTCTATATACAACGTATTATTCACCGAGACTCACGGTTGACCTTGTATAACAGTATATATGCCTGAGCGTTGGGTGCTCTCCGCTCTCTATCTCGAAAAGGGTTGAGCGTACAGAAAAAGAGTTGAGAGAAAAGTTGTGGCAAATTTTTTTATCTTCAATTTTCATAATAGGTGTTGAAGTGATTGGAACCATAGAAATGGAGATAATTGCAAAAAACCGATTTTCGTGACCTTTGACCTTGAATAACTTACGACGCAGACACGAGATAATATGTGACTTTTGAGACACTTTTAGAACGCCAAAATGAAGCTGTATATAAGTTTCCAGCTTATTATCTCAAATTCCGAGATTGACCCCGTATTTTGCCTAAAGTGACTGGACTAATAATTAGATATAGAAAATAAACTTTGGTCCGCGGTCCATCAAAGTACAAGACTAAGTATGTCTGGTCTGGTCGATAAAGAATAGATGGATTACCCATTACAATGACACTCTTCTGTATATCCCGGCTTCTATATTAGCTAGTCGATAAAATAAAAACGAGTGTGAAGTCGATCACTCACATAGACCTTCAGGAAATTTTCCAACTTTTGTGCCGATCTTCATTTCATTTTTAACTGCACAATTTTACTAGAGATACAGTTTCCTAAATTCTTGTGTGAATACTCTTGTGATTTTCAACCATTTTGAATTTGTCAGAGAAGGAATAAAGTGCGTGGTAATAAAGTCAGTTCTATTGACAACATTTTTAGTTTTTTGTATCAGTTTTAATCAGGGATATGCCTAAGTATTGAGTAGGTACTCGCAGTCCAAGGTTAGACGGTAAAGAGATAATGGTCTAGTAACCAATTAATAAAAAATATGAGAGGTTAAGATCACTTCTGTACCAACAGTAAAACACAGTCATATTACAATTAAAATGCATATAAAGGTAAGGGCGGTTTCAGATTAGCGTATTTTTCTGCGCGTATACGGCCGTTTCAACATACGCGCTTACACGCGCGCTATATTACGAGCTTCAAAAAACCGAACGGGCATATTTCGGCGTGTTCGCCCGAAACTGTAGTGACATCTTGTCAGTGTCAACATGGATTCTGACGGCTCGTGCATATACGAGCTTAGAAGCGCGTCAACGCTCGTACGAGTTGCGCGTGTGCCAAAAGGCGCGCCTGTATGCGCCTACATGCGCTTCCAAAAACGAGCTTATACGCGCGTATAAAACGCTAATCTGAAACCGCTCTAATATCTGGAATAAAGTAAATTTTAATAGTGATATATATAATTTAGCACTTCGTCGAGTATTGTGGATTCAACCTTCACGGGATGCGAGGGTCTTAAAGAAATATTTTTTTCAGGTTTGGCTACCTACAAAATCGTAAGATCACAAAGAGGTAAAAATCTCATACTGCTGGATGGTTTTACTTTCGCGCAGACTACGCCCCGTCGTTGGATATGCTCGACAAACTCGCCCGAGTGCAAAGCTAAACTCAAACTGGATCCTTATGGAAATATTATCGCGATGAATAACCAACACATTCATCCTGCGAGGAAACTGGCTATAACTGCTGAAGGCCGGTATATCAAACTTAATTAGAGCGATGGTGACGAAACTTTTCGAAATAGTCTGTGAATTATTATAAGTATTGTTGTTGTCTTACTCTGACACTCGAAGAACATTTCCATAATTACGTAAATCATGAAAATAAAGATAATTGTCAGGCGTATTAAATATCGATCGATACAGATGCAGCCATAAGGCAAATAATAAAAATATGCAATGTATGTAAAAAGTATTCAACTGTATATAATATAGTATATGCCTTTGGCTAATCTAAAGCTTCGTAACACATACAGTTTTACTCGATCGAGTCAGACTCGAAGGCTCGCTTAGAGTAAAATTATAGTGTATCATAACTGTTTGTTACTACAATTAGTATTTATTGTACTGCCAGTTAAGCTATGTAATTAGAGAGCGACTTACTTTTAAACTTTTTGTTATATTTATTTTAAATTTTATACTACTAAAATATACTTGTGTAATAAAATTGTTCAAAATGTACTAATTTAATCAATAAACAGTTATTTTTATCAAAGTTTTGAAAAATTATTATAGTCCACCCTGGTCCCCCGTAGGTAATAAGCCAACGTGTCCCGAGCGCGGCTCTGATATTTGTGAATGAAAAATTTGTTTTTAATAATAATTAGGAATGAAATCTAGAGAACGTTAGAGTGGTCAGAAAACTCCAACATCAGAGTTGGCCACACACACGCGAGAAAGAAAGGAGAAAGCATATCAATCCAAGGATAATTAGAATTTCTTCTAAACAAATGTTTATAGTTCCAGCGTTCCCCGTGTATGAGGTCGTGACAATGGGATATGGCAACACCAAGATCCTTCTAGAAGGTTACTCGTTCTCACGGATGTTTGGCAAACACTTTGTGTGTTCTTTCGGATGGCCACACTGCAGGGCCAGGCTGGAATTCAACATGTTTGGTGAAATCATCAGAGCTTTTACGGCACATACACATGCACGGGAAAGATTACCGTATCATTTTACGAGATTATAAAATGTTTAGTTTAAAATTGTGTTATGCGAATTATAATTTTAAGAGTGCCGGAGGCCCTATCCCCTATTCCTTCTCCCTTATTCCACTCCTCATCCTATCCCTTTTCCCTACCCTAAGGGGTGGCAACGCAGTTGTGACTCCTGTGGTGTTGCTTGTGTCTATGGGGGGCGGTAATTGCTTACCATCAGGCGGTCCGTCTGCTCGTTTGCCACCTATTACTATAAAAAGAAAAAAAAAATGATAGCAATAAAATATAATAACCTACTTTAATTTTATTTATCCTTCTATTAATATAAGGCATCAAAAAGTGCCAAGGTCTGAATCAAAGTTGGTTGTACATTATTCATATTAATTATATGTACTTACGAGTATAGCAGGAGGGAAGGCAGTGAAGTATTTAGTATTGACTGACTCATATTCCTACATTATAGATACGGTGCGATGAAACTTTAGTCAAGATGCCGTAGATTTTAGCGCACGTAAAGGATGACGATGTCGAAAGTGAATTTTTAATTCGTTTTAGAATTGTATGTGTGGGTTTAAATTAACAATTACCATATATTTTAGGTATATTTTTTGTAATTATGTTGTTACGTAAGGTATTAATTATGTAGTAATTCTTAATACACACGTAACTTTGAAAAGTCAGAGGTGTATGCTGGGAATCGAACCCGATACCATCGTCTCGGCAGTCCGTTACGTACACCACTAGGCTATAGCCGCTTGTGTATTAAGAATTTTAATTATCGCTCGCTTAGCAATGTGCCCGGTAGATGGCAAAAGGCTCGCCCCTATTACATTGGGACCGAAACATAACTGGCGAAGTGTGGGTGTGTAATTTGTATTACCTACCTACCTCTGCCTACCCCTTTTGGGATAAAAAGGCGTAAAATTATGTTATGTATGTGGTATGTTAGTTATGTAATTGCAAGTACATATGCCAAATATGTTCATATTTATAATATCGGTAGTTGCTAGTAACGTTTATACATTCTAGTCATATTTCTAGTCCTTTAAAGTGGTTAGCACTAATTCATTCCTTAAAATGTTACTGCATATGTTTAAGAATTATCACAATCTTAATTTAGGCATACTACAGTTATATTCCTGATGTTGTAGATATGAATTATCAAACTTGTTAACGCTGATATATAAAAAATGCCCGATGAGTTTCTTTTTTATTTTATCCACATAAACTTCTTGAAATGACTTGGATTCTGAAGGGGTATCTCTCAAGCATTGATTACTAAGCAGTTTGGCATGGTACGTTCTTCTTTATACATTTTATATGCACAGATAGTGCATGTAATTTTCATTTGATGGAGTAGTCGTGTTCTAGAGTGGAGACCGCGCCTTGGCAAGCGTTGTGTTGGACGCCCTCGAGTCATTATTGAAGAGGCATCTATATTCTGTCCTGGCCAAATACAAAGCGCAAGTTAAAAGTCTTGGATGCAACCGGGTTAGCACTAGAATGATTACGATAATAGAGTAAGAGAAGCAAATGAATTTATTTATTTAATATTTTCTTTTCTACATCATGTTAGCCATATCTCGGTATATATTTTTTACTAATTACTTGTAATATTTATTTCTAGGGTATCCCTCCTACGAGATAGTAACTACTCGTCTCGGCAACAGCCAAATTCTTATAGACGGGTACACGTTTTCGAGAAAGGCTGGCAAACACTGGGCGTGTTCCTCAAGAAGGCCGGATTGCAAGGCTAGGCTGAAATTGAACAACCGAGGAGACATCATTGCAGTATTTAATATACACACACATCCGCGAAGAGACATTTTTAGTTACACTACAGTTTCGCCTTACAGTATTCCTTCTTAATGCCATTTTTTGGGTTTTCTTATAAAGTTAAATAGTAATTAAATAGGAGACAAAAATAATTAATTTTGAGTATTTTGAGTATTGGTTGGACTCGTTGTGGTAAGGAAAAGTGCTTCTGCGAAGCAATATCTTCTTTTATAGCATATCAAAAGTAGTACCTGAAGTATTGAAGTGTTGGTGTTTTGGCAGCTTAGGTCGACCTCACATTGGGCGAGCGTTTGCCTCGAGCGGCGATCCGGCGTGCGCTCGGCTCCAAGCCGAAATCTACTCGTTTTGGAAATGATGCCAAGTCATAAAAAATAATAACTGGGAAACAATTTATTTTTAAGTGCACATAATTTTTAAACCGCAAATAGTAGTGCGCCCGTGCAATGCTCGAAATACCTGCTTAGGGTGCATAGGACATCTATAGAACAAATTGGCGGGGTAAATTAATCGATTTTGTAACTAATTAGAAAAATTGGGTGGTGACTTTGAGCCTCAGTATCACCTGAACCAGTAATTTACAGGTGTGATGCCGAAGTAAAAAATTATCGTATTGATTGGTACAATATGGGGTTTCCGTTTTCGTAAAGGTTTTTTTTTTACTCTCCGTATAGTACCAAGTGAACGCCGAGCGTAGGTACGCTCGAGGAACGCGCATATCCAGTGTAAGGGAGACCTTATGCTATTGGACACTAAAGTTTTAATTATTGCAATTAATTAATTTATTATTTGTATATTAAAATTATTCTGATTAATAAAGGTTTTGGGAATCTGTCTTTACACTATTTCTTTTAATTTAAAAATAAACAATGTTTTAATGTACTAGCTTGTTTTTTTGGTCTGGGTCTTTAATCCTACAGCTGTGATTGTAGTTCACATCTAGAGAAAACAAATTTTCAGTGCAAATAAATAAAATAAAACAAGTGTTCGTACAGTGTTCTAGCGTTATAGTAGAGGCTAAGTTGACGGCCTATACTTGTGTTCAGGGTCACAAGATGCAGAACGTCATTATCACCGATCGACCAATCAGAGAGCAGTGTGTGATTTGCCGTATTTTAAAGAAGCGTAAAATTAAAAACTTTTCCGTGATTGGTCGAACCGTGTAGAATCTTACGAATGGTTTTCCGTCAGTTTATACATTTACGACGAGACGTCGTAAATTGATAAACTTATGGAAATGTTTGCGTAAAGTAATAAAATTTATCTCTCGTTTAAAATCCTACGAAAGTTTATAAATTTACGGTTCTAATACCTGTAATTTATTCACATATATCATCATCATTAGCCTTTAGCAGTCCACTGCTGGACTAGGCCTCTCCTTTGAAAGGAGGACTTGGCCTACTATACCACGCTGGCCAAACGGGTTGGTATAGGGTTTGTATCAAGTTTTCCTTTTTTTACAGTGCTGTTCTCTGCACAATATGCTCCCTCTGTCGGCTCTTACGACATCCATGGGAAGATATGGGGTGGTGACATTCCGTATTCTTAATCCGTCACCACACGGACACATATTATTATATAATGTAAACCAATTACACATCCTTCGTTATAAAATATTAATAAAAAAACAAAAAGTCCAAGAATACACTCATATACCCAAAAATAAAAGAGAATAAAAACTAAAATCACTGTAAAATAATGCACGAAAACAAATTATTAATTATTTATTGATTAACGGTGATAATCTAAGCAGAAATATATGACCTATCACAATCTACTCTACTTTCACATTAAACTAGAACTTATCCTTCATTTTCAGAAAAGGTGTCCTTCATAACCTTGGCTGGCAACAAGCGCTTACTAATGGCTGACAAATTCACCTTCGCGCAGACAACTCCAAGGCACTGGTACTGTTCCAAGAAAAGCAAGGGCTGCAAGGCGAGGATCTTCCTGAACAAGGACGAAACTGAAGTGGTTTTCTATAATAATGAGCATATTCATGACCCGCCGGTGTATAGGCAAATTGATAAAGGGTATTATGTTAAGATCTGTGGTTAAGTTGCTAGAAAATGTATGGTGTAGTTTTGAGAGGTAGTTAACTTAGTGGAAGTATTGCTTTTGACTACGAAGTTTTGGTTTGGTATGATGCCTTATCTAGGTTTTTTTTTTGCCTGATGGTAAGCAATTACCGCCGCCCATGGACACAAGCAACACCACAGGAATCACAAGTGCGTTGCCGCCTCTTGGGATTGGGAAAAAGGATAGGATGAGGAGTGGGATAAGGGAGGAGGAATAGGGGGCCTCCGGCACTCTCACTCACCGAACGAAACGCAACAGTTTAGGTACTGTTACTTTACGTCGATTTTCTGTGAGAGGGTAGTACTTCCACGGTCGAGCCGGCCCATTCATGCTGAAATCAGCAAGGCTCTACTACCTGTATCCTACATCTATAAACTCTACATTGAACTAACTTTTGTAGCTGTTGACTCTTACATCACAAATGTACAGAACAGTACTTCAATACTACGCGACTGAAACGCTGTTTATTTATAGTAATTTCGAAATAAATCGACGATAAATTTAATGTCAAATATCGGTCTACTCGCTCCAAAATCGACATACACAATCTTTAGGTGTGCGTATTGACCATTGAGATAACATAACTTTGATTCGTATTATTTTTAAGCCTTCTGTATTTAATCAAATTTTGTTGTTTTATTTATTTAATAAAGTTATATTTTATATAAATGGAGAGTCCATTTTTGCATGGTAATGTTTGGTAGGTACACTATTTTAATGGAGGTTTTCGGATTTTTACATATAATATAAAAATAAATATTAGTACTTATACATTTTAACTTGATAATTATTTTGATTTTCATTTGTGTATATATTCTTAATTTCAATTGGTATTATTTGAAGGAACAAGTTGAGCCTTCTGAAAAGCCATCCTTGCTTTTACCTTTTTCTAAGTAATAAACTTGCGATGTGTGAGGTATTTTCACTCAATATGGCATTTTGTTTTCGCACAGTTGCTTAATTAGTATGTAGGAATTAAGTAATAAACATCTTCTTGTGATAATTTTAAGTTCTAGGCATAGTATTTAAGTATTATTTTTAAAAAGGAATCACTGTATTCACTGTTATATTAGGTATTAAATAAATATATGATCACTGATCAATGATGAGTGCTCTGAATATTATGTCTTCGAATTACCTTGGTATTGCTCTATTAGAATAATTGACTATTATGCATAATAGGTAGAAATATACCTCCTTAACGATTAAAACGATCAAATTATATATAGTTGTATGATACTGTATATTATGCGAATCGTATTTTAATAAAATGATGAAAACGTAAGATATAATTTTTTTTTTTGTGTTTTTGTACTTAGACATATATAATATCAATAAAAAAAATATTTTTTGATATCAATCACCACCTCTTTTCGATCAATTGATTGTATGTACGGAGTCACAGGTTTGGTCGCCTATTGTACTACTGAAGAGGATCCCTAAAAAGTGGGGTATAAAATATATTATTAATTTAATGCTTACAATGGTAGTTTTATTTCCCCTAGCAGTAAAGCGTTAAAAGATGGCTCTGTGCTCAAAAAACGACACCTTCAAATACGTTAATGAATAATATTAATTAATGATAAGTTAGTTCGTATTAAAACTTAAAAGGACAGTGTAGACGCCTATAACCGCCATAAAAATAAAACTGCTATTGTATCTCGTTTAGGTACCGTCCTCCAAGTTAAGTTCTTTATAATCTCTAAGAAGATTTTCTTCCCACAAATTCTACATTGTCTTCTTATATTTTAGAATACATTCTGATACCTTCTGGCCACAAGAACAAGTTACTCATGCTGAACGGTTTCACCTTCTCAAGGATGCGGACAGACCGCCGCTGGTATTGTTCTAAAAGGATGGGTGGGTGCAAAGCCAAGGTGTGCTTGGATGAACATGATAGAATAACTTATGTGGACAACAAACATGATCATGAGAAGCCCTTGTACCATATAACTGCTAGCGGGAATTACGTACCGATCAGAGTCACAAAGAGGAAGGAAGATCAGAATCGCTGAAAAAATAAAATACTCGTAACATTATTTTTTGCAAAATTTATGTAGTATTTTCTTCAATAGTTATATTCTAAATGTGATTTTTTTATTCTGGTCTCGTTGTTGTTGTTTGTTTATCTGTATATGCCAGCATTATAAGTAGATATTTATTTTGATATTTATGACAATATAATTTGATCTCAATTTTATATTCGAACTAAGTATGCTTACCTTTGTAGCTGTACCATGAGGTTTATTATCATCTCTTCCTATCCAGTCAGTCCAGCAGTGGACGTATCTAGGCTGAATGATTTATTTTTATAGGCTCAAGCCTGTATCCCCGAAGGGGTAGGCAGATATGTAATATTACACCCACATTTCGCCATGAATTGTTAGGTCTCACGTAATAGGGGGCGAGCCTATTGCCGTTACCGAGCATTTCACCAGACTCCGTGCTGCTACTGAGAATTCGGAAAAACCCAGTAACTTTTGTTCGACACGGGACTCGAACCTCGAGGCTTATTAAATCATTCCATCATAAACTAATCATAGTAACAGTGCTGCATAATATGTATTTAGACGTCAAGGTTATCATACATATAATTCGTAGTATAATTATTATTCACTTCAGAGTATTATTATTAATAGCCTAATTTATGTCCCACTGCTGGGAAAAATATTATCCTGAGTATCCTAAGTAAAAACAGTTTGATCCAGTTTGATCAAGCGATGTAGTTGATTTTTGCTTGCTTGGGTTTTGAAATAAAAATACGTGTGTTTAGTACAGCGATCTATTGGACACTAGTTTAAATAATGTTGGTTACAAGCTTCACTGATTACGTATCCATGCTTAGGTAGCTATAGGTGTCATCTATACGTGAATTGACCGAACACAGTTACATATTATAATTTTAATAGTAAGAATAGTTTGCACTGTATTTCATGTTTTGACCATATTTTTGCATATAAAATTAATTTATATTATCTATAGTAAATAGTTTTGATGTTATCATGTATAATTTAGTTAATATACAAAATATTCATTCATGGACCTAGGTAATATTTTAATATTTAAAAATAAAATTTAACCACATTAAATGTATCTACAATACGAATACTCATAACTTAAAACTAATGACAATGTAGCCATATTTCCTTATAACAATTATTCAAGATTATCATGTTATCCGTTTCATTGATAAATATTTCCATTATACATACATATCGTGGGTATAATGGAAGAACTAAATAACTCAAAATTTCAAGTTTCGAGATATTCGCGATTTACTGTTTTTTTGACAATTTTTTCTACATCACTAAGAAATGGAGAACAATTTTACCGTCGGCGATTTTATATGCTTTAAGCATGTTTACCGTCGATAATATGCTTGATAAAACTAACTTTTATCATGAACCAAAAAATATTAAAAATAAAAAACCAAGTTATCCAATTTTGCCACATCAAGATATTGCAAACATACCGTAGTTAGCTAATTCAATAATGTAGTTATTCAGTTTTCCCACACACTAATGAATGCGAATACATAAATTTGGGTCAACTAAGTACACTTATTGAGTTTTGAACCTAAAGAAATATTTAAACACGAAAGTTAGGCATTCTTAGTGAAAGTTTATTTGTTAAATTTTATCACTGATTATTGATCTCACATAAAATAAAAACCTGGATTAGAAGTAGTCACATCGTATATATATATAAAAAATAGACGTAAAATTTGCCGTGTGGTTGACGGCATAGAATACAAGTGTCACCACCCCCTATCTTCCCGTGGGTGTCGTAAGAGGCGACTAAGGGATAACACGATGCAAATACCATCTTTGCGTAGAGACGGAAAACTCGACATTAAACCCTATACGACTGCCTAGTTGGTCTAGCGGCATAAATGTGCGCGTGGGATCGGGAGGTCCCGGGTTCGATTCCTGGGTCGGTCAGTGTTATTGGGTTTTTCTGTCACGAAATTCTCAGTAGCAGCACGAAGTCTGGAAATGTGCCCGGTACGGCAATAGGCTCGCCCCTTATTACGTGGGACTAAAGTATATCTGGCGAAAAGTGGGTGTAGAAATACACCTCTGCCTACCCCTTCGGGGATAAAAGGCGTGACGATATGTATGTATGTATGTATGTAGACGTAAAATTACAATATGAAAAATTAACAATTAAGTATGACAACAAAATATTATAATTATGTAATAAAACCAAATAAATGACTTATTATAAATCTTCAAAAATCAACTAAAACAAAAATAACTTGCCTTTGCATTAAAATATACTAGGCTGGTCTGAAAAGTTTCCGACCTCAACCTGAAAGAAGCAGCACTCGTCAAAAAAAGTATTGTGGATGTAATTTTACTTCTTGTGGCAGTTATCCACCAACATTTCAGCTATTTTGTAGCAGTAGTTGCTATTTGACAACCATACGATTGAGTCGATGTGAGTGCTTTTTGTGAAAATGGGAAATGTTGTGTCGAGCTGGCATTAGATTCTTGTTTTTAAAAAGCAATACGCCGACGCCATTCAAGGTTGATTACAACTCTGTTTATCGGGACTCTCCATCATCATCGCCCTAGCGATATCCCGGTTGCATCCAAGACTTACACCTCTTAGAGCCCGAGGTCCGCTTACTGATCTAATTAGGTATGACAGAATATCAACTTTTCCACAGAGCGACAGCCGTTTGATATCCGCAACCCAAAGGGATAGCGATATTCCATGGTTTAGACTAGTATCAGTTTATTTGAGGGTACGGAATCCCCGTAACGACAGTCAAAGATCTTCCAAACAGCCAGGACCGACAGTTTAACGTGCTCCGAGGCACGGGGAAAGAATAATTAACCATTTAATACGCACTTGACTTTGAAAAGTCATTGGTGCGTGCCACTCCACTAGGCTATCGCTGCCTCACTGCTCCATCATTTAGTACAATGAAATTTTGATGAAATAGTACAAGACGACCGCTGAATTGAGTAAGAGATATAGCAGAGGGTATGAAAATGACCAACAAATGTATTAGTTACATATTAAGAGCGTTTATACCTTACGGCTTTTCATACAGACATTCAAGTCCTTATTTTTCGAAATGAATGAACCGATTTTAATGAAACTTCATACACATAAGCATGATACATAGGTCTAAAAAGTTAGTTGAAAATATTCTCTAAATATCTTATTTAAAAAAAGATAATTGGAAATATCTGTTTCTATGGAAAATTTAAAATCAGCCTAATTTAGCTGTTACACATTTTTTCGAAAATATTTTCAACTAACTTTTTAGACCTATGTATCCTGCTTATGTATATGTAGATGAAACGTGGATACACCATTATACGCCCAAATAAATAATACATTCCAAATAGTAAATTGCTTAGGAGGAATCGACTCCAAAGGACAAAGGCCGTTTATTCTGTTGGGAAAGTGATGCTGACTGTTTTTTGAGATGTTCATGGAGAGAGATCGAAAGGGATAACTATTACTGCACCATACTACATATGCTTTATTACTAGACAAATGGAAGGAAGAAGTTGAGCAAAAAGGTCCACATTTGTAGAAAAGACTATATTACTGACATAAATCTTCGTATATTTTATATTTATTTTGTCGCTGATTGCCTCCATGGCACAGCAAATATACGTCTGTTGATCGAGAGGTCTTGGGTTCGATTTCCGGGTTAGGCAAGACTGTAGGTAACTGATTTTTCTGAATTCTCAGTAGTAGATCGAAATCTGGCAATGTGCCCGGCAACGTCAATAGACCCCCTTTTTACGTAGGACCTAAAAATGCATGATATGGCCAAATGTGGGTGTAATAATTACAACTTCTGTCTACCTCTTCGGAGTATCGGTTTGCCACATGACGATGTTGCTTTCTCACCTTTAGGCTTTCATAATAAGAAGGAGGCGTATAATGGTCAAACAAGTAAATTTACTTCTTCTTATTTTGCTCATTTCATCAGCCTATCACTCTGCGAGGTGTGCCTCCCCAGGGTATGGCGGCCAACACTACGCTTGCTGAGGCGTGGCCTTCATTTAAGAACCTGCTTTTTAAACGACTGGCCATAAGTTCCCCCATTCAATTTACTACAACTTTGATCTATGTCAGTTACTTTGGTCTTCTGCCGGATAATCTCGTTCTGGAAATTATCCATCAGCGAAATCCTATAATCCTTTATCCATTGTCCTTTTCATAGCTCTCTGAGAGACATGTAGTGTAGGCAGTGCATTGCAGCACAGCCCAGTTCCAATGGGGTTGAAGGCATTTTCGTAATCCACAAAAGCCAGCCACAGCAGCCGGTTTTACTCTTCAGATTTCTAAATAACATATGAAAATTATGCTCTGTATGGATTTGACCCACGGTACTAAAGCCTTTAAGAAACCTAGCCTGCACCGGTGGCTGGAAGACATCAAATCTTGATGTCACAAAAAAGTAGGTAGGGGTATCCACACCACCCAGTCTTAAAGAGCTGCTCTCTGAGGCACGAGGCAAGACATAGTTAACAATTGAAACACATTACTTCGAAAATTTACTGCCTAGAATTCTAACCCGAGCCCTGTGAATGGCAGTCTGTTGATATCTCCACTAGGCTATCGCTTTCTACCTTAGGAACATAATTGTAATTAAACGCCGGTAAAAACATAGCATATTGCACGTACTACTATTTAAGTTGCACTGAGTTTAGAACCTAAATCGATCGTATTCTGCTACTAAGTGATTTAGTTATATTTAAGTAATTTTATTTTAATTGGAGCAAAATTTTCGTGGAGCCTCTAGAGTTGCTTCGTGGAGCCCTGGCGCTCCGCAAACCACACTTTGAGAATGGTTGATCTATAGGTTTACATTATTTCGCGCTTATTAGTACTACTGAATTGCACGATAACTTTGCTTACGTGCGTAAACTTTAAATATAAATATTAAATAACTTCACCTATTGACATTTATTTGATTGGAATCTCTTATAAATTTACATTTTCTCGAAGAAGAATTAAATAAAAATACTTATTTAAAAACCGAATGAATGCTCATTAATAATAATAATACTTTTATTTCGGACTACTAAAATCCATAAACTGTTAGTAATATAATTTGAAACTTATTTCCTATTGTTAGTATAGATTAACCTAGAGACAAACTTTTTTAAAATTGGGGAATGAAGATCCTCTGCAACTGTTTTCAGGATGCTGTTTGGACTGTCCCTCACTCTTCTCAGTAGCGAGGCTGTCTTTTTACGAATAATAGCGTAAAAGCCATCGGTTCGTGCCTGTGCAAACATTTCCGACGCACTGCAGTAACGAGACAATCCCAGCAACATCCTGAAACCATTGTTATATTGGATGCGCAGGGCGTCCAGCGATCTCTTCGTACAGTTGACCCATAGATTGCTCGTGTACAGACTCTGGCAGTAGGCCTGAAAGAGTGTAATTTTAACTAGGTCCGTACACCGGGCAAATCTACGTGCCAACATATTACTCCGCACCGCTAGAGCCCTACGTTCCCTTTCGATGTCTACATCGTCCTTAAGGTCGTCGGCAAGGAAATGCCCTAGATATTTAAAGGTGGACACCCTTTTAATTGGCGAACCGTACATTGACAGCTCGGGCCCATCTTCGCGGCATTTGCCGCCGACCTTAAAAACCATGTACTCACACTTCTTCACATTATATATTAAACCATGTGCGGCAGCGTAGGCTTCACAAATTTTAATTAACTCTCTTATAGCTCCCACCGATGGACCCAGCAACACCATGTCATCCGCATAACTGATATTATTAATAAAAAGACCATCAATACTGCATCCGACACGTGAGCTGCTGAGTTCAGTAATGAGGCCATCTATGTATAGATTAAAGAGCCTGGGAGACGTTAGACCCCCCTGTCTTACCCCGCACTCTAACCTATACGGGTCTGAGAATGTACCATCCCATTTCACATGATTGGTTTGGTTACCATACCAATACTGGAACAGCTTACATACTTTCGCAGGTATACCCCTGTCTCCCATCTTCCTCCAGAGCACATCATACGAGACAAGATCAAATGCCCTGGAGAGGTCAAGGAAACAGGCGTACACCGGCGTCTTGCGATCTGTATAATACTGAACGGTATGCTTAAGACTTAGAATAGCACTTTCAGTTGAAAGTCCGGCACGAAAACCGAACTGCGCATCGTGAAGATGTATATAATTATTTAAACAAGAATCAAGCATACCGTCCAGTACCTTTGCAATAATCGTCGCAAGGGAAATGGGACGATACTTACACCTGTCCGCGATGTCACCTGTTTTGTTCTTCACTATTGGAACTATGATGGTCTTCATGAGATTGTCTGGTAGGTACGCATGACTAATGCACATTGTGTAGAACATAGACAACACTCGCGGCAGATGTACACCAGCGTACTTTAAATGCTCAATGCTGAGCCCATCATGCCCTGGAGATCTGCCTCTACTCATATTACATATGACTGCTCTTATTTGTTTGGCTGAGAAGTGTATGAGAGGTGTTACTCCATGACAGCTGAGCTCTGCATTGTTCATCAAGCTTGAAGAACCGAGTGGGGACTGAACCTTGAAATGTTCCTTGAACATATTCGCAATATCCTTGCGTTCAGTTAAGCCTCCCACACTCGCAGAGAGACCAGGCTTCGCATCCAACTTACTTGTGGATTTCCAAAACTTACTGAAATTTTTTGTAGCTCGTTGTTCTGCTAACCTGTCCATAATAAGCTGTTCAGCATAATTTTGACAAAACCGAAGTCGACTTTTAAACATTTTGCGCTTCATACACATGTCATTATAGACAGGCCCCGAAGAAGGACGGTTATTTTGAATCCAGGTCTGGAAACTGCACCTAGCCTCTCTGTGAGCGCCCCTGACATGTTCATTCCAGCCGCACACGCGCCTTCCCGGTTTCGGTCTCCCCCTATGGTTCATTTTAGAGTCCCTAGCTGCCGCACATAGTATTTCTACAATGCGTTCGTATACATTGTCCAGAACAACTTTATGTTCACCCAAGCCGCACGATCGCCCACTGCAACCCTGAAACTCATGAGGGAAATCAACATCTCGTAGCTTAGAGTGACATATATCATGGAAACGTTGTATTTCAGACTTAGATCTTTCCCCCCACACCACAGAATTGCAGTAGGTATCACGGCTCATTAATTTAGGCCTCACTATTTCCAAGTTGCACTCTAAATAGATTGGCAGATGATCTGACACGTAAATGTCTTCGCACACATGTACATTTGCTATTGTATGCCACGCTGATACAGATACCAAACAGTGATCTAACCAACGCATACTTCCGTGGACATCACTTATAAAAGTATACGTGTCGCTGCCTTCCCCTCGTTTCACGATATCAGCACAGATCCAGGATTGATCCGTGCAGAAATCGATCAACTCCTTATAAAACAACTCATGAGGGTGAGCATTGAAATCACCCAATATAAAAACATTCTCTATGTCATAGCTTTTTATGATAGCACTAATCTCACTTAATACATTTGTAAACATCGGTAGGTTGTCTGGACAATTTGTAGGCATATATACCGAGAATACAATAATATTGCGACCCCCTGACTTGGCTGTAATGGCTACTAATCGAGGACTGCTACAGTTAACAACAGACACCGACTCAAAGATACCTTTCCTCCAAAGAATGGCTACTCCCCCATAAGGTCTTCCTCTCAGTAAGCCCTCTGACGTATCTACAGCCGACTTACCTGTATGTTCGAAGTCTTGGCTTATTGTTCCTAGCATTGGGATATCATGGGGTAGAAGCCAAGTCTCCTGTAGTGCCACTAAGTCTGACCACACACATATATCTCTAATATTATCTATCGATCGTTTAGCCGATTTACAATTGAAACTCGTAAATTTTAAATACTTATTACTAATCGTCATATTCGTCCTGTTCATGACATGCAATATTAAATGACTTTAACTCTAGTTGGCTCCCGAGTCTTCGTTCTATACATAAAATGCACAAAACGTCTAAAAACAATACCATCTGGCCATAACTCATCATTAAGAAATAAATCAACTTTGTGCTTAGAAACATACAGTTTGAACGCATTATAGTTCCTATCAGATTTCATGTTTATCTTTTTTAATGATACGGTTTCACTCGTTTTGTCTTTAATATAACTAATAATATCATCTTCACTTGCGTCTGTACTAACATTAGAAATTAACAACGGCACTTTAATATCCGCGGCCCGAAATTTACCCTCGGGCGCAGTTAAGGCCCGTCCTTTCTGACTAGTTAATTTGTTTTGTTTAAAACGCTTATTCGTAACCAACTTCCATCCAGAGTCCACTATATTTACACCCCCTACCATTTGTTCACTACTCACTTTATCTTCATTCAAATTCGAACACTGCATGACTACTGGGGAAACCAGAACCGCACTCGGTATTGATTCGCGTGAGATCGTAGTGAGTACGTCATAATCGGGCTGACCGCTCGTAGGGGCCATCGCACAGGTAGCCGGCGTTGAAACCGGTCCTCTGTCGCTTGTTGGCGTGATTCTGCTAGTCATGTTCTCGGTCTGACTCGCACTCGTTGCAACTAATGTCCTTTCTCGCTCGTCCGCAGGTCTATGATTTTCTGTCGCACTATTTTGTTCCCGCACAACAGCGATAGATTGATCAGCTGTTGATGACATATATTTTTCCGTCCGGCCGTTATCCTTTGAAACAGCTGTTTTTTGTTGTGAATGTTCTATGGGCCTATATTGTAAGCCTATAGGTCCACTATCAAGATTAATACTGTTTTGTAAACATGCTCCTCGTCTTTTGTTCACATTCGTTTCAACTAACGAGGCGTACTTCATATGCTCCACTTCTTTCTTGTATAGATCGAATTGATCTTTTGTTACAATGTTTTCTTCTAACACACTAACTTTGTTTTGCAGTTTTAGTATATCTTTTAACACTCGGGTGACATCCACGTGATCAAAGGAGACTGGAGGAATCCTGTGCAAATCCCTCGCCACAAATATGGGGAAAAGTTCAGGATTAGATCCTTTTAACAAACAAATCATGTCATCGAGATCCCGTGACATCTTCTTCTTTCCATCCTTTCTTCTAATGGGCATCTTCTTTCCACTAGGAATAGACTCGAACAAAAGAGTCTTGGCTTTCACTATTTCTTCCGCCGTGAAAGAGGAAGTACACAGCTGATGCACACTATCTTCATCCATAACGTCCATGACATTTCGTAGGAACGCCAACAGTTCATTAATAACAACATTGCAGCTATTACCCTTCACAGTACTACTGATATTAGGCGACATTATTCACTACCGTGAGTCATCGAACTAACGTGTCCGTGCTCAGTCGCGTGCGCAACAAGACTGACTAATGCCCGAATTAAATAACTCAAGTTGTTTAGTTTTATATTTTCGTGCGTGGAAGAAATAAATAACTCAATTTAGCTAATTTATTTCATACTCAAGTGATCAGAAGTCACAGTTATTCATTTATTGAAAGAGTTATTCATTTTTTCTACTAACATTTAATATTCATTTATACATATCTATTTCTACAATTGAAACACAAAACTGGCATTCTTTTTGGACTGGGTTAAGCTATAAGAATGTTTGTTAGACCAAAAGAAGCGGCACATTTTGGGGTTCACGAAAATAGTAAAAGGTCAATTTGGCCAAAATCTGAGTTATTCAGTTCTTCCATTATACCGACGATATATTCCTACTTTCATGTAGCACTAAGAATACATTCCACTAATTCCGCAATATAAATATTTCCTGTAGGAGTTTTCAAAATAAACTAAGTAGGTATATATGTCATAGAATTTATTATGTGTTTACTGTGAGTGATAAAAAATCGGTTACGATTATCACTGATGTTATTTGATATCATTGGAGCTTACTAGCTTTGAGCTATTGATGGACTTACATAGTTAGATCAAATGTCGATCGACCGTGGTTATACTTCTTTAAATCTCATCTTTCAATGCATCACCTTTGAAACATATAAAAAAATACGCCATTATGATTTAAAGGGGTGCCTTTAAATCATAATCATTTAGATCTGAATGGTGATTCAGATCTATGCATATCGAGATTGACGATCCTGTCGACGCAAGTCCGCGTAGATTCCTTTTTAAAATAATACCGATACTGAACCAGTTCCGTATATTTATACAGAAACTAGAGGACGCCAGCAGCTACGCCTGCATTTTTTTTTATTTACCCGTTTTGGCCGATCCCGTGGGAATTTCGGGAAATCCCTTCTTAGTGCACCCCTACGGTCCCCAAGGAACATACATGCCAAATTTCAGCTTCCTGCGCCCAATAGTTTCGGCTGTAGCGTGTCTGTCAGTCAGTCAGTAACGCAAGGATTTTATATATTAAGATATCTGTATATTTTTAGAAATTCGGGAATAATTGTTGCCGAAATTAATTATCATATTAATTTTAGCAATAGTTCTCAGTATACTCAATTTTCGAAAAGTATATCCAATCATGCACTGTAAGAATACTGTAGTATTTCGTGTTCATAATAAAGTATAAACGAATGTTTGTTTTATTGTAATCAACATCCTTCTAGAGATTTTCCAGTTAGAACCCGAGTTCCACTTTCTAGTCTAACCGGATTTAACTGAATAATAGCTTTTCAACAGAGCGACTGCCTGTCTGACCTCCGCAACCTAAAGGGATAGCTATATTCCATGGTTTAGACTAGTGTCAGTTTATCCAGATGTGCTGACTCCTTATACCTAACGACTGTCAAAGATTTTGATGATAGCCGGGTGCGACGGCTTTTTTTTATAGTAATGGGCGGCAAACGAGCAGAGTGATCGCCTGATGGTAAGCAATTACCGCCGCACATGGTCACAAGCAACACCACAGGGAAAAGCGATAGGATAAGGAGTGGGATGAGGGAGAAGGAATAGGGTAAAGGGCAACCGGCACTCTCACCCACCGAATGAAACGCAACAGATATACTTAAGGCCTTAGCCCACATGCATGACTCTGCTCCTACCATTTCGAAAGAAATAAATATTTAGAATGTCTGAATTCTTCTATTAAGTGTAAATCATGTAAGTTAACACTTTGAAGGACAGTTGACGTCTATAGACGAAAACTTCTATTTTGTCTCGTTTACTGTCCTTGAAAGGGTTAATGTAATTTTGCTGAATAAGTACCAACAAGATATTTTTAACAGACTCAGAGAAAACTGTAAAGATAGTAAAACTTTACTTTCATAGCAACGTACCTACATATACAACAAAGAAATTAAATATACGAATTCTTCACAAATTCTGTCTTTTTTTTACAGACTACACACTGATACCATCTGGCCTCAAAAACCAGTTGCTGATGCTGAACGGCTACACCTTCGCCCAGATGCACAGCAAGAGGCACTGGTACTGTTCCAAGAAAAGCAAGGGCTGCAAGGCGAAAATTAAAATGGCTGTCGACGAGACCACAATATTGGTAGCACAAAACGTCCATAATCATGAGCCTCCGAACTATTATATATCTAAAAGCGGGGAGTATACGTTTTTGAGGAATTGTAGTGTTCGTAGAAATGTTGAATAGTTACTGCGTCTGTTCTTGTCTGTGTCTCCCACTCTGTGGTGTAAAAGACGGCTTTACGGCCTCCTCTCATGGTCCTACTAATGTTACGGTTGTAACGAACTGAATCTTGAAAGATGCGCACCCTACTTGCGTGGGCTCCTTTTCTGCCTTCGTATTATTTGGTAACTCTAGTAGTATTTCAGTCGCCCCATTTTGTTATGTAGCAGAGTCTAGGTTCTTTCCTTCCACTTTCATCGGTTAGCCGTTTCAGTGTCAGTGTCAGAATTTTTCATAACTGGCTGTCATCTTCGTGTTGAATAGATATTGCAGTGTTTTTTACAGGCGATTCTTTCAGGCACAAAGTGTAAAACGGATGACTTTACACATAAGATTAACGAACACAAAGCACACCGAGAATTGAGATTGTTTCAAGTCTGTGTGTGCTTGCGAATCAAACAAAGTGTTGTGCTCACAGCCCTCGGCGCTATGCTAAACGATGAGGTGATGAATATTTATTTATTCCATACAACATAATCTTAACAGGTTTCACCCAATGCGATTTAAATTGTTCTAAAACATGTTATGCCTTAGCAAAATATAATATAGATTGTATGTTACATTTCCAAGTTAAATAGTTTCCAAATTGTGAAGGGGTCGAAAGTACCTCAAACGATTCCTGTAATATAATACACGGCGCTGCGTTCCCAATACCCTTTTCTTGAACAGAGTCAGTCGGAGTTGCCGGGTGTTTAGACAGAAACGCAAGAATTTTATATAAACAGACAGAAGATAAAATCATTGCATTTGTTTTATGATTATAAAATAATATCAATAATGTTGAGCTAAATTATTTAATATAATAATAATTAATAAGGTTAGGTGAAATTATTTTGATAGAAATATGATTTAATTATGGAAATGGATAAATATGTATGTCTTAGGTAACTTCTTTGAAGTATACTATTTTTTTCGGCAAACGGTTATGTGTTCTAATATAATCTTGACACCATAATATATTCATCTTATATGTGTCAGCACCATGAGGGCGCTTGTACACGGCTAGAAAATACGCCGGGCCTATGCAAGAATTCGTGTCGCAACTAGAAAATAACTGTGTACACTGCTCGCAAGACACGACGCGGCGAACGTTGTGTCTTGCGAGCGGTGGGGGGCGAAGTAGTAGGGTTCGCTCAGCCAGGTAAGTAGTGATCTGTGGCACGGTAATATAATCTAACAGTATTGTAACTCGGCCGTCTTCGAGAGTTATATACCTACCAGACGCGCCGCATGCGAGCTGCGGCACGATAGCGGCTGCGGGTACTGTAGGTACAGTCCGCCCAGTCTAATGGGTACTCTGCTCGCGGCGCGTAGGTATAACTCGAGATTCGTGCGTTTGTATGGAGTTACAATACTGTTAGATATTATTACCGTGTCTGTGGGTAGTTTTTGTTGTGCGTTTGGTGTGGACGTGTATTGCAGCGTAAAGTACAAAATGGCTGATGAGTTACTAATAACTTTAGTAGAGGGACAACCGGTATTGTGGGACAAAACTTTAGAGATATATAAAGATAAAAGACTCACATTCAAAGCATGGAGAGAATTATTTATTGTCTTAAACAAAGACTTCGACGACATGTCAAATGTAAAAAAATGAATATGGTAAGTACCTATAACATATACGACTTTACATTACTTTTTATTAGAATTTTCAAAACTACAGATTAATACATAACAGAGTCTTTAAATGATTCTATTTTCACTCGGGAAACCTGGAAAAAGAAGATATCCGTGTTTTAATTTTTAGTTAAGAATCAATGATGTAGGTACGTTTGAATTGTCCGTATTTATACAAAAAGGAACCACTCGACAAATTTAGATTTTTGCTTTTTTTGAAGAATACTAATTTAAAAGTGGTTTATTTTCTTATTCAAAAAAGATCCACATGATTTTCTCTTTTTTTTATTTTTTATTAATAAAAACGAAAATGATTATCAGACTTGTTATTACCTTGCTCGCCCTACGCCCGACTGATGACTGCACGAAAAAAAATCTTGTCGTGTACACGTTCCGATTGGTCTTGTCTGCGGAAGACACGAAAAGTTTGCGTGTGTAGAACAGACAAAATTCTTGTCGTGTACACGAAGAATTTGTCTTGTCTGCCGCAGACACGGTAAATTTTTTTTAACGTGTACAAGCGCTCTGACTCATTGACATCAAAGTTAATTAATGTGTAGTACTTACCTACTCTTGCGCCTACCTTCGTTATGTTTTCGATTCTGTTAAAATTTTTTGTTACTTGTACCTAAATAAGACTTTAAAAGAAAATGTGTAAAATTAATAATGGTAATTAAATAGTCAAATGCCAATGCCTTTTTACTTTTTGCATACATACATACATATACTCAGGCCTTTTTCCGTCGGGGTAAGCAGAGACAACGGAAAGCTTGTATGCTTACAAACCTCTCGCGCTTCCTCCACATTCATTACTTTTTTCATACATGTTCGCCGGTTCCGGGTGCTTCGGACCTTTCCGTTTTTACTTTTTATTAGGCACCTACAATCTACATCTCAGTACTGTCACATGAGTAGATACATGTGGTATTGTTGACGATTCAATTGTCACCTACGTCAAGTTCCTATTTTTCTTACTTTAATTATTTCTCTTGCAACTTGCTTCAGTGGGTAACTGCATTTGTAACAGAAAGCCTTTGGCTTGGACATCCTCACAAGCTACAGACTTTCTGTTCACCCATAGTTTAAATAAGTACAAAGATGTAGGAATTTAAACATTTTACAACGAAGTAGTAACGGTCAAAAATAAACTAGCAAAGAAAATCAAAGTAACTGTTTACTGAATTATATAAGAATGATGTCCTTCACGTAGCATATGTACATCGTTAAACTATCGACTGACTGGAAATCTATAGACTGCGAAGGATCTTATTCAACCTATAAGCTTATCTTTTTCTAGAATGAGAAGAACAGCTTGCAGTTTCTTCCAAAGTTAAGCCCTAAAAATCCTGATACAGTTGTAGAAAACTAAAGATTAAACGTTTTGTTCCTTTCAGTGCCAACCCTTATTCGGCTATACGGTGGCAAGCCATCGTATTTATACAAAGGCTACACTTTCTCACTGGACAAAAGATCGAGATCCATGAGATGTTCGAGAAGACTCCGTGGTCAATGTGTAGCGAGGCTGAAACTGAATCGAGAAGGAAACGTGGTGTTTGAGAATACGAATCACAACCATTTGCCACCAAAATGCCTGAGGAGCACAGCCGCTGTACAAGATATCTACTTACCATTTGATGACAATATGAGCTAAAGAACAATTATGATATAGAAGACTGCCTCCGTGGTCCAGTGGATAGCGTATGCGACTGCTGATCGGAGATCCCGGGTTCGATTCCCGGGTCGGACAAAAATGTTTTTCCGAATTCTCAGTAGCAGCACGGAGTCTGATGATGTGCCCAGTAACGGCAATAGGCTCGCCACCAATTACGTGGGACCTAAAATTAATGGCGAAATGTGGGAAAATTCCCTAAACTAGCAACACTCCACTCATCGGTGGAATCCTTTATTATTCTATTAATTCTAATTAAATATTGTCGGCTTTTTAACTCAAAGGGCATACCGCCTTTAAAATAGTGCAATGTTAGCGCCAAACGAGCCGCTCGACACAATGAACACCGAAACGCGACAGAGATGTTTACGTTCAATAGCAGCTAGTATCGATTTAATAAATTTTAACATGAAATGTGACAAACATGCATTTTTAAAAGAATTATTACATAAAAATTATTAGGGAATCGAACACATTAGGTTAGGAACTTAGTTGATCATAGTCAAAAGACTATGAACTACTAATTTCGGTAACTTAAATCACATAAAAAAGCTACATCATTTTTATGTACCAATAATTAAAAACAACATAAAATTACCAAAGTATAAAATTTTGCGTTGGATACACGCCCATGTCGTACGGGGTCAAAAATAACATATCGATAAAAACAGAACTACAATAAATATCATTGGTTACATCCCTAGCTGGCTATTTTTTACGAATTTCAATTTGTCTACTGATCACTCAGTTTTGTGCTAGGATTATTTCCGTTCGGACTTCCGGAATAACTTACATTGTGAAATAGTTACGTCGTTTTCAAACTCTGAATATTTTAACATTCCGATGTGTTTAGGTAGGACTGGAGTGAATGCAATCTATGCAGGTGCACCTAGTGATAAGGAGGCACGGTTCGCTGGACCACGAGGTCAGCCAGTGCCGTCGGAGCGCGTTTTTCAACGGCTCCACCATCTCGTGAACTACAGTGCTAGATAGTGTGCGTTCAAATAGGTACCTAGCTCTGATGAAAAGGTGCCGTAAGTGTCTAAACGTTTACGGCCAGCATGTGGAGAATGATCGTCGCAGCTTACAGCAAGTTGATGTTTATCGGAATTAAAGGTAACCTGCCTAAGTAAGATTTAATGAATAAAAACCGTAAATACTGCAGCTGAGCGCTGCAGTATTTACGGTTTTTAGCGTGACTCAGCTTGTCGATCGTAAAAGTTCGGCAAAGTTAAGCAATGGTTACACAGGTCATCACTTGGATGGGAGCCCAAGTACTCAGAATACACGTTAAACTGGATCTAGGCTATGGCCTTCGGCTGGTCTGAATTCACGGACACCAGAGTTGGCCACGCACTCTTACGAAACAAACAAACAACGTAAACAAACCCTCGTTTTACCGCAGTAACGGCCATTTTCAATATTCGAACAATAGATATAGATAAATCTGTGGATTTTAGATTCGTGTTTGACATATTTTGTATGGAGCTTATGTCAAAAACTGTCAAAAACGAATCTAAAATCTACAGATCTATCTTAATTTCGAATATTGAATTCCGTAGTAAGTCAGCTGTTGCAACGAACTCATAAATGCCATGGGTATACCTACCTACCTAAAATAATGGCACGTGTAAAGTCGACGATCGGCTTTTGTCAAAGGATTAGGTAAAGACTCGGCCGCCGGCCGATGCACTCAAAGGACTTTTATGAACTTTAGGTAGATACCTAGATATTATGATTTATGAGTCTTCAGTGTTGCCATGGGTAATCTGATATGATATTATTTAAAGTTAAATTAATTCACCAGGTAAAATTTTATCTTTAATTTCCGTGACATAATGAAAAATACATCATCATTTTTATATGGGATATTTTTAACAGCGTATCAAAAATGAAATGTAACACACTAAAGTGAGTTACGCAAAAAACTTTATTATTTCACTAAAATACTGACTTGCACACTAAAATACTATTTGTACACCAAATATGATGATCTTTTTACAAAATATCATTTGATATGAAAAGTTTTGTCCGCTCGGGAAACTTATCCACTCAGTAAACTTAATAGGTTATGTTAGGTTCTCTTGTGACCCTCCTCCCAAAAATAGGAGCCCTGCGAAGCAGGGCTCCTATTTTTGGCATCTGGCTCTATCTGGCTCTATTTCTGGCTCATATTGACATCAAAGATCATTAATGTGTAGTACTTACCTACTCGCCTTCCTTCGTTATTTTTTTGATTGTTTAAATTTTTTGTTACTTATAATTTTCTTTTATTTATATACTCACGCCTGTATCCCTGAAGGGGTAGGTAGAGGTGTAATATTACATCCACAAACTGTTACTTGTAAATAAGACTATAAAAGAAAATGTGTGAAATTATTAGTTGTAATTAAATAGTCAAATGCCAATGCCTTTTTACATTATAGAAGGTACTATAAAAAGTATATTTTTTTAATGTTATCAGGCGCCAAACGAGCAGACGGATCGCCTGATGGTAAGCAATTACCGACGCCCATGGACACAAGCAACACCACAGGAGTCACAAGTGCGTTGCCGCCCCTTGAGGTTGGGAAAAGGGATAGGATGAGGAGTGGGATGAGGGAGATGGAATAGGGGATAGGGCCTCCGGCACTCTCACTCACTGAACGAAACGCAACAGTTTAGGTACTGCTACTTTACGTCGATTTTCTGTGAGAGGGTAGTACTTCCCCGGTCGAGCCGGCCCATTCATGCTGAAATCAGCAAGGCTCTACTACCTCAGAAAATATATATTAGATAATATATATAACAATACTGAGATGTAGATTGTAGGTACTTTCTGTTCACCCATAGTATAAATGAGTACAAAGATGTAGGAATTTAAACATTTTACAACGAAGTAGTAACGGTCAAAAATAAACTAGAAAAGAAAATCAAAGTAACTGTTTACTGAATTATATTAGAATGATGACCTTCACGTAACATACGTACACCGTTAAACTATCGACTGACTGGAAATCTATAGACTGCGAAGGCTGTTATTCAACCTATAAGCTTATTTTTTCTAGAAAGAAGAACAGCTTGCAGTTTCTTCCAAAGTTAACCCCTAAAAATCCTGATACAGTTGTAGAAAACTAAAGATTAAACGTTTTGTTCCTTTCAGTGCCTACCCTTATTCGGCTATACGGTGGCAAGCCATCGTATTTATACAAAGGCTACACTTTCTCTTTGGACAAAAGACAAAAAATCATGAGATGTTCGAGAAGACTCCGAGGCAAATGTGTGGCGAGACTGAAACTGGATCGAGAAGGAAACGTGGTGTTTGAAGATACAAATCACAATCATTTGCCGCCAAAATGCCTGAGGAATGGTGAACAAGATATCTACTTGCCATTTATATAATACGAGCTAAAGAATAAGTATAATATATCTAGAAGAAAACTATTATCTATCTTCATAGAACATTTTTCCAACAGTCACTATTTGGACGAGTGACTGCTTCTTTGAGCATTTTTATGAGAGCACTGCCATGCTTTGCATTCCTATAAGGTTTTAAAAACGGTCTTTGCCGGGGTATGTAGACAGCCTTTTAAATAATAGGTTGTCTATTTACTTCCAAGTACTTCACACTAATTATGAGCACGTTCACTGCAAGTATTTGCAAAGGCGTTAGTTGCCAAAATATCTTGCTCAAATTTCAGATCTCGAATTAAAGCTTTATATCATTAGTATCATTACTACAATGTAGACTTCTGTAAGCGTTTTTGTCATAAAAAGCTTATTAGTTTCCGAGTGACTAATAACTTAAAAGATGACTAAATGTTTGCAACTAATAAAATAAGTTGCTAGCGATTAAATATTTTCGCGACTATTATAATACATAAGATTCAAAACTAAGGGTGTTATAAAAACTTAAAACAAGCAGCTGCGTTTAGGTAGCAAATAAACTATACAAGTCAATTTAATTAATAGCCGAGGAGCTATAAATAATGACTTGGCGACTAATAGTGTTAGTAGGTAGGTTATGTTAGGTTTTCTTGTGACCCTGTACCCAAAAATAGGAGCCCTGCGAAGCGGGGCTCCGTCAACTTGGCTTAAAAGACTGAAGCGTCTTATTTGCTCATACGAATCACTTCATTTAAGACAAAATCATTTGCCAAATACTGAAATTTGTATTACTCGTATTTATGAATGTCCATTTTCTATTTTTTATTCATCATCAAGTTTCCGCTTAGACATTAATTCAGTTCCCAAAAAAAAATGCTGCTAGTTTAAATTAAAACGAAGTTTATTAGTGACATATTAATATGCTACAATTTACTTATTACGACACTCCTTATTAGCTGCCAACCCATTATATATGGTACCCAATATAATTATTTTTGAAACTTGTATTCGCTTTACTTAGTCGCCGCATTAAATACATGCCTATATTAAATGAAGTCATATTGGAGAATAGTCTGGTCAAAAACATTGCCTTCGATCTATTATTTTAAAATACTGTATATTTTAGTCAAATACTACATAGATAAGGGATTGAAAAAAAATATTATAATAAGACGACAAATTTTTGAAAAAGGAAATTATAAGTAAATGAATTAAAATTAAAATCAGAAACATATTAGAAATAATGTAAATAAGTTTATTGCATTTCTATGTATATTTCGTGCTCCTAAATGGCTGGACCTATTTTAATTGGGTACCTGGATGGGTCAGATTTACGATTGGATACAGTGGCGTCGCTGAGTCAAGGTACAGAAAATAACAGTGACGTCACGGATAATTATAGATATTTTATCTTGAAGCTCTGTATGCTTTTAGAACTGTCATAGTGATTAAAAAGTAAATATTGTTATTTAATATACTTAGATAAATAAATTAAATTATTGTGCATTTCAATAAAAAATAACTTTTTTTAATATTGTTATACATTATTTATTATAATATGATGATAGCTGTGAAAATATGTAATCAAAATTGTAAGCGCCTAGAAAATACAATTTATGATCTCGACAGACGTTTTGTGAGTGGATTTTTTTATATTAAATAATTTGGTTTTAAAAATTTTTTTACTACCCCTGTGCATCAAGTCCACCCCGATTTCGCTCAAAGCCTACGACGATTATAAAATTCGTAACAGCTTGGGTTAGAAAAAATACTTTAGTTGTGGGTTCTCACAGCAGTTCTTACATATAATTATTATACCTACCCTATCGTTGAAGTTAAATTAAAGTATTGTAAAACCAATGATATTATAAGAAAAAGGTAGATACGCTACCTACGTAGTAATCAATCCGTAGAAACAGAACACTAACGCACACATCGATAACTCTATATTTTATTTTATTTTTGGTTGACAAGATGTGTCAGTTTCACTTTGACGCCGGCTCGCGACGTCACACACACATAAGTCAGACTTGCCTACTGGCTTATGTTTAGCGTCCTGCTTTTGGTACGCCTAAAACATATTTACTACTTTTTACTTTGGAACATCATTGTATAAAACTGTCATTAAATGATTGATTGATTGATTTTTGGCTCATGTCTCTTTCTATTCATCTTTTATTAGAAAGTGATAGAAATGAGTAGATATAATGTAGTTTATTTTTCACTTGAGCTATAACTGTACTTTTAAAGCCGCCCTCACATTGGGCGCTAGCGTCAACACGCGTTGACGCTTACGCCAATGTGCGGGCGGCCTAAGGGATCGTTTATATTTTAATAAATTTAAATTGTTGCAATAAGGCTTAACCTTAACAAGAAATAAACCCCATGGGCAATAAAAAAGGTAAATGAAAAAAAAATAAAGCAATTGTTCTGCAATTGTTTGAAATAAACTATACTTTTTTCCAGCGCCCGAAATCATCGAGCTCCACACCGGGAAAACCCTCATGTTGTACCAGAAATACACTTATTCATTCAAGGGACAATCAAAGATGCACGCCTACTGCTCCAAATATAGCAACTTGAAATGTCAGGCCCGGCTCAAGCTTGACCGCCACGGGAATCTCATCTCAGCGTGTACGGACCATAATCATCCACCGCCAAATTTCTATAAAGATTCTAAAGGACGGTATATATTAATAGGTAGATAACAGGCTTTAAAGTGGTCTGGAGTGTCGGCCACGCATCAGACGTCGTAGCAGAAGTTGGCCTCCCGCTAGGTCCACTGACGATCTTATTGGGATTGCCGGCAGCCGATGGATCAGTTCACGTGGATAGTCTTGGGGAGGCCTATGTCCAGAAGAATCTGCCCCCAGTATCTAACTATTTTGTTCGTGGCCTTTATTCTGGGCGTCATTTTAAAAGGACGTAAAAAAAGTTAATTCTATGCTTGATGCCTGTACCTATGCATTTTTTCCATGTATGTCTGTCGATTTTCGTTCATTCTTGTAACCGTTTTTAAGTATCTTTTTAAGTGCCCACCGATTGTTTCGAGGTTGGGGCCACCTTAGTTCACTATTAATAAGTTTGTAAAACCTCATTATCGGTAAGTACTATTTATGAGATGTGATAAACAAATTATTAGATTTAGACCTCTCTCACATTGGTCATTAGCGTTCCTCGAGCGTACGCTCGGTGTCCGTTCGACGTGCGAACGGCGTTCACTTTGTACTGCAGAGTGAACGCCGAGCGCACGCTGGGCGTACGCTCGAGGAACGCTGACGCCCAATGTGAGGTCGGCCTTATTGTTTAAGTTTCAAAAAACGTTCATTTTTTAAATGATTATACATATGTGTCAAAATTTTGAAGCTGTATTATTATTTTACCTTCCAGATATGTCATATTATAGAGCTCGTAATTCAACTAATTCTGACCTTAAGAGCAGTCATACCACTCAGTTTTCAAACAAATTTCAAAGTCCAATATTTAAAAAACCACGTAACCAATCTGAATGTTTTTTTTTACCTATGTAATATTTTCAGCAGTCGGTATTGTAAATAGAAAAAAAATGGGCATATTGCCGGGCTCCGTACTGCTGCTGAGAATTCTCTGGACAGCAGACGTATACGCTATCCAATAGACCACGGAGGCGACAACAACAAACGACAGTTCTATATTTGTTATTAATACACTAATACATACAAATTTATTCCAGCACCCGAACTCATCGAGCTATCCGGTAAAACCGTTCTATTGTATCAGAAATACACATATTCATTCAGAGGACAGTCAAAGTTGCACGCCTACTGTTCTAAATATCTCAAATTGAAATGTTTGGCGCGGATCAAGCTTGACCGAGATAGAAATCTCGTCGCAGCGTTCACAGACCATAATCATCCACCGCCAAATCTCTATAGAGACTCTAAAGGACGATATATGTTGATTGGTAATAAGTACTAAGAAGAAGAAGTAAATTACCATTTCTTTCCTACCAATAATATCTCCATCCAAAGGTTGCCTGGTAGGAATCGCTGTTAGCGCTAAGGCTACCATTTGTACTCTATCTGTATATATAAAATCCTTGCGTTACTGACTACTGACAGACAAGCTACAGCCAAAACTATTAGGCGCAGGAAGCTGAAATTTGGCATGTATGTTTCTTGAGGACCGTAAGGGTGCCTAAGAAGGGATTTCCCAAAATTCCCACGAGATCGGACAGAAACGGTTATTTTAATAAATTAGCAGGCGTAGCTGCTGGCATTCTCTTGTTTAGTATAAGACTCCTATAAAATGTTCTTATAAGTGTTCAATAAAGTTTAAATAAATTAATAATGACCAAGGGCCCTATTTCATTAGAACACCAAAGTGGCGTCAGCAGTCACGCCAGCAACGAAATGTCTTTTTTTATTGTTGCCTATCAAATTGACTCCATGCCAATTGATCACAAATAGTTATGGAGTCCCATAGTAATGGTCATGATACAAATTTCATACCAATAATATTGGCATGACGACCCTCACCTTCATGGTCTAGAGAACAGCTTTGCACGACCCGCTTAAAGGGCCCGATCGAAGGAGGAAGGGAACACGTGAGCAGGTAACTAATAAGTTCCATAAAACGACGGTTTACGGTTATGTCGAGGGTCTTTCACCTAGTGCCAACTTGTTGGCGTAACCAAGGTTTCGCCGGCGCCCGAATCATTCGTTGGTGGCACAAACATGAATAAGTATCAAGCTATTTGGCATCTCACTCACTATGCGGCAGAGTGCCACCAGTTGCACTACCAGGGATGCTCTCTCGCTCCGACTCTCTGTGGCTGACTACTTCTTTTACAAGGCGTTCGGCTAAGAACAGATAAATGCATCACTACTCTGTTTTTCTTTTTATTTTACTTGCCTTTTGCATCGTACTTATAGCAAAAGAACTGCTAAAACTTCGATGTCTATTTTGAAAACTAGAATCCCATTGTTTGATTTGGCGTTTCTCGCTTGGTAGGTATTAGACACCACGCTGGTGCGTCTGATCGTGCCACCATGGTGTCGTAATGAAAATAAGGCCTTAACCTGTCTTTTTGACGTGGCTTTTATTCTGGGCTAAGTTTTGACTATTAATGTTTGTAAAACTTAATTATTTGTAAGTGCTATATGATAAAATATATGAACTATGTGATAAAAAGCCTTTAGATGCTTTAGACTACAATATTTTATTTTTTTTATTTTACCACCTGCCTATATTTACCTATATATTTCATATCATTCAGAACATATGAATAAAATAATATTATTTGATATCCATAAAAGCAAAAATTCAGCCGCCGGTGACATGAGAATAAGCGTCCTCATCGTCGCATAATAAAGAAATTCATAAACGCATTCAAACAGAGGAAAAAAAATGTATGCTTTATCTTTACCTAAAATCTTATTGCTCTGTCATAATCATGCTTTATTTTCTATACAGTGGACCAAAAATGGATGCTGACCAGGCGAAGCCGCTTCAGTACCAAGTGCCGCAAGTTGCAAGCTGTAATTGATCATAGAAAGTCTAGAAGAAAATGGACAGAGAAAGAAATACATGATCTCATCTTCTGCTATTTTAAAGCGAGAGCTCTTGGGGTAGGCGTCTTGAAGTCGCTTGAGAAGCTATTCAAAGATAGATATCCGGATAATCCTAAACTACAGAAGTATAATGGCAGCCTGCTATCAAATCAAGCCCGCAGTATACTGTCTCGACGATGGCTACCAGCTAAAATATTAGCAGAACTGAAGTTGCAAGCTGAAGTGGAAGTACAGTTGGAAAAATCACTTTTGAATGGGACTGTCTGATCTGAATTTTTAATAAAAAAATTGGTTGCCTGTAAAGTCGGTATACGGGCGAAAGTTTTACGTGACAACGACTTTGAGTGGTAAAATAATTTTAATGTGAATATTCATTCGTATAGTAGGAAGAAGGATGAAAGACGCGTGCCTTTCACTTTTTATGTCTGTCTCTCTCGCTCTTAGGCGGGACGCGTGCCTCTCACTCGCTCTCATTGTGAGCGCATAACGTGAGCGGAGCGTAACGCAGTTTCTTGAAGTGTCACCCGGCAAACCAATTTATAAGACGTTGTCACGTCAAAAATATTGTATGTCTTATTATTGTAAACTAGAGGATGCCCGCAGATACGTCTGCACATTTTATTATTATTTCACCGGTTTCTTTCTTCGAAACCGTTAGAATTTCAGGAAATCCCTTCTAAGTGGACTTTTGTGTCCTTAAAACTAATAGTTTGGCCGTGCCTTGTAGTTATGGAATAGACGTGCCTTCTGTGTATTAACTTCGACAGTTATAATAATCATAAAGACTACAAATAAGTGTGAATCCTCCTTATAATTGACTAGGGAAAGACTGGTGCCATACAACATTGTGTGCATGTATTTTAATTTAATTTAGTTTGATAAAAACTTAGTTAGTTATTTTGTCTTTGTTTCTAATCGTCTGATTATCTAGCCAAATCTTGTGTCAACGTTTAGACAGCCCGAAGGCCTCCGAAGTCCGAATTCGTCTTACGATTCTTATCTTGAGGCAGAAACTGGGATTGACGATACGGATTTACGTGTCCTCCAGAGCGACCGATAGCGCTCTAGCGGGTTCAGATTAGCGTTTTATACGCGCGTATTAGCTGGTTTTTGGAAGCGCATGTAGGCGCGTGTAGGCGCGCCTTTTGGCACAAGCGCAACACATACGAGCGTTGACGCGCTTCTAAGCTCGTATAAGCGCGAGCCGTCAGAATCCATGTTCACACTGACATGATGTCACTACCGTTTCGAGCGAACACGCCGAAGTATGCCCGTTTACGCGAGTCCGATTTTTGAAGCACGTAATGTAGCGCGCTTGTATGCTGAAACGACTTTATCCGTGCAGAAAAATACGCTAATCTGAAACCGCCCTAATATAAATGCTCTAACAAACGGTCACGTATCCATATGGTGTCCTGTGTAAGAAAATTCACAAATAATTTTGAAATGTAACAATATTTTACCAGACATTCAAAATTCATACACCTGTGTATCATAGATACCGGGCATAAGCTCTACCGTATTCCATCAAGTTCTGCATTTGATCTGTTAGAATACTGTAACAGAGCAAGAATATTGCAACAGAGCAGTAATATTTTGATATTAATTTATTTGATATAATTCTTACATTTTATGAATCTGCAACCTTGAAAAGAGATTAAAGTAGTTTAAACAGATACAGCTTTTTTTTTGCTCAAGCAAGATGAACTGCCCTCGACTACTATAAAAATACCCTTCTCCTCTTCAGCCTGCCCCATAGTAACCAGCTTTAACATAGCATGTGTTAACCAATCTGACATTTGTCATCATTTTCGCAATCTGCCTTAGAGGATAATCTTATAGCTATTAATTAAATTAACTGTAGGTATTTTACTGAGATACGGTCACTAACTAAGATTGCAGGCTTCTTTATGCTAAGGTAACCGCGTGAATCATCATTACAGCCGTAAGTTTTATCCAACCTTATCATGTTTCATACATATGTGATAAACTATTTTGTTAGAACAGCTCTTTCACCACCAATTTCTTGTTTACTTTTAGTAAATTACAAAAGTTTCCGTTGACTGCGTACCTTTTGGTAATAAAACTATAAATTTAACCGAAAACTCTGCCTTTTCAGGTGTGCTCGTAGAATACTTACCCAGCAATAGAGGAGGTCTCATATTAGTGTACAAGAACTACACATACTTCCACATGCATAGCAGAACGAGATGGTATTGCTCGAAGAAAGCTACTGGATGTACTGCCAGAGTCATCACTGATTCTTATGGAGACTTTGTTCAAGAACTAGACCACCATACACATAGTCCTCCCATAATTCAAAGAACACCAACGGGTATATACAGGCTCAAGAGGTAGCTTGGATGTCGTTACGGAAAATGCATCGGGCATTATCCATTTCTACAAGCGAATATAAGGATGGCTGAGCACAGTATTTCTGTCTAAATTCATCGCTCGTGTTAGAGGTTCTAGAATCTCAGCCCATTTAGCAGAATTTGCTCAGTCAGGTGGCATTAATATGAACCTTATATAGATGAATTCAAATACTTTCCGCAATAAGGCACAAACCTCTGGGGAGCAACGCCATATTTTTATAATATTAAATCTAAGATTTTTTTTTTTAAATCAGCTTGAAATGAGCAAATAAATCCATGTATACAAAAATCATGTGTGACTTGAGGAGTATATTTTAGTCAAGAGAGATCCAATCTACAAGGTTGAAACAAATGCTAGGTAGATTACAATAATTATGTTTGCCACAAATGCTCTGTAAACAGAACTTATTTCCTCCACAAGATTTCAATATAATTACCCTGCTGTAGTCTATTGTTAGGTATAGGCATCGCCAATGGCACGCCACTGGAATTGATTGCCGTCTCTTCGTGTCCAGCCGCTGCCAATCACTTTGCGTAAATCGTCACTTTCGCTAGCCGAGGGGCCACCATACGCTACATTTGCCAAGATGGTCTCCACTCTAGAACAAGACTTCTCCAACGGTCGTCAGTGTGGCGATAGATGTGACTAGCCCACTGCCACTTAAGCTTGCTATTGTTTTGGGCTATTCTGATCACTTAGGTTCCCAGTCAGTTAGCTTCCTTTCGAATCGAATTCGATCGTCCAAAAATATTCTGCTATTTTGTCGTTTCTCATTAACTTTGATAGTAGATTTTCAATTCTGCTTATATATAATTGATGATGATTCGTCCGTGTGGTGACGGATTAAGAATACGGATTATCACCACCCCATATCATCCCATGGGTGTCGTAAGAGCCGACAGAGAGAGCATATTATGCAGAGAACAGCACAGTTACAGAAGGGAAACTTGATACAAACCCTATACCAACCCGTTTGGCCAGCGTGGTATGGTAGGCCAATTCCTCCTTTCAAAGGAGAGGCCTGGTCCAGCAGTGGACTGTTATAGGCTGATGATGATGATTATATATGATTCGTTTTTGGAGTTTAAAGAGATTCAAAAGCTTTGTGTTATTAGAATAATTAATCATATTTAAAATACTTTCGTGGCATCTCAAATTAGGTAGATTACTACGTATTTATTTACTATTTATGGTTTTTGGTGGTAGCTTTTATTACTATCAGTGATCTTTATAAGTATATTTTCTTGGCAATACCAAGGAACCACAGTTAATTCACAGATTTTTTTCAGAAGGCATTTTAAAGCTAGTGAAAAGTTTGTTTAGAAGATATTTAGGTACTACCTAGTAAGATCTGAAAAAAAGGTCATTAAGTAAGATTGTACCTACAATAATGACTCAATACTAAAGATAGTAGTAGAGATTAGTGAGTAAGAGTAAACAACCGCCATAGAAAAATAATTGATCGTGCAGGTAACAGACAGATAGCACGTCTAAGTCAAATCAAATCCGGTGGAACTGGGTGTTAATGAAAGATTATTATGAAACATTTGATCGATTTTAATGAGACAGAATTTACCAAAAGTTACTTGCATCCTGAAAAATAGTTCAATTATTTAGAAAAACTATTAGTTCTGGTAAAAACACTAATAGGTACTGTACATCTCCATGACTTATATTCCTCCTTATGGAGGCATTAGTTAAAAAATATATATATATTTATTAAATAATAGCTTCTGCTATACTTATAAAGACTACTTGTTGGTAGTTCATTTGAATGTGTTGTAAATAAGAATAAATTATGAAAAATAAAATCTATAAAATTAAATAGGATCTTTTCTTTGCACCTACGAGTACATATCCAATATTTTACGTGAACGCTTAGGATTCAAAGTAAGATTAATAAAATATTTTTCTTTTTTTTTAAGATGTCCAGGATCTTGAAGACTACCCAACTTTAGAATTTTTACCGAGTAAACGAGGAGGCACTATCCTGGTCTACAAGAACAATACCTTCGTCCAGATGACCAGTAGGACTAGATGGTATTGTTCCAAGAAGGCTTCTGGTTGTAAATCAAGGTTGCTGCTCACTGAGGCGAGGGAATTCGTCAGCGAAATTTGTGACCACAACCATCCACCGACGCGGGGTGGTGACCAATCAATTTCTACACCGTTGTTCATCATGTAATCACCATCGATCTTCTTTAGCTTAAGCGTTTATAATAGTAGTAAGATATTCTGACTGTTAAAATTCGCATTCTTAAGGACAAAAATTGTGAACTACTTAATTTTGTAATCAGGTGGAAAATACTTGATTATTGGATATATTAAAATGTACATATAGTTATGATAGTATTATACTATTTACATAAGTAAATAGTAATAGTAGGAACATAAGTAAAACATCTGCTAAAAATGTTTGAAACTACTTCGTGTGAAACTTTTTTAAACTAAGGTGCATTCTCCATAAATTGTATTTTCTAAGTTATTGTTTTATTGAATCTGCTTATCAACTTGCGTCTTAAGCCCTCGTCTTTTAGAATGCTAATCGTAGATAGTTCATCATCATCATCCTAGCGTGGTTCTAGTTCCGATCTATGGCCTTTTTCGCTACTCCATTCACAATCATTCATCTCTTTCATATGGTATCTTAAATCTTTTGTTTCTATTCACAGAAAATGTCCCGGAGTTCTTAAAGTACTACAGGCAATATAGACAGTCGAATCCTGAACGTTTTTTCATAAAAGAAAACGAAAATGAAGAAGAGACTGACCAGAATCCGGCTGGAAGAGTCAGTGATATTCTCAACTCTATCTTTAAAAAGAAACGTCCATAAAATAGACCTTTACGGACCGTCCTACTGCGGCGGCGGCAGCGGTGAGCGATGTCGATGTTACATAGCCCGCTTTACTCCATCGCGGCTGCGCGCTGCGACCAATGTCGTGTCAGGTAAAAAGTTAGCGATGTAGGCCGCCCTCACATTAGGCGCCAGCGTCAAAGCAGTGGCACCTCGGCGTTGACGCCGCGTAGACGCTGTGGTGCCGCCGCGTAGACGCTGGCGCCCAATGTGTTGGCGGCCTTAAATCTACCATATATTTTTTTAATTTCATTTAGTTCAACGCCTTCATTAGCAATAAATCACGTATCGCGGGTAGTTTCGTAATTATTCAAATAAAGAACAAAAAGTCTTGCAAAAATTATTTGTGCTCAAAAAATATATTTTTCTGTATGCAGTGTTGTGAGTTGCAGCTGTAGCGAAGCAGCCACCTTAACATAATCATATATGAACGATATTATAAACATCATTAAAATATGCTCAACTTGTTTTGTTAAGATATTATGAGAAGCAATATTATATTAATTGCTCAAGTTATAACTACAATGACGTTAAGTAAATATGTTTGTCATATACGTATACTCATACCTAATGACTGGCTATTAGTAGATGTACTAGATGTTTCCTAATTAATAAAGTGTTATAATTTCAGCATTTTTTTTTTTAGCTAAGAATACCTGATGGGAAGTGTTTCGAAATCTATAGGTATACGTATTCGGAATTTGGATTGGATAACATGTTTCTAAGTATTGTTTTATTCGTCCTTGTGGTGACGGATTAAGAATACAGAATGTCACCACCCCATATCATCCCATGGGTGTCGTACGAGCCGACAGAGGGAGTATATTATGCAGAGAACAGCACTGTAAGAGAAGGAAAACTTGATAGAAACCCTATGCCAACCCGTTTGGCCCACGAGGTATGGTAGGCCAATTCCTTCTTTCAAAGGAGAGGCCTAGTCCAACAGTGGACTGCTAAAGGCTGATGATGATGATGATGAAGTATTATTTATGTCCATATACCAAAATGACTCTGAGGTAATTTTGGATTATAAAAAAGGAGTATTGTAAAAGTGGTTTTGAAGCTAATTTGGAAAACTTGCTACATAAAGTATTACTGACCGCTTCAAAAATTTGAATTAAAATGTGAAAATCAATTTCAGGATACGACACACTTTCTTTTTTATTTGTGGTGAAATCCCTTTCTCGGACGTCCCCCTAGTCGATGGTTGTGGTTGGGTCTGGCAAAGGAGGCGTGAGTCTCCCTCTGAAGTCTTTCGGGGCCTACTCAGCAAAATCACCGCGGTGTCCACTACCACTTGAATTTAAAATGTTAGTCTTAAAATAGCGGCTGTTGGTTGTTCTCTAACTCCATTTTCTTTTACAGATACAAGCTATGAGATAATAAACGTACAACGTGGGAAAACTTTGATGATGTACCAAAACTACACATTTTCGTACCACGGGCCTAAGAGTGCTAAACTGTATCTGTATTGTTCGAAGAAAACTACAATGAAATGTGCCGCTAAATTGAAATTGGATAAAGATGGAAATATCATAAATGCGTATACTGAACATAATCATCCTCCACCGAAGTATACAAAAACAAAATCTGGGATTTATTTTAAGATCTCTTCTTAAATATTGTGGTAAAATTATGATTCCGGGTTATTAGAACATGGAGTTTCTACCCAAACTTACTCCTCCTATTAGAGTCAGTGGTTCCTAACCTTTTCTGTATTGTGAAGGGGTAACCTGAACCTATTGACTGATTGTACCCCAGACCCCAACCAACATCTTCATTTACCTAGCCTACTCGTATGTTCCAACACTCCTGAAGTCGGCTTTCATTGTGCAATACGAAACGGCTGCTTCCAAGGCTCGATAACTAAATTACTGAGTGATACTAATGTTTTAGGTTAGAATTAGTGACAGCAACAATTCTCGCATTTAGCGTTTTCCGGGCTGAAGCTAGTTACCGGCAGCTGCACAATGCACGTTTTGGAATATTTTGACAACAGATGTCGGCAGAGTTTTCTGTACTTTCTTGATTTCTTCTCATGCCTTCTTCAGACCGGCCAACATAGAATGCACCAGGTGTACTCACTATCAATTACACAGCCTTTACAAAAGTAGACAAACGATTCGACCCCCATGTATCTAATTTAACGATCTAACAAGATGTTTTAGTAGATGTAGCCTTCATTGTTAGGATAAGTTTGTTTTCTAGCAAATTGCTGATTTACCCACGTTGGAGTTACTCCTTAGGCTAGGAACCACTGAACCAGAGTGGAAAATTCTTTCATCACACTATACTTATGTGTGGTAGATCGCGGCTATTTGGATATTAACGGGCTTCGTACATTGGATACGCTAAAACGATGATGTTTATGTTTATACCATAGTAAATTAACACATTTTTTGTGTTCATACTTTTTTCACACAATTTTCCAGAAAAAGTATTAAAACTTTCACTTGATAGTTATATATTGAATGTGTTTGTTAAATTACATTACTGTTAACGTAAGTGTAGTAAGCTTAACAGTTAAGAACTAAACTACTAACAATTAAATATTGTAATGTCAATAAAGTGACTTTAAAAAGGATTTCTGAATTAGGTATTTCTTGTATAATAATTTGTATAACAATTACGAAATGATGCGAAATTATTGGATTTTTGAACAATGTTCATCATGAAGTTCGAGCCAAAGTGATTTAAAGCAACTTATTTATTTTATTATGAATTATAACTATTTGATTTTTTTCAGATCGTCCTGTTCGGCTCAAGACCACGCGTTTAAGAGTTTTGATGTATCAGAGGCACACATACTTAGTCTGTGGGTCAGGCGGGAAACGATATTGTTCTAGAAACACCCGTGGCAAGTGTCCGGCGTTTTTGAAAGTGGATGAAGATGGAAACTTGCATGCGTTTGCAGAACATAATCATCCTCCACCGAGGCTCACAAAAATAGCTTCGGCGCTTTATCGGATTTATTGAATCGGTCTCTAAATATTCTAGAAATTATTAGATTGTGACATTATTGGCAGAGAACGACGGGTGTAGCTTTTCTGCAGCAAGAGTTGGTTCTCAACATTGTCTATTTTACTTACGCTAGAAGGATGATGATGACGATCAAGCCCTGAAGATCTGAATTTGCGTATAAACATATTGACAGATAATGTAGGTAGTACGACACCAAAGTCAAATTTTGGTAACTTTATTTTAAAAAAGACAACTCTTTTCAAAAACATCTCCCGCTCAAGGTGTGTGTGTGTGTGTGTGTGTGTGTGTGTGTGTGTGTGTGTGTGTGTGTGTGCGTGTGTGCGTGTGTGCGTGTGTGCGTGTGTGCGTGAGTGCGTGAGTGAGTGTGTGTGTGTGTGTGTGTGTGTGTGTGTGGATATTAATCCACTGGGGTTCAATTGGCTCTTGGGTTTCGATAAAAAAATATATATAGATAAATGATTCCTACCTTAGGAAACCTATTAAAGTTTCCTAGGTTAGGAATCATTAATCTATAGAAGACATCCCTCGAACAAGCTATGTGTGTGTACCTTTGGATATTGCCGAAGGGATTTATTAATGGAACGACGCTAGGATGATGATCTTTGTACCAAATATGGCAACTTACATGTAAATCAAACGTACTTAAGCGAGTACTCCCACTTAGCCAGTCCGGCTGTTCGCCCGGTCCAGCAAAAAGCGCGCAAGTGGCAGTTCGATCAATTGAATGGATCCGGAAGCGTTATGACGTATGCATCGTTATGGCAACGATTATATGCTATATTACGCATAGATAGTTATACATGTCATTTATAACTATCTAAATTTCATAACGAATAATAACCACAGAAAATGTCCCGGAGTTCTTAAAGTACTACAGGCAATAAAGACAGTCGAATCCTGAACGTTTTTTTATAAAAGAAAACGAAAATGAAGAAGAGACTGACCAGAATCCGGCTGGAAGAGTCAGTGATATTCTCAACTCTATCTTTAAAAAGAAACGTCCATAAAATAGACCTTTACGGACCGTCCTACTGCGGCGGCGGCAGCGGCGAGCGATGTCGATGTTACATAGCCCGCTTTACTCCATCGCGGCTGCGCGCTGCGACCAATGTCGTGTCAGTTAAAAAGTTAGCGATGTAGGCCGCCCTCACATTAGGCGCCAGCGTCAAAGCAGTGGCACCTCGGCGTTGACGCCGCGTAGACGCTGCGGTGCCGCCGCGTAGACGCTGGCGCCTAATGTGTTGGCGGCCTTAGATCTACCATATATTTTTTTAATTTTATTTAGTTCAACGCCTTCATTAGCAATAAATCACGTATCGCGGGTAGTTTCGTAATTATTCAAATAAAAAACAAAAAGTCTTGCAAAAATTATTTGTTTAAAAAAATATATTTTTCTGTATGCAGTGTTGTGAGTTGCAGCTGTAGCGAAGCAGCCACCTTAACATAATTATATATGAACGATATTATAAACATCATTAAAAATATGCTCAACTTGTTTCGTTAAGATATTATGAGAAGCAATATTAAATTGCTCAAATTATAATCATAATGATGTTAAGTAAATATGTTTGTCATAATTATACGTATACTCATACCTAATGACTGGCTATTAGTAGATGTACTAGATGTTTCCTAATTAATAAAGTGTTATAATTTCAGCATCTTTTTATTTTTTTTTATACTAAGAATACCTGATAGGAAGTGTTTCGAAATCTATAAGTATTCGGAATAATAATATGGATTGGGTAACATTTTCAAGTATTATTTATGTCCATATACCAATATGACTGTCTAGAATTACCGTAGCCAGGCAGGAAGGTGTATCAGAAGTGCGCAGTGGAAGATGTAATACATCTACCTGACCACGATAGACAATGATCCAGACACAATGCACTGCGTTGCGCAGCGATGAATTGAGATCAATCAATATCAATATTGTGTTTCACTTACCCGCTATCCTTGCTGATGTCAGGCTTGAACTAAATTAGACACATTCATACAAGTATATTGGCCAAAATAAATGAATGAAGTATCTTATACTTAGCTATTAAGCTTCAAACGCGACGTTTTCAGGACACGTTGGCACGTGGAAGTCGATACCAGATTCACAATTTTCACAAATATCAATCAATAGTTCACAATCAATTTACCGTTGCCAGCAAATAACTTTTCACAAAATGTTCAATATGTCACAAACCGTGCCGGGAGTCAAAAAAGCGGCAATTTAATTAAGTTAATTACGAGTTGATTCAATTCGCGTTAATTCAAAGGGCGATCAATTTATTTTACGTACGAGTCGACAACGTGGTAATTTCTCAACGCGGGAAGAGACCGAAGTGACAGTTCAGTGTGACCATTGTCAGAAATTTTCAATAGACTAAACAAAATGTTACTCAATCGATCTAATCGATTTGACTTATAATAAAAACTAATTCTATTTCAAACATCCACCCGCCCCGGACCGGCCTACCGGTCCGCTAATCGGTTGGTAGACGTGACAATGTTGCAACCGCTCTCCTCAGAATCGAACCGTCCACCAAGACCTCAGCAAATCGGGGAACTCCATCAGCCCCAGTTACCAAATGAAGGATGCGCCCCCTGCGCCATCTGAGTGGCGGAAGGTTAGCCTCCTTGATCAAAACGAGGTCACCAATCTTGGGTGGATCGGTCTTGTCGGTCCACTTAACGCGTTGCTGGAGTATGTGCAAATATTCCAAGTTCCAGCGTTTCCAAAAGCTCTGAGTAATCTGGCGTACCAATTCAAAACGCGAGAGACGACCAGGTCTCGTATCAATATAGGGGTACTCAGGCAAGGCGACAAGTGGGCGACCAATCAAAAAATGGCCCGGCGTAAGGGCCTCCAAATCATTCGGATCTGAGGAGATCGGGCACAATGGCCGAGAGTTCAAAACGGCCTCAAAAACACAGTTGCGAGTTCCTCAAATGTAAGGACAGATTCACCGAGTGTCCTGCGCAAGTGTGTTTTGGCCGATTTTACGGCGGCTTCAAATATACCACCCCAGTGTGGACAATTTGGTGGGGAAAACAACCAATTTATCCCACGTCGGGCAAGCCTATCACCTATATCAGCCTTGTTGGTTTCAAGAAAATTAACAACATCATTCAAATAATTATAGGTGCCCTTGAAGTTAGTGCCGCAGTCAGAACGGATCAAGGAAGGCAGCCCTCTGCGGGATACAAATCTGTCAAATGTGGCTACAAACGCCTCGGTCGTAAGCGAGGAGACCAGTTCCAAATGTACGGCCTTTGTGGAAAGACAAACAAAAACACACAAGTAGGCCTTGACAGTCTTGCTGTTTCGAAGTGTCGACGTTTTCACCAAAAAAGGACCAGCGAAGTCCGTGCCAACACCGTCAAACGTCCTGCTTTCAGTTACGCGATCTGCCGGTAAGTCCCCCATCAAGGGCTGCATGGTAGAAGCCTTGAGCTTATAGCAAGGGATGCAGCGAAAGACTACACTCCGAATAATTCTTCGGGCAGACAAGATCCAAAACTCTTGCAAAATGGCCAAGAGCGCATTACAACCAGCATGCGAATTTTTAAGGTGACGGTCAGTTACCAACAAGCGTACCAAATGACCGTCCTTAGGTAACAAAAGGGGGTGACGTGCTCCGTAAGGGAGGTTGGCGTTCTTGAGACGCCCTCCAACGCGCAAGAGACCCGTATCGTCCAAAAAGGGGTTCAATTTAGAGACAGCTCCCGACAATTTCGATTTCCCCGACTTGAGGATAGCAATCTCCCTTTCAAAATGCTCCAATTGCACAGAACGAACCCAAAAGGTGAGGGACTCCTGTCGTTCCTGTGGTGAGAGAAACGGTGTCAGTCGTTTCTGTTGTGGGTGCCTAAAGTTAAAAACAAAACGCTTTATCCAAGCAGTAACACCTAACAACTTGTCGAGGGAGCTGTAACGATTCAACAGGAAATCGGGGTCGAAGGCGCATTCTACCTTCTCAAGAGCGAGTGTTCGTAGACCCGGCAAATTAGCAGTATTCAAAACTGGCGTTCGAGGCCAATCAATTTCTGGTCGACTCAACCATTCCGGACCCCACCACAGCGAATGACCTATCAAACTAGGCGTCAAGCATCCGCGCGAGGCACAATCAGCGGGGTTGAGCTCACCTGGCACGTGTCTCCAAACAAGCTTGACTTCGGATTTCTGGATTTGGGAAACGCGATTAGCGACAAATACCTCCAAGGTGTGAACAGAAGCCTTCAACCAACAAAGTACAATTTGGCTGTCTGTCCAGGCGTAGGTCCCACTAATACAAATGCTTTGACCCAAAGTGTTAGACACGTGGTTCAATAAGCGTACAAGTAGTGCTGCTCCCGAGAGCTCCAATTTTGGGATGGTCAGAGATGTCCGAAGGGGTGCGACCTTGCTCTTCGCCATGATCAGGGAAACTCTCACCTGACCTGAGGCACTGACTGTGCGCAAGTACACCACAGCCGCGTGACCACGTTCCGAGGCATCACAAAACCCGTGAAGGGTGGCCTTGTACTTCCCGGGAGGAAGGATAGGACGAGGCAAGGAGATCTCGTTGACGGCAGGAAGTGAGGATACAAAAGAGGTCCATTCCTCAACAAGAGTGCCGTGTAGGGGTTCGTCCCAGGTCAATCCTGCTGTCCAAAGCTTCTGCAAGAAGCATTTTGCCCAAAATATAATTGGACAGATCCAACCGTTCGGATCAAAGGTTCTGGCGACAGTAGACAATACGAGACGTTTAGTCCAAGAACACGGCAATTTCAAGTCTACGTTATATGTAAAGATGTCTTGGACTGGTCTGTACTGAACGCCGAGAACAGCCATCATGGCGGGGTTGTTAACAATCTCAAACAAATGTGGATCCTGCTGATGATCCTCTGGCAAGCCTTCCAAAAGCGCTGGTGAGTTGGAAATCCATTTGCGCAACTCATAACCAGCGGAGGCCAAAATACCTATCAATTCGTCCCGCAGGAGGATCGCCTCGTCCGCTGTGGAGGCGCCCGAGCAAATGTCATCGACGTAAATATCGTCTTTCAAGATGGCGGAGGCTCGTGGGAAACGTAGGCCTTCGCGGTCTGCGAGCTCCCAAAGAGAACGTATTGCCAAGTAGGGGCTTGACCTTAACCCGTACGTATTTGTATTGAGCTCGTAGACGACCATGGGATCGCGAGGAGACTCTCTCCAAAGGATCAGCTGGAAGCGACGGTCATCAGGGTGGATAATCGTCTGCCTGAACATCATTTTTATGTCGGCCACAAAGACAACCTGATGTCGTCGGAAGCTGGTGATGACGTCACAAAGGTCCTTGACCAACTTGGGACCAGAATGCAAGCACTGGTTCAAGGATACGCCTGTTGAAGTCTGCGCAGAACCATCAAACACTGTGCGCAGCTTGCCAGTCGATGGCTTCAATACCGCATGATGCGGGAGAAAGTAATGCTCCACCGAACGCCAATCCAAATTTGACACAGACATGTGTCCCAACTGTTCATATTCCCTCATGAACTCAATGTACTTCTGTCTGAGCTCCGGATCACGACCCATGCGGCGCTCCATGGCCAACAACCTCTTTTCGGCTAAAGGTCGTGACTCACCAAGCGGAGGCCGAACAGACAGGAAGGGTAGCCTCGTAATAATCCGACCAGAACGGAGTCGACCAGTGTTGTTCTGGAAGAACAGCTCGCACTCCTCATGTTCTGGATTCAAACGGGCAGCTTGAGGGGGCTCCTCTATCTCCCAAAACCTCTGAACCGCATCAGAGAGAGCGGAGCCTACAGCTAACAAATTGTCAAGTTCAGGTGGAGGGGGGTCCCTAGGTACAGGTCCCATCAAAGCAAATCCAAATATGGTCGGGATGGCAGTCAAACCATTTGGCACCAAGACCCTTTTCCCACCAATCAAAATTCCACCGAGGACATCAGAGCCAATCAACAAGTCGATTTGTCCCGGTGTGTCAAATTTGGGGTCTGCCAGTTCCAATCCCGATGTCAAATTCACCACAGCAGCGGGTAGCTGTTTCTGTGGGTGCATACCCAAAATATTCTTCAACACAATAGCCGAGGTTTTAATCCTCGGGTGTGAAGATTCAACAGGGCCAAACAAAACTTTAACTTGCCCTTCAACATTAGAGGCTACGTCACCTATGCCCCGTATACAATTCGGAAAAGAGCCCATATTTAATTTAACCTGCCCTACCAAATAAGTGGAAACAATGCAACCTTGTGAACCTGTGTCCAATATAGCACGGACAACAACAGAGGTCCCCGTGGGTCCCCAGACCCTAACAGCAACCGTTGGTAGGATAACGGTCTCAATGGGGGAGGTTGGCGTTATAGGGCAGGGGTCAATGACCTATTGTTGCCTGGGCGGCGACCGTTGGCCAGGACCAGGCAAATCAAAATGGGGGTGCGGTTTGAAGTCCTCAAAGGCGCGATGACTCGATCCGCGCGCCATCTGTGGGGGGTCATAGTGACGCACCCGCCCAAAACGAGGTGGGCGCGAGTCAAGGCGGGGACGCTCCGCCAAAGGAGGGGAATACCTGGGGCAGCAGTCATGGTGCTGGTGACGCTGGGCGGTCGCACATTCAGGTGCGCGAGAGAAAGGAGGCGTGCGCACGCTACGGTTCTCCAAGCGGGGTGAGTGGCGATCAATTGAGCGAGGCGACTCTCGGCTACGCGCCGGTGAGCCTCGGCTGCCACCTTCAAAACACCCGCCCGTGCGCGGCGTCGGCTGGTTGGACAAGCGGCCTACCTCTCTGGCATTCATGCAGAGAATGTCCAAATGCTGTCCTCCACAGTGAGGACAGGGGCGAGAGTTTGGGCAATCTCGCTGGTAGTGGGACCCCAAACAAGAGAAGCAAAGGCGGCGGGCATTCGCGATGCGCCTACGAGAGGCGACATGTAGGTCCAAGAATGCCCTACAACTGGCCGTTCTGTGCCCCGTGACCTTGCAGTAGGAGCACTCCACTGGGCTCTGCGTGACTGCAAAGCGAGGAGGGCGCCGGTCAACACTGGCTCGGGTGTGAACGCGAGCCTGCTCCTTGACCTTGGGCGGCTGCGACTTAGCCGGCGTGTCACCACCGGAGTTGTCCAAGACCCGGCACTCATCCTCCAGGAACTTCTCCAGGTCAGCAAAGGGGGGCAGATGGGTCGCGCTATCCCCACCAAAGCGCTGTTCAAAACGCGACCTCAGGTCGGCAGGCAGCTTCTTCAGCACAATGTGCACCAATAGATAGGACCATTGGTCCACGGGCAGGTCAAGGCACTTAAGTGCGTTGATGGCCACCAAAAGCGGGTTCAACAGTTGGGTGCGCAACCCAGAGACCCGGGTGAGCGTCGGCAAACCCAAAATCTGCTCAATGTGCGTGTCGGCGAGGCCACGCTTATTATGGTACCTACGGGTAATTAGGTCCCGAGCCGTCTGGTACGCCTCGTCAGACACGGGCAGATGCTGGATGAGGCCCTTAGCCTCCCCATCCAGAACCGACATTAAGTATGCCAATTTTTGTGCTGGCCGAAGGTCAGCCCTGTCATTGACCAGGCTGTCGAACAAGTTAATGAAGCCCAGGTAGCTTCCTAGGCAGCCATCAAAATGGGGGAGGTCCAAAGTAGGGAGCCTACTCACCAGCCCCGGTGCTGACCTAGGAAGCTCCTGCTTCAGGCCGGGTTGCCCTTCCCTATCGGCAACTAGTTGTCTCGCAGTATTGGAGACAGCATCATACAGGTCTAAAACCTGGGCATAGTCTTCGCTGACCTTATTTCGCTGGTCAGCGGTGAAATCATTGATTGACACTTCAAGACAGCGAGTGCTGAAAGTGCGGAATTGCTGTTCCACACTTGCCAGGCGATCGTCAATCCGCTCGTACCTTTGAAGTAGGGCCTGCTGGCGATGAGGCCGGTTCACTAAAGCACTGGCTGAGGCAAACCAGCGCAAATCTGACGCAATAGCACCAGCAGCCGCACGCAAGTCCTTGATAGCTGACATAATCAAAATTTCAAAAGAGCCCGGACAAGCGTTAAACAATATTAACAATCAAAACTTAATTTTTCTCAATTCTTTGAAACCAACAAAGTATTAGCCTGTTTACTGCAAGTGCAGGCAAGTGACAGGTATTTACTGCCCAACAAAATTAAAGGTTTCAGTATATTGAAACAAACACAAAAGTTATCAAAGTTATAACTTATAACAAATTAATAAAGTTGAAACTTCAAATTAATTAATGAATTATTTGCAACAGACAGACTGGCTGTGGTTCTTTGAGATATACAATAGTAAGTAAGCACAGAATAGGTGTTACCTAGCAATATTATCTATATTATAACAAAACAAAGCTTACCAATGTGACCCGCCCAAGTGGCAAGGTCAAGTTGGTTATAATGTTTATGAATATATGCAATGAACTAAATTTACTAAATTTATTGATACATACAGCTGTTATGTATCCAAACAAACTGGCTTATTAATGCAACAACAAATTTAAGTTAGATTTTCCAACAATACAAATCAACAATTACTGATTGAGGTTATGTGACAATGTGTTTCAAATTATCTAGGTCAACTTATACAATTAAATATTTGGTATTTTAGACAATAACTGACCTGACAAACACTACAATACTGTCCACAAGGTGAGATATATAGCTCATACAACACCAATCTGAGTTCAGATACAATCATCGGCTAAGCTAAACTTGTAAGTTTACAATATAGGCAGTTAACCACGCTCTTGCTATCAAAAATTATGTCTAGAATTACCGTAGCCAGGCAGGAAGGTGTATCAGAAGTGCGCAGTGGAAGATGTAATACATCTACCTGACCACGATAGACAATGATCCAGACACAATGCACTGCGTTGCGCAGCGATGAATTGAGATCAATCAATATCAATATTGTGTTTCACTTACCCGCTATCCTTGCTGATGTCAGGCTTGAGCTAAATTAGACACATTCATACAAGTATATTGGCCAAAATAAATGAATGAAGTATCTTATACTTAGCTATTAAGCTTCAAACGCGACGTTTTCAGGACACGTTGGCACGTGGAAGTCGATACCAGATTCACAATTTTCACAAATATCAATCAATAGTTCACAATCAATTTACCGTTGCCAGCAAATAACTTTTCACAAAATGTTCAATATGTCACAAACCGTGCCGGGAGTCAAAAAAGCGGCAATTTAATTAAGTTAATTACGAGTTGATTCAATTCGCGTTAATTCAAAGGGCGATCAATTTATTTTACGTACGAGTCGACAACGTGGTAATTTCTCAACGCGGGAAGAGACCGAAGTGACAGTTCAGTGTGACCATTGTCAGAAATTTTCAATAGACTAAACAAAATGTTACTCAATCGATCTAATCGATTTGACTTATAATAAAAACTAATTCTATTTCAAACAATGACTCTGAGGTAATTTTGGATTATATAAATGACTGGTATTGTAAAAGAGGTTTTGAAGTTAGTTTGGAAAACTTGCAACATAAAGTATTACTGGCCGCTTCAAGAAATTTGAATTCAAATGTGAAAATAAATTTCAGGATACGACCCACTTTCTTTTTTATTTGTGGTGAAATCCCTTTCTCGGACGTCCCCCCAGTCTATGGTTGAGTTTGGGTCTGGCAAAGGAGGCGTGAGTCTCCCCCTAAAGCCTTTCGGGGCCTACTCACCAAAATCACTGCGGTGTCCACTACCACTTGAATTGTACTTATGTTAGTCTTAAAAATAGCGGCTGTTGGTTGTTCTCTAACTCCATTTTCTTTTACCTACAGATACAAGTTATGAGGTAATAAAAGTACAACGTGGGAAAACTTTGATAATGTACCAAAACTACACATTTTCGTACCAAGGCCCTAAGAGTGCCAAACTGTATCTGTATTGTTCGAAGAAAACTACAATGAAATGTGCCGCTAAATTGAAATTGGATAAAGATGGAAATATCATAAATGCGTATACAGAACATAATCATCCTCCACCGAAGTATACAAAAACAAAATCTGGGATTTATTTTAAGATCTCTTCTTAAATATGGTGGTAAAATTATGATTCCGGGTTATTAGAACATGGAGTTTCTACTCTATCTTACTCCTCTTATTAGAGTCAGTGGTTCCTAACCTTTTCTGTATTGTAAAGTAGTAACCTGACCTATTGACTGATTGTACCCCAACCAACATCTTCATCTACCTAGCCTATGTCCCAACACTCCTGAAGTCGGCTTTCATTGTGCAATACGGAGCGACTGCTTCCAAAGCTCCATAATTAAATTACTGAGTGATACTAATGTTTGAGAAAGGAATGCTGAAGTGGTCTGGACACGTGGAGCGAATGATTCACTCATTCGCTCCACGTGTCCAAACCAATGACAACAACCTTGAAAGAATGACAAATCAGATTTATAAGGCAAATGTGTGTGGGCAAGTCGGTCGCGGTAGACCTCGTCGGACATTCCTCGACCAAATTGGGGACGTCCTAAAAAACGGCAAGGTTCGAATTACCCGAAACCGGCGAGCATGTATGAAAAGAGTAATGAGTGTAGAGGAAGCGCGTGAAGGTTTTAAGGATAAAAGCAAGTGGCCTTCTGTTGTCTCTGCCTACCCCGACGGGAAAAAGGTGTGAGTATATGTATGTATGTACCTATGTACTAATGTTTTTAGGTTAGAATTAGTGATAGCAACAATTCTCGCATTTCGCGTTTTCCGGGCTAAAGTTAGTCACTAGCGGCTGCACAATGCACGTTTTGGGATATTTTGACAACAGGAGTCGGGAGGCCGAGATTTCTGTACTTTCTTGATTTCTTCTCGTGCCTTACTTCAGATCGGCCAACATAGAATGCACCAGGTGTACTCACTATCAATTACACAGCCTTTACAAAAGTAGACAATCGATTCGACCCCCATGTATCTAATTTAACTATCTAACAAGATGTTTTAGTAGATGTAGTCTTCATTGTTAGGGTAAGTTTGTTTCCTAGCGAATTGCTGATTTACCCACGTTATAATAATAATAATAATATTCTACCACATATCACACATCACCATCTAGTCCCAAGCTAAGCAGAGCTTGTATTATGGATACTAGATAATGGATAAACATACTTATATCCTTTTTTTTTTTAAATACATACATATTATACATAGAAACGCCCAGACCAAGACAAACATCCATGTTCATGCACAAAAATGTTTGACTTGAGCGGGAATCGAACCCGCGACCTTCGGCGTAGCAGTCGCTTACACTCCCGCTGCGCCAACCGGTCGTTATAGTTACTCCTTAGGCTAGGAATCAGACTATATTCATGTCTGGTGGACCGCGGCTATTTGGATGTTAACGAAGGGCTTCGTACATTGGACGACGCTAAAAGGATGATGTTTATGTTTGTACCAAATATTGTAAATGAACACATTTTTTTGTGTATATACTTTTTTCACACAATTTCCCAGAAAAAGTATTAAAACTTTCACTTGACAGTTATATATGGAATGTGTTTGTTAAATTACATTACTGTTTACGTAAGTGTAGTAAGCTTAGCAGTTAAGAACTACTTACTAAACTACTAACAATTAAATATTGTAATGTAAATAAAGTGACTTTAAAAAGGGATTTCTGGATTATTTCTTGTATAATAATTACGAAATGGTGCGAAATTATTGGATTTTGGAACAATGTTCACCATGAAGTTCGAGCCAAAGTGATTTACTTAAAGCAATTTATTTATTTTATTATGAATTATAACTATTTGATTTGTTCCAGATCGTCCTGTTTCGCTCAAGACCACGTGTTTAACAGTTTTGATGTATCAGAAGCACACATACTTAGTCTGTGGGTCAGGCGGGACTCGATATTGTTCCAGAAAAACCAGTGGCAAGTGTCCGGCGTTTTTGAAAGTGGATGAAGATGGAAAACTCTTGCATGCGTTTGGAGAACATAATCATCCTCCACCGGAGCTCACAAAAATAGCTTCGGGGCTTTATTATAGAATTGGTCTCTAAATATTATAGAAATAATTAGATTGTGACATTATTGGTAGAGAACGACGGGTGTAGCTTTTCTGCAACAAGAGTTGGTTCCCAACATTGTCTATTTTAGTATTGACCTATTTAACCTGTTACGAAGACTGCTTTTACTTCAACTATCATCATCTACGTACCTAACCTATTTCCTAAACACTGCTGAAGTCGGGTTACAGTCAGCAACTTAAAAGGGCTGCATTCAGATATTCGTAACGGTGATCTGTCATTTCTACAGCCTTAAAAAGGAAGGTATCGATTTGACCTATACCCCCTCAAAGCATTTTGGCCACCATCGAGGCATCTCAGGACACCCGTAGAAGTATTTTGGCCACTTTCGAGGCTAGGCTTTCAAGTTAAGTACGGCGCGTAATATTTTCGTTGATAGAATGGTGATATTTCTATTTATTAAGTTAATATTGTATATCAAAAGACGCGTAATTAAATAAGCTTTCGAATGATATTAATTAACACCAAATAATATACTTGAAGCCCACGCAAGAGCGGTATAAAGCGCGCCCGGTATAATATTTGCCCGCCTAGAAGCTTATATCAGCCAAATCCTGTTACACCAGTAAGCGGACACCAGGTTGATAATGGGATAACGCTGGGAAGAAGAATGGTAAAACACCTACTCTTTTATCTATTCATTAGTGCACAGTGAACACGGACCAGTAATATTAACACTCACTGTTGTTATTTGCCTTCTATGATCACTGTAAGAATGAATAATTAAAAGAAAATGAATTTAAATGATTCATTCAGTTATATTCGTTAATTTCTAATGATTCATTCATAATCATTTAAATGGTTATGTTTAAAAATACATTATATTTAAAATACAATTTTATTTTGTATAGTTACTAAATCATGTTTTGTACTGTACATATCACCACAATGTTAAAATAAGTTACAAGTTTAAAATGAAAATATAGGTTAATTAATAATAATAAATTGCTTTTTTATTGATATATGCTACGGATTTAAGTAAAAAAGGATTTTAATCAAATAGTAGTATACTTAAGGTACTCATTAGTATCAGTTCCATGTGTGTTGGTATATGGGGACGGGGCCCATATATTTTGCCCATAGTCCTTTGGCAAGAAAAATCGGCCAAAGGGTTCGTTTAATTTTTGGACGTACACTGTACACACTTTGCGTGTACTACTGTACCTTACTGGAAAAACTTATAATAGATATTTTTTAAGCGTATTTGTAACATGAATTTATTCGGCGTACAATATATGACTTATGTGATGTTGATAGCAGGTAAAAATTTAACTATTAGGAAATTAAATATTATAAAAAAAAAGAAAATAACAGCCTTGATTTATCGTCGACATAATCATGACAATTTCGAATTATTGAAAAAATGTGCTTCCTGAACAATATTTATCACAAAGTTCGCGTAAAAGTGATTTAAAGCAAATTATTTATTTAAAATATTATCTAAGTGTGCAATCAAAATTTCCAGAGGGTCTTCTTTGGCTCCAAACGACGCGTGGACAAGTTGTGATGTATCAGAAGTACACATACTCAAGTCGTGGGAAAGGGAGAACTCTATATTGCTCCAGAAAGTTTCGTGGCAATTGTAAGGCGTTATTGAAGTTGAATAAGGACGGCAATGTTGTTCTCGTCCTTAACAGCCACAATCACGAACCACCTCAGTATTTCCAAGGTTAAGAATCGTCGACCGGGTAATGAGACTCAAATATTAAATGATTTGCATGAATTACACAATAATGAAATATTATCTGTATACCTACATAATTATATAAAAATCTTGCGTTACTGACTGAACGATAGATAACGTACAGCCGAAACTATTGGACGGGCCAGATATACAACAATATCTTTTCAATGCTCAACTATGTTAATATGCATTTAAAGTTACTTTTTTATTTTTTTATTTGTATGACCTTCTGACGGGTCTGACGTGTCCAAAAAATTTAAACATTTTTATGGAAATAAACATATTTGAGTTTGAGTTTGACGGAAGAAGCAGAAATTTTGCATGAATGTTCCTTGAAGTCGAGGGTTGCGCTAAGACGGATTTCTCGAAATGCCTAAAGCATCAGGCAGAAACAGTTAAATTTAAAAATGTGCGGGCATAGCTCGCGAACATAATCTAGTTATTTATATCATAGAAGTCGCAATTGCACTTCTATATAGGTACTATTCATAAGATAAAGTATTTTTCCTTGAATAATCTGATACTAAATAATAAAATTTGAAACAATAGCTGTGTAAAGGACATTGGGCAAATAGTATGGGAGAAAAACCCACGGCGGACAGAAATGAATTTGTGAGTATATACCGGTAAATGTCTCTAGTTTATCATGGTAAGGGTCGCTTTCTTGTGGGTTGTGGGAATTTAAAAAAAAATGAAAAAAACTGATTCATATTTTTTTACATTATTTATTCGGCTGCCTCCGTTGTCCAGTGGATAGCGTATGCGACTGCTGATTGGAGATCCCGGCTTCGATTCCCGGGTCGGGCAAAAGTGTTACTGGGTTTTTCCAAATTCTCAGTAGCAGCAAGGAGTCGGGTAATATGTCCGGTAACGGCAATAGGCTCGACCTCTATTCCGTGGGACTTAAAATTCATGGCAAAATGTGGGTGTAATGTTACACCTCTGCCTACCCCTTCGGGGATACAGGCGTGAGTCTATAAAAAATAAAAATAAAATATTCGGCGTAATCTATGTTTATGGTTATTTCATCTAAAAATACCGCAGGAGTGTCAATTTCTTGATGGTGCCTAGCCCAGGATAAAAATTAAACGATACTGACAATATGCGCGCAACTGCCTATGGTACGGCGGCCATGTATACATGAGCAGTAATAATCCTCAACACTTTGTCTTCCTTGTCTCGCTGGGTTTATTACAATATATTATGTGTAGTGTTGTCGCGCTGTGACATGTCGCGACTAAATTCGTCCTCTTATCAATACTTTATTGCTTATAATATCTTGGTGCCGATAGAGCTCTATCAAGTAGATGCCATTTGGTCTCAGATGCTCATGGCAGTACGACTTGGCCAGTCTTAAATGATAGCTTTCCAATGTGAATAATGTCAGAATAAATGTCTCTTCATATGTTAACTGTGGGAAATCTCTAAAATCTGGATTGTTTCCATCTAATGGCATAAATGCAACTCTGGAATGGATCTGAAATAAGTTAAAATATAACAGTTAATTTTTGTCATCTACGAGACATTGATTTTCTCAATATGACTATCCACTGACTAATAATAACGTTAGATAGCTTTATCAACATTATTTATATTACGTACACAAGGTTTTCATTTCATAAAGAGGTAACAAGACAATATTATGATATTTTAAATGTTCGATACAGTATCTCGCCATTAAATCAAGCGAAATCTCATAAAGTATATTAAAACATAGGTAACTTACCTCTTGTGGTATTATTTCTTGTAACAATAACATAGAGTGATGTCGATATCATTCTAAAAACAGTTCGGTAAGTATGTGTTTTCTGCGACGTAACACAGATCTGTCACACACCACACAGTTATTACGTCTATCCATACCAAATAAATTGCAAACAAACAGCAATTAACTTGGTCCAGTAAACGTTAAGCACGTTCGTTTAATGAATAAATTCAAAAGAAAACCAGTAAATGACATTCACGTTATTTTCTACTTTCGCTGCTTGCCATGGCAACACAAGGAATTCCTTCTTCGTTGACCACGTGACATATCGAAAGCCTATGTCAGTTCCATACATTTTTGCACTTATCGATAAGTGATATCGCTAATCGAATGCCATTTGGCTACAGGCTCTGATGTGTGAAAGAGAGGAAGCGAACGTATACCTGCCGACTTGGATCACACGGCAGGCACATGCATGCAGTCGACGGAACCCATTTTATAGCAATTTTTAACAGAACGACAATTTATATTACTTAAATAGAGTATTAGATTTTCTTTTTGTATAAATATATTTCTAGTTCTAACTTTGTTCTCCCATGGATTCTTAAAAAAATTACCATATGTAATGGCAAGTGAATTTGTCCTCTTTCATTTTATACCAAGTTCGTCAATGTCCGTGACCGGGTCGGAATACGCCCAATGTCCTTTCTAGCCGTTTGATCTAGTTGTAAATTACTTAGAAAATCTGTTCAATAAAAATCTAAGTAGATGATTTTATTGTTTATTATAGCAACTTATCAAATTTATTAGGGGGAAGTTTATTTGATAATTTATATTATAACTGTAATACTTCTTGCAATAATAAATTCACTTTGTACGAAAGAAAATTTTATACGTAGGTACCTAAGTAAGACATTCGACATTTTTTACCGATTTGATACATAAAACGTACGTATCAAATCTACACAAGTTTGAATTTTATGACGTTCTTATTAAATAAAATATTCATGTAATGTGGAGTATAAGTCGCTTGTTTTATTTTCATTTGCCCGCTATTCACTAGACGAACTTGCCCATGTGCAAGTATGAAGACGTATCTGCCGGACTTTGCCACTGTAGGTTTGTGCAATGTTGTACCATCTGCGACCTGACCCCCGAACCATTAGAACAACCTCCGGCGGCCATTTCTGCAGACTTGCTCGTAGCCATGTTCGTCAAGTGAATTCTCCGCTTAACCCGATAACTTATTGGTACTTTATCTAATAAACATAACATTTTGTTACAGAATTTGCATCACCGAAGTCTTTGGATCTAGAAGTTGATTCCTCCGACCAATCTAGTACGACAAATTCACCAACTCCCTCATCTTCATTAAAAATAAGGCGTCGACGCAATACTTCAGAGTGGACAAGGGTCAAAACGAAATATTTAAAAAATCTAGGCAAAGCTTATTATTCAAGAAAAGGCGTTGTAGTACCAGCAAAACGCATGGGTCCACCGTGTTTGTGCTTAGCACGTAAATGTCACACGAAATTTAGTGAAGATGAACGACAAAGACTGTTCGATCAATATTGGCAGTTAGGGAACGCAGAAAAACAGTGGCTGTACATAGTCAAAAATACTACAAGGCAAAAACCACGCATAGTCAAGACAAACCCGAAAAGAGCACGAAATTATACGATCAAATATTTCTTGCCAACGGAAACTTCGAGGTTAGAAGTCTGTATGAAAATGTTTATCAACACATATTGTATTGGTAACCAAACTATCTTGACAGCTTGGGAAAAATATGATGGGAATAACTCAGTATTGTGTGACCTAAGAGGTCGATACAAGCGACCTCATAAGATTATTGACGATTATATGATTTCTTCTGTTTGTGCTCACGTTAATACTATTATAGGCAAAGACAACCATAAAAGTAAAGGATCAAGGAAAATTTTGTATATTGGGGGAACCACTGGACTGACTTTTACCCAATTGTTTAATTGGTATAAAGAATGGTCAGATATTGATAAATACGCTAATGTAGCTAAAACATTAAGACACTATGTTGATATAGTACACTCTCATTTCAAAGTTTAAAAACTAAAATAATTATTAAGATGAATTCTGTGAATGACTAGAAATAAATTCCTTAATCTTATTGAAATTAAACTACAGTTTACGCTTTTTATCGCGATGTATTATTGGTTTCACTAAGTTATTTCATTTGAAACGAATGATCTAGAACCTATATTTTTAATTTATTACTAGCCGACGTTTTTTCCTTATATTACAATTATTCTTCATACCACTTCTAATTGTGTGGCTGTTTAGAGTAAAGTATTTTCATTTTAGAGAATTACATATATATATATATATATATATATATATATATATATATATATATATATATATATATATATATATATATATATATATATATATATATTATACATACATATTATGTCTATGTGGCGCGTGTTGGGAGAGGCCTATGTCCATGCAATCATGGACATAGGCATATCAATATATGTTTAACTTTTTAGATTTATGAACATGAGAAGGTATAATTAGGGCATCAAGCTAAAAGGAGTTGATTATTTTGTTGATTGTGAATGTTTATCTGATTTTTGTGATGGAGAAATTTAACTCGCTGGTTCCAATATGAAAGAGTTGTGTCAATCGACTCCGAAGGAGTCAGTAGGTAATGATAATGAAGACATATGATTGTGAACTGTGTCGTGTACTTATTTTAATAATTGTATCAAGTGATATCAAAACAATATAACAAGAACTTGTTGAGTACCTCGTTCAATTAGATATTAGAGATTATTATAAGTAAATAAATAAATAAAGAGGTATAGTAGTATTTTAATCCTGTTCCTTTTCATTTTAATGGATTTAAAATCCTGCGTTTATCAGATTTGTGCTCATAAAACTGAGAAAAATACAACATATGGTGACACACGTGTATGTATTAGATATACATGCCCAAACCGGTAAACAACATGCTTCCTCTAACAACTTAAACATTTTTATTTTAGAATATGGGCCACCGGAGTATTTAGAGGAATGGGCTCTAGAAGGGGATGCGCCCAACCAATGTAATACAACGAGGTCATTAACTCGATCAACTTTATTGAACATAAAGTGCCGATGCAGTATCCGAAAGAGCACACGCATAGACGTCAAAAGGAAATATTTTAGAAAGCTAGACAATTATTCCAGAGAAGGTTCTGCAGTACCAGCAAGACGACCGGGCCCACCTTGTTCATGTCTACGTAAATGTCACAAGAAATTCAGTGAAGACAAACGTCAAAAACTGTACTATCAATATTGGCAGTTAGGAAGCGTAGAGAAGCAGTGGTTATACATAATCAATAATACTGTAAGACAACAATCACAATCTTCGACAAATTCGACAAAACCAGGGCAATATAAGTTAAAATATTTCATGCCGACGGAATATTTAAGGTTAGAAGTCTGTTTGAAAATGTTTACCAATACATATTGTATAAGTTACCAAAATGTTTTTACAGCTTGGGAGAAATACGATGCGACTAATTCAGTTGACGGCGACGTTTGAGGACGACACAAATGAGATGAAAAGATTTATGACTATGATATGAAATTATCTGTTTTTGTACATGTTAATACGATTTTAAGAAATCACAATACGTAGGCTGATAGTGTCTGGATTCTGATAAGTAAGTATTATGTCTTAGCAAAAGTCAGTCTGATGAACATTTTCTGAAACTTGAAGATATAGAACATTTGTTGTCGACACTTTAACCTTTTAAGCGCTTGGTTAAATATCGATTGCCGTGCCCCTAGTGCCCGGCTACAAATCGATAAAACAATACCTATAATAATTAGGGAGGTGCATTCGATGCATCAATAAAAAATCAAAAAGTTTTCATATTTAATAATATTTATATAAAATAGAATTTTAATTTTAATAAGCCTTAAACGTTTTTGTATCAAAATGTTTTATTTATCACTTTCTTCGTATCACAACGTATATACCAATAACTATTTCTTCGATAAATCAAAGACGGAGGACATAGGATAGTTGTTATCGCTATAACCGGCCATAATAACCGGCCACTGTCCACTCAACAAGCACCTATTCAACAAAGGCGATACGGACAGCCCACTGTGCAGGGGCTGCATGGAAACCGAAGAAACACCCGCTCACGTCATTCTGCACTGCACAAGTGTGAGCGATCAACGGGCAAAGCTGCTGAACAACCCCAGAACCATAAGTGAGGCTTTGAACGACACCAGCCAACTAATGGCTTTCTGGAAGGAGCTAAGGTGGTATGAGTAGTCGGCGTCAGTCAAGTCGCCACTTACGCACAATGGCCCAAATAAGTCGCTTAGTGCGGAAAACCCACGACCAATAACTATAACTATAGCTATAACCGACATCCACGCGGCTGGAGCCGCAGCCGACAGCTAGTAAAATATAATTGTGGAAAATATACACGAGTTAAATTTATCTTGATAGATACCATTACGCAATTTTCTGAAGTGAACACTAGAATGAGAAAACAAATTACAATCTGTTAAATTTAAAAGTTCCCCTTTTCTAGTAAGGGGCCAGTTGCAGAAACGATCAACTATAATTATCTCGCGTAGTAAACGATAACGAAATGAAACGAACGGAAATCTTTACAAACTTTACATATTGGTGGTGCTAGTCGTTTGACTTTAACTCGAATGTTTAAATTATACAAAAAGTGGTCGGAGCTCGATCAATATTCCAATGTTTGTAAACTCTCATTTGAAACTTGAAGTAATAAATCATGTGACAATTGAATCCACTTTTTATTCTTCTATTTCGGTCCCCTAGGGCTCTAAAGTCCTACCATATTCGAATTCAGTTGCTTAGGTTCTACTCTCATCTTTGGGTCATGGAAGAGAATACGAGTGCCAAATTTTCAGTTTCAGTTTAGAAGCGAGAACGAGTAAATTCTATATGGGGATCGTTTTGATTTTTTTGTACGAAGCCCTGGAAAGGCTAGAGATCCCTGGTATGGACAAAGTTTGAAAAAAATTAGAAAGGTCAAGACATTGTGGAATAACTATTATAGCTTTGCCTTGTAATACCTAAAGTATGTCAAAGTTTTTATTGAATTAGATGGCGCAATGATGACATGTTTTAGGTAAATTGCAGCAGAATCGGTACATATTTACGTATAGGTTAGAATCAGATTTTCTCTAATAACTATAACTGCTTATTCTTTCAGAATGTGCATCACCAGACTATTTGGGTCTGAAAGAGGATTCGTCCAACCAATCCAGTACAACGAATACACCAACTCCCTCATCTTCATTAAAAACAAAGCGTCCACGTAATACTTCAGAGTGGAAAGACGTCAAAAGAAAATCTTTAAGAAATCTAGGCAAAGCTTATTATTCAAGAAAAGGCGTCGTGGTACCAGCAAAACGTATGGGTCCACCGTGTTTGTGTATAGCACGTAAATGTCACACGAAAGTGAGTGAAGACGAACGACAGACACTGTTCGATCAATACTGGCAATTAGGGAGCGTAGAGAAACGGCGGTTATTCATCATCAATAATACTGTTAGACAAAAACCACGTGCGTGTCTCACAAATCCGACCAAAGCGCGTCAATATACATTCAAATACTTCATGCCAACGGACACTTTGAAGTTAGAAGTCTGTATGAAAATGTTTATCAATACCTTTGGGATTAGTAACCAAACTATCTTCACAACCTGGAATAAATATGGTGGGAGTAACTCCGTTTCAGACTTAAGAGGCCGTCACAACCGCCATAAAAAAGTGATTGATGATGATATGATATCCTCTGTTTGTGCACATGTTAATACTATTATAGGTAACAAAAATTATAATAGAGAAAAATCAAGGAATACATTGTATATTGGGGGTGCTAGTGCTTTGACTTTAACGCAGATGTATAAATGGTATAACGAATGGTCAGATATTGATAAATATTCAAATGTTGCTAAAACCTGTAGACAGTACGTTGATATTTTAAAGTCTCATTTTAAAGTAAAGAAAATTCAGTAGGCAATTAGGTATGTATTTTGAATTTTAATTATTCTTCGTATCATTACTTGCTAGGTATATATCATTCTAAATTAGTGAATTAGTCTTGATGTTTTAGCCTTTATATATCACGAAGTATGGGTAGGACACCGAGCCCTTCAAAATTATTATTATTTGTTTTTAAATACATAAGTGATATTTTAGTAACGAAGACATTAAGAAAGCTTTCTAAATGCCTGTTTTATTCTTAGTTAAGGTTTATTTTATTTTAGTGATTGTCAAATTCAAAAATCTAACTTCAGGGCAGGTATAGGCTTGCTGGCAGCGAGAACGGGTGAGTCGCAATAGTTCTATTCCGACTGAGAAGATTAATTATTATTATTTCAGTGCATCGTAGGCTCAGGCGTCTTTTTCATTCCATCTTCTTTTTTTCCATATAAGGAGAGAACGAATATTTTGTACGAGCATAGCAACAAACATGTTATCCAAAGCTTTACCCTAGTGTTGTTAATACACTTGTGTTGCCTTGTTTACATCATTTGTCGCTCCCTAGTTGCTACCGCTACCTAAAGCTAATAAGAGTTAGGTAAATTGTAATTCGTATGCGTTTTATGTGTAATAAAAGAGTTGTACACTATGTCTAAATTTTTTAAGGGCACGCAAAAAGTACAATCGTTGATGATGTGTTTAAATTGGATTAGCAGCATTTTATAATTCTCCGCTTATTATTTAACCTCTGATTTAATTATTTCTTATTGTAGTATGACATTAATTGCTTTTTGTTTATACCTCCAACTTTTTAGGATAGTACAGTTTGTGAAATTATGCCAATTATAAAGAAATATTTTGTGTATGCGAATAAGTACAGTGCAGTACCTAATTATTAAAATAATAGCATTCCCACTGTTCAACATAATAATAAATGATGACGACGTATCTTATATTTTATTTATAATTGCAAATTAATAGTAGTACCTAATATAAGATTTTTATTAAAATAAACATGGACATACTTTTGATGGTTCTTTAAAGGCTAAATAATAGTTAATAAGTTGCACATGTTTTTATTAGCTTTTCTTCTTGAAATTTGTACTTATTTTAACAAGATCCCTTTACATTTTAGATACAATAAGGTTTCTACCAACGGCAGCCAAAAATGGAGTGATGATGTACCAAGGGTTCACATTCTCATTCGTCGATCGTTCTCGAAAGTATCTACGTTGTTCGAAAAGAACAAGACTGAAATGTCCCGCAAAACTCCACATCAATGAAGTAGGAACAATTGTCTTAGCTGATACGAACCATAATCACCCTCCACCACAGTTTACTCAGAATCCTGATGGAAAGTATGTTAAGATTAATGAGAAGAAAATGTTTATTTATTATGCCTAAGCGTAAAGTATATCATGTTATTATTCATATTATCTTTTATATTCACAACTAGGGGTCAAAATACTTATTATGTATTGATGTTGTTAGTTTGAAACTATACTATGCACGTTGTGTGTTTTTAATGGATTCATAACATGTCTTTTCTCTTTCGCGTCACTCTCGAGTCACTACTCTACCTAAAGTCACTTTTACGTCTAAAGATTTCTAAAAGGTTTTCTTGACGTTTTCATTAGACGTTTTCGTATAAGTAAGTATATAACAATAATATATTAATTCGTATCTTGAGCTTGGGAGTAAATATGCGTCTAGTATTCGCTGTATGAAAAACCCTTTGTGCGTGGCACGGACACTTAACAGTACTTTGTAATGGCACGGTATGACCGTGACCCTATCAGGCGATGCGACGCAAGTGGTTTTTACGAAAATATATCGTACGATGTATGCATCAGTTAAAGACGTAAGTCTCTGCTTAGGTGCAAACTAACCCAAGAAGGATTTTTGGATGGTTTAGGTTATGTTAAGAAAAGTTTTACTATATTGTAAATTTAGATTTTTTCTGTCGTTGCTCTCAGCTACAAAAATAGTTACGATAGCGAGACTTTATGGTTTATTGTTGGTCACAGTATTCTAGTCTTAAATGCAAAAGTTACCAAGCATTGTAGCAAAGCCTCGGTGGCTTCTACCCAGACTGCGATAAAACTAAGAACAAAAAAGAAAACAGAGAAATGAAAGCATTCTCATATTTGTATGTTAGGCAGTTGTCTCACAGCCGGTGAGAAAGTGACTAAATATCAGCAATTATTTCTGTTAAAAAAGTATGTAGAGCTACATTATGCCGTAACCAAAATATGTATATAGAAATAACAAAATAGATAGAACAACGGATCTCATTACTTTGTTGTATTTACTTATTTTAGAATAGGTATTGTGTTTCAATATTTATGTATTCTGATTTAAATTATTGATGGATTTTGTGTGATTGTATATTGCACGATAAATATGTATTCTAGTCTTAAAAACACAAATTATGTCTTAGACATATATAATAATAAAAATAATTTATAATCGATGTATTGTTAAGATGATAGCATTATATTCTGATATAAAATATTTTGATCTCACTAGACTTAATTTAAGGGCCACAGTATATTGATACCAATGTATTTTAATAATTAGCTTATAAACAATCTCTTCTAAAAATGTTAAGTGACCCCCGACGACAGTCTTCATAAATTGTAGCTAAAATTCATCTCGATCTCGACTCCAGTTAAAAAAGTCACATTATAATCGGTTTTTTGGTTTAGTAGCTACGATGCCGCAGACAGACATACAGGCCCATCGATACACAAAGATGTCAAGCTTATATCACCCTTTATTTTGTGTCGGGGTTGTTAAAACATTCCGTGTGTAAGGGTTTTTAGCACATTAAGGCTCATAAATTAAACTTCACAGTAGTTTATGTGTTGTGTTTCATGTAAGTATGCACATATGTTGTAACTTTAGGTATTATATTGAAATATGATGTCAATGTAAATTCAGTTTATTTAAAATAAATTCACGTATTATTATAATATTTTTATTACCAACTTTTTATACTTACTCCGAACTTTTTTATTACCAATTTTGTTTGTCTTCGCGGTGGAATCACATCGTTCCGCCTGCATCTTCAGCCCCTTGAGATAAGCAGAGAGGGTGTTTGTGGCAATCCTTTAAAGGCGTTCGGTGTTCTCCACTAGAACCACTCCGGAATCCTCAACGTCCCATCAGTGGTGGGCCACGGGAATCGCAGTTTACCTACTTTGCTGCGACTTCACCTTGAAATAGATGATCCCTTTATTCGCTTATAGCACAGCAAGTCAGCAGTGGAGCCTCGATAAGGGCTTAGCAACCTTGCTCACCGTATATCGCAAGAACTTAAATTTCTGTAACAGTAAAATATATTTCTCAGTCAATCCGAAAATGGATTTCCACATTACGGAAGCCAGCTTTGCTGGGAAAGTCCAACAAAAGTTAAGAGTATACTGGTTATCCTGCTCTGACTTGGTCTAAATATTACCCTCTCATTTTCTTTAAGTGGACCAATAATGTAGATGTACTGTCATTATAGCCTATACTTTAAATTAAACTAGTAGTCGCCCGCGGCTTCTGATGCCCCAAACTTTAACCCTTATTTTACCTTCTTTGAGGTTGCATATTAACTTCCGTAGTGGATGTCCATACAAAAAAAATGATAGCATATTTTTACCTTAAATCGAAACTTACCTATGAAATAAATGCAATAACAAAAGAAAATGTAATTATTTAACAAAATCTTGTTCTAAATCATCATACGTTGCTTCAGGATCTCCTTATCGCACCAAGAGAAGAAGACGTAAGGTAGGAGCAAGAACTTACAGAAATTATTCTAATGAAACGTTAGCGGTGGCTGTCGAAATGGTAAGAAGTAAGAAAATGTCGTCGACTCAAGCAGAGAGATTCTACGGCATACCTCGGCGAACTATCCATAATAAAATACTTGGTCGTCATTTAGGTAAGCCGGGGCGTCAAGTCAGTAAAATACAAAAGGAGTAAATTTACAAAACAATTAGCAGCGGATTATAGTTTAAGCAAAAAGGACATCTCCTGGTGTTTTTAGGCATTGAAATCTGTTATTAAGATTTGAAATTGAATAAGTCCCTATGAAGCCCGAGCTTTATATTTGGTGTGAATTTAATTGTTGTAGAGAACATCGTTAAAAATAAATACTTTTGATTCAATGATTTGTTTTACTTTTTGACAGACCCGTAGCTGGTCGATTTTTGCCTACCTTAGATGTGAGCCTTGTTTAATACAAGGATTTGGCAAAAAAACACTAATACCCGACCGTTTCGGTAGGTCACACAGACCATGGTCACGGCAATGTTCTGCTTTTGGTCTGCAATCTGTAAGCCGTAGTTTGATGACAAAGGTATGTACTAAATATAATACTACGCTTTCTCAACATCATCCTACATGGATGGTAGTGAGAAAGCGTAGTATTATATGTTACAAAGTTTGGTTAGTTGTTAAATTTTTATAAGCATTAAGTCAGTGCCATCTTGTTATGAAAGAAACAAGGAAAGAAAGAAGAACAAATAAAATAAAAATAATAATTTGATATGTAGCTTCATAGATTTGTTAGACAATCAATCCGGTTCCCTGGAATAAAAATACTTGATAAAACATGAAGTCTTTTATCTTAATTCGACACCTCACTGGGTAGGCTTCATGTGGTGACGTATTTTAGAATACGAAATGTTACGGGCATGTACTTTGGTGGATTTCGTAAGAAGTGACTAAAGATACACGTGGCATAATATAGTATCTTCTGGAAGAGAAGAAGAAAAACTTGACATCATATCAGCACCCTATCGGGCCAGGGTGGTGATTACGTAAATTAGAAGAGGCTCACGTTAGCAGTGGCATAAAGCCGTATGATGATGCCGTTCCTGCATATAATCTTATTTGTAAACATTGAAATTAAATGAGTGTAAGTTTAATTGTGAAAATAAAGAGAAAAAGCTATTTTCGCATTTAAAATTTTAATGTGGAGAGAATACTACGAGTAGCAAAATTAAACGTCAGAAACAAGATCTTACAACATTCAATATTATTTAGCGGGTCTTAGTCGCGATAATTTATTTATTTCAAGGCATAAATACCTCTGTCATAAATAACGCCTGCTCGCATCATCACCCGCGACATTTGGAATCCGTAGCGACCTCGTTAGTGAACAGAGCCTATGACCTCTGTGACCCTGAACACTTAAACAGTGAATTGTCACATGTTCAGGAGGTACTAAGGCGCAACGGATACAAAAAGGAGATACCCCGTCGGAAGAGGAAGGACCGCAAACCTGAAGTAAGCAGAGTGCCGGCTTACATGCCTTATATCAAGGGAGTGACGGACAAAGTTGGAACAGTACTACAGAAATACTCCATCAAGACTGTATATAGTCCCCTCTCCAAGGTAGCACACGTCTGCGTACCCCAAAGGACGTAATTCCTCTACAAACACCAGGCGTCTACAAGGTCGATTGCAGTTGTGGTAGTTCCTATATCGGACAGACCAAACGAACGATCGCTGAAAGGGTCAAAGAACATATCACAGCTGTCAAAAATCGACAAATTAATAAATCTGCCATAGCTGAGCATTTGCTGGAATCTGGACCAAACCACTGGATAGAATTACATCAACCACGAGTCTTATCCACCGATCGCCACTATTACTCCAGGATAGTACGTGAAGCGGTTGAAATCAAAAAACATAGAAATTTCAACCGGGAGGACGGATACAGACTATCGACCACTTGGAACCCAGTTATCAACAAATGCAAACAACGCCGCAGTAACACATCTCATCAGTGTGTAGACGTCATAAGTGTAGTGTGTCGAGGTACCGACAGTGCGGATAGAACTAAAAATATCAAAAATACAAAACAAGTGAGGGTAGCTGCCGAAACCCGCGCTTCACAAGGACGGCTCTGAGCTGACATCAGTCCCTCCGCGACCACAGCCGTTGCAAGCCGGTAGAAACGTAGGAGAATAACAGAGGTATTTATGCCTTGAAATAAATAAATTATCGCGACTAAGACCCGCTAAATAATATTGTATGATGTATACAAATCGCGAAAGTTTAAAATCGATTAAGGTCTTACAAAGTTTACTTTCACACGATGTTGGTTAACTATCGGTCCCAAAATTTAATATATCCATCGATTTGGCTGCCTGATATGGCACATATTTTAAATGAGTTATGTCAAATATGTATCTTTAGTGGAGAAATCCATGGCTAGTTCAGATATTTGGACCAGCCATTAGAAATCAGGTAGCTTAAGATCGGCTCGACTCGGTCTATACTTCCCGTAATATTTTCTTTATTTGACCAATATTGATTTTATTGATAAGCCTTATATTAATTTACAGAAATCGTGGCGACCGTATTTGACCGGAAAAAGTGTACATGGTATCAGGAAAATCTAAAGACAGCGGTTCAAAAGATATTTTACAATGAAATAACTTTTAGGCAAGCCGCTATTCTGTACGATATTCCGAAGAGTACGCTTTTTGACCGACTCCAGTCTTTTAGGAGGAAAATGCGACTAGAAAAAATATCAAAGGAGAAATTAACATAATATCAGTAACAATTGATAGACTAAAAATTTGTTATAGTAATATGTTATTAAAAAAATTAGTTTACATTTCCGTTAAGAACAATCATTAAAAAAATCTACAAAAGCAATTTATTATACTCAGTGATAACTATAAGTAATTAATTCCCATCTGCTGCTTTAAAGAGATAAAGTTACGACTGATACCATAAATTATATTTGTAATATTATGATTAATAAATATTGTTAACGTTGATTGGATATTCTATTTTTATTTAATTACACAGATAAAGTCATAAAACATATACTATTTAAATTAAATGCTCGGAATATAGTAATATTTTATGATTTTGCTTATGATACGCTTGCAGTAATAATAAAATTACAGTTAATTGTTCTTCTTCTTAAATTTCGTTGACATGGTTTTATTCCAGAACTCCAAGTTATTCCTCTATCGCAGACAAGATCCGTCGTGTTGTACAAAGGATATACATTCTCGACTGCTCCTGGCAAAGGCAACCTGGTGTGTTCGAAGAAACGTCGTGGCAAATGCAACGCTCGGCTGAAAGTCGACGAAGGAAAAGTGGTTCTAGCAGTGACAGATCACAACCATCCTCCACCTGTTTTTCATAGAACTGCTTTAGGAGAATATGTTAGAATTTAAGTACCAAATAAATGCATGTAGCTATTGGAAATCTAATAAGTATCATAAGATAGTTGACTCTGCATGCCATACCCGTTGCATTCACAGTCTATAATTATGTTGTGTATATTTATTTAGTAATATAGGTTTTATTTCGTAAGTTATACAATCTGCGTCTTACTCACTAGTTTCCATGAAACAAGTTTCATAGTAAATAAACGTATTTTATAAGAAAATTCGTTTTAAGTACCTTCGCTCCCGAACTCCTCAGTTAAGATTTATTTTTATATCATCTATAAATTAAGAAATAACAAACAAATAATATAATATGTTTGTTCTGGTTCTCAGCCAATGAATATACTAAATCGTTTTTAAGCTCAAAAAATAAGAATACAAATGCACACGATTTAGAAATGATATCTTCATAGCAATAAAAAATTGGAACAGCAATCATAGTTTATTTATTCAAACAATGTTCCTTATTGTTAAGAAATATTATTGCTCTGGTAACTAGTCACATGAGTCCATTTAATATTAAACACCTACATTTTCTTGAAAGGAGAGTGACTGCGAGGAACAGTGTGAATGGAGCGCTGCATGCCTTTATGAACGGCCAAACTGTGCCAAAGAAGGCGCGACTGGCGGTTCATAATGGAGTGCTGGCCCACCTTGATGAATGGACGTGAGTGTTGAGTATGGCTGAAAAAGCATGAAAGCAGCATTAACGCAGTTGAGATTTGATCACTGCGTAGTATGTGTGGGGTGAGACTGATTGATAGAATTCCGAATGCAGTAATACGAGAGCGATGTGGCCTGAAAGAAGATGTCGTGACAAGGATTGAGAAAGGAATGCTGAAATGGTTTGGACACGTGGAGCGAATGAGTGAAGAAAGATCAAATAAAGAATCAAATATATATAAGCATAGGTGTGTGGGCAACCGGCAGACCTCGTAAATAAATTGGGGACGTCTGGAAGAACGGAAAGTCCGAAGCACCCGTAACCGGCGCGCATGTATGAAAAGAATAATGAATGTAGAGGAAGCGCGTGAGGTTTGTAAGGATAGAAGCAAGAGGCGTTCTGTTGTCTCTAACTACCCCGACGGGAAATAGGCGTGAGCATATGTATGTGTATTTTCTTGAAAAGCATGATTGTCTCATCTTACACACATGCGCTTTGATTGTTTATGATGTTTTGTATTTAATTGAAATTGTATGTTGCATTTTCTTTTTAGATGTCACTGAAATATCACTCTCTGAAGTAATACAAAACATAAAATTGGAAGAAAATGTGGAAGACGAAATCTCGCAAGGCGGAACATCAGTATACGAAATAACATATGGAGCAATAATATGTGATGTGATGTTGAAAAGAGAAGATTCATCAGATAGCGAAGAATCAGTATACGAAATTCCAGATATGGATTCGGTAAAATTTGAAGCGACCGATTGTGAATTACCAAATATAGATTTATCCGATTTTGGAATATCGAATTGTGAACCGTCGGATAGCGAAGTGCCTGATTGCGAAATACACAATAGTGGCATACTAGATCATGATACCTTAATTGGTGAAGTGCCAATTTGTGATACACTAAATTATGAAGAGACAGATATCGAATTGCCAAATTATAAATCATCGATATTTGAAGAACCTGAACCTTTATTTCTACAACCTCCATGTCCAGTAAGAATTTCCGTAGACGAGGCTAATATTCCTCTTCATGATGATAGTGATAATGATTCAGATGTCATAGAGATTACAGACACTGGATCAGACGTAAGTAAAAAAACATATGCTGAACTTCAAACTGTTTCATTTATATATGGTAATAGTAGGTTCGAAGGTCAACCAGATGTTATGGTACCCTTGCTATCCTTGTATGATAATGATGACAACGTGAATAACAACGTTTACACTACCCTGTAAGCTTGAGCACTGATTTTCAGGCAATTATTCATTGTAAATGAGGCCAGACTATGCGTGCAATTCTTGTTATTACAATGGTATCTTTTATTTAAAGAAAACTACTCGCAGATTTTTTAGATGTTGCAAACTAGACAAAGTGGCTACGAAGTCAGTTAACATTATAACAAAGAGAACCATAAAACGGAATAAACGGATTTTTCCAGAAAATCGAGGCTTGAACTGATGCACATATAATTTAAGCTTGTAGCTTGTGTGTAGCGGTACAAGACCAAGAAATTGAGTTATAAGAAAAGATAGAAATCAATTTATTTCTTATTTTTTTCCTAAAACTATTACAATTAACACGTAATTTTAAGTTTAACTAATTATTAATTCTAAGCAAACTATCGAAAAATAGACGAATATGCACAAAAATTTAAAAATAAATCATGAAATGGTTGCCAAAGTGATATGTAATTTAGGTACTTATGAATTTTTTGTAGTCTGAAAATTTTGTGCAAGAAGAAGTTAAGTCGAATCATGAAATTTATAAATGATGTAGCATTTAGTACTACCTACTATAGTAGGGATAAGAAAATACTATTTTAAGCTAAAAGTAACTACATATATAGATAGAGATTAAAGAGAAGGACTGTCAGCTGTGTAAACTATAGCCAGTGTCCTTTATATTACATACATAGACTCACGCCTGTTTCCCGAAGGGGTAGGCAGAGACTACGGAACGCCATTTGCAACGATCCTGACATACCTCTCTTGCTTCATTCACTCCCATCAAGTTTCTCATGCATGCTCTTCTGTTAAGGGTACTTCTGACCTGTCCTTTTTTTAGGATGTCTCCAATCTGGTCAGAGAACGTCCGCCTAGGTCTTCCTCTTTGTCCTGTCTCATTCACACTTGCCTTATATATCTTCTTTGTCAGTCTATCGTCATCCATCCTCTCCATGTGCCCAAACCAGCACTACGAAGATGTAGTTTACCCCACAACACTCTCTTATCACACAATTATTTACTCTGTCTGTCAAAGATACACCACACATACTTCTCAGTGCTCACATTTCTACAGCATTTATTCTACTTTCAAATCTCTTCTACCATATCCAACTTTTACCACCGTACATAAGGGTAGGTACTAATACCCCTCTATGCACAGCCAAACGTGCCTTTTTGGACACGTCTTGGCTGTTCATAAACGCTCCATTCACTCTGTTACCTGCATTACCTCTTCTTTCAATATCTTCTTCATTCTTACCATCTCTTGTAAACAACGTACCTAGGTATACATTCACTTGCTCCACTCGTTGTCCATCGATCAAAAAATTACAAGCCGTAACGCATTCCTCCTTTTCAAAAATCATAACTTTCGTTTTACTTACATTCACTTTCATTCCTTTCCCCTATAACGCACCATGCATGATTGTTACCATCTCCTGCAATTTCTCCGTTGAAGACGCAAGTATTACCTGATCATCAGCATAGAAGAGGCATTTGACAAGTAACCCATTCATCCTTAATCCGCAGTCACTATGTTTTAGATCTTGCAAACAACTGTCCATGAAGAAGTTAAACAGCCACGGTGACGCTACACATCCCTGTCTAACACCTGACACAGACCTACCGTTCTTATGGCGTAGGAAATAAGTATCAAATCGTACCTACTGATACTGTAAAGCTTAACTTGTCGCTGTGTGTAAAGTAAGAGTTAAGAATGTCAGGCGATCTGGAATCTTTAATATTACGAAAATCGAAATCAAATATAATTTAGGCTGTGCAAAATTATATATTTTTTTTGTAATGTGCCTTATCTAGGCTAAGCCAAGCTAAAGATGATTTAAAAAAGGAAGAACTTAAGCTGATACGTATTAGAAGCATTGTGCAGCTTATACCATTAAAAGATAATAATTGTTATTATTTACCACCACCACAAATATATACATTCTTAGAAATTAAGTGTTTTATATAATTATGTTCATAGATTTTATTTGCCATTATATTTTTATTAGTGTTTTTTTATTGGCGACAATATTGAAATGTCGTATTTACAGCATTACTTTGTTCTTAACAATTTTAAACATTATCTATCAACTTAGACACATGAGAACATGATGATGATGATATCGCTAATATGTATCCAGAGCCTGTGAAACAGGCTATAAGTTTTTAAATTATGTTATATTGGTAATGCAAAATTGTGCTATATTTTGAAATATTTGAAAATTTGATTACTTATTAGAGCTTGATATTGGATTTTACTAGGAGTCTGTGATATCATAATTTATAATGGAATAGGAATATAGCTGTTACGCATATTTACCGAATAAATATTGATTTTTAAATGGATGTTGTGAACTTTTACTTAATAATAATAATATTTTATTTTCTCAGAAAATAAAACGGCGGGTTCGTTTCCCGCTCAAGTCAAACATTTGTGTGCATTAACATGGATGTTTGTCTTGGTCTGGGTGTTTCTATGTATAATATGTACGTATTTACAAAAAAATAAATTGTATATAATATGTATGTTTATCCATTATCTAGTAACCAAGCTCTGCTTAGTTTGGGACTAGATGGTGTTATGTGAATGTGGTAGAATATATACAGGTACAAATAGTCTTCTTATAATATAGTATTAAATTTAAGGCTAGAATTTTCAAAGAATTGGAAAGAACACCAGACTCTACTAGTTAAAAACTGTACCACAGGCAATTGACTGACTTAAACACATGTGATGCAATTTTGTTAGTACTATGCCAAATGATAGTTTAACGCAGGCAGGTCATTTTCTAGGTAGTTACAGCCTTACGGAATTCAGCGTGTATGGGCCCGGCTTGACAACGTAAGTACTACCCTCACACAGAATATCGACGTAAAGTAAGAGAATCTGTACTATTGTAATACGATCGGTGAGTGAGAGTGCCGGACGCCCCACTCTCCTTTCCCTTCTCAGTCATCCTAATCTCGCTCCTCCTGCTTCTATTTATTTTCGTATTCTATAGGATGGCAAATTACGCTACTTGTGGCAATTCACAGCCGCTTTCGTAGTTTTAAGATTTTTTTCACCATCGTCCTACCTTGTCTTGCTTGCACGGCTTTTAGTCTAACTGGATTTGATTCTGTCAGAAACTTTTCTACAGGGCCATGCCATCTGACCTTCGTGACTCAAAAGATCTCCTTCTATGATTACATAATTATCAAGGTTTTATTTATATTATTTAACAAGTTTTTTTTATTTAGTTCCTATTCTATTTGTTAGACTGCAACTATAAACTTTCCTTCTACTTTCGTTGTATCTTTTTTTATTTCCTTTTTTATTTCTGTAGTTAAGGCTAGTGTAGGATATTTGAGGATACCGACTACCGTCTTCAATAGATAAATTCACCTGGTCGCCATTGTTACCGACAGCTCCCTTTAAAAGTCCACATATATGTAAAACTGACTGACATTTATTTACAGAGAAAGTGACGAAGATCTTTTTAAACAACAAACCAGTGGTACTATATCAGAATTACCCTTACTCAAGACAAGGATCGTCGCCTTGTAACCAGTACTGTTCCCGGAAGAAAAGCATGAATTGTCCAGCAAGACTGACTCTTGACAAATATGGGTATATTATTAGAGCGAACACTAAACACAATCATCCTCCAACAAAGATAATACAATTGCGTACTGGAGAATATGTTGCTTTAAAAAATACGTAGGCAAAATATACAAGTACCCGAAAATGAGAAAAAATATTGTTAATTTGTTTCTGGAATTGAAAGCTGGCATCAAAACCAGTGTGACATGAGGCTGTTTAGTTAAGATTTTTTGTATTTTCCTATAAGGCTACTGTTATGCGTTAAACTTTTTTTACGGTGTAAACCGAAAGGCGATGGAAAACCCATGAGCTCATCCTGCAGCTCTATAATATGGTAGAGCGGTGTATGTGACTTTGCAGGCGTTCGGAGTCTATCCACTAAAACCACCAACCACGGGGTCCGCCGATGTCCTGTAACGGTGGGCCAAATCGCAATTAGATTTACCGCAACACAGCCGGGTATACGTTCTTTCTTTCTTTTTATACAGACAACTCCAGCACTACGAATAAATTGTGTGTCGCGTGGGCCTATACAAATATGCATAGACTTATGTATAGTATACCTATAATAATGGATTTCTGTTACTTTCACCGTATTAGGTTTGTTTATAACCACTTTGAATAGACTACATTACACAATATAATATATATTCATCATCAGCCTTTAACAGTCCACTGCTGGACTAGGCCTCTCCTTTGAAAGGAGCAATTGGCCTACTATACCACGCTGGCCAAACGGGTTGGTATAGGGTTTGTATCAAGTTTTCCTTCTCTTGCAGTGCTGTTCTCTGCATAATATGCTCCCTCTGTCGGCTCTTACGACACCCATGGGATGATATGGGGTGGTGACATTCCGTATTCTTAATCCGTCACCACACGGAATAATATATATTATAGAATATATTATAATTATATATGTAACTGGTTGGTTTGTATTTTAATCCTACAATTTTGTTACTTTGTTACATTGTTAAATATCATTGACTTTTATATGACAAATATGTATGTATGAGTTATAAATACAACATGTAAAAACACATATTGTGTTATTTATTTAAATGATGATTTTCTTCCCGACCATTGGTAAAATTTGCTTTTATCGATAAGTAGGTACCTTGTGTACTTAACGTTTATTAAATAAACAAAAAAAATTGGACAAGTGCGAGTCGGACTCCCGCACGAAGGGTTCCGTACCATCATCTATAAAAGAAATTCACGATTATTGTATGTATACTTAAATATTTTTTAAGTTTCTACCTGTTTATTAAGATCGAGTACCAAATTGCTTAAAAATTAGGTTTGTTGTATGGTATGGCCCTTTATTATTAACTTTTTTTTATTTAATGATTTATTTTGAAAGGTAATATACAACTACATATTCAGTAAAAATTTTAAGCGTCTACCTGTTACCGTTAGTAATTTTGAGCAAAAAAGACGAATAAACCAGTTTAGTGTATGTGATCCCCCCTTTAATATTTTCATTTTTTTTATTTTTAGTATGTGTTGTTATAGCGGCAACCGAAATACATAACTTGTGAAAATTTCAGCTTTCTAGCTATTTATGAGATACAGCCTGGTGACAGACAGACGGACAGAAAGACAGACAGACAGCGGAGGCTTAGTAATAGGGTTCCGTTTTTTACCTTTTAGGTACGGAACCCTAAAAACCATAATATATCTATATCGGCGTTCAATAAAGTTTATTTATGACATTTCCAGTTTCTGAGTACAAGATAATCCAACTGAATGGTAGGTCAGTGTTGCTCTACGAAAAATATACTTTCTCAAAACAAGGACCTTCAATGTGCCACCAATACTGTTCCAAGAAGGCGACCAGCAAATGTCCTGCTAAAATCACGCTAGAGAAGGATGGAAGTATAAGGAGTGCGAGGACAGATCACAATCATCCACCACCGAAAATATTATGTACGTCTGATGGGCAGTACTATAGGCTAAGAGCAAATTAAGAAAATGTTCTTTTTGTAAGGTTTTCGTTTTTATTTATCGAAGAGAACCTTTCTACTGTCATTTGGACAAAATAAGGTGTTTTTTTCCACTTTCCTTTTCCTTGTCTTGTACTAGCCTTTGATATTCTGTCTAAATATGTTAACTCTAGGTATTGATATTAGCCCGTAATTTGGTCTTTAATGTTAATATAACCTCTATATGTATACCTCAAACAAGAAATTATGAACATTAAATTTGCTAATTTAAAAATAAAGAAGAGATAAGAATTACTATGGCATTCTTGAATATTTTAAAAGATTTCTTAGGTACACGTTATAACGTTAGTATACCTTCGTGAACATTTTCTGTAGTACGTAAATGTCGAATAATATATAAGGCCACATGTATATAAGCACTACCTCTTTTTCTTAAATTTATTGAATCTGTCAAATTACTAAGTAGTAATATTAAGTTTGTGGTTGATCGATTGTATATCCGCTGCGTCGTTTCGCGTAGGTACCTAAAAAATCCCAAGTGTTTGCGGTTCAACGCGCCGCGAGCACTTGACGGGCGAGCTCAATAAATCATTCATTGTTTATTCGTTTGTACTGTGAGGGTGCTGAAGTGATGTTTTTGTTCAATTTAATGAATTATTCTTTCATATGATCCCAAATACACTACGTTTGAATGAAGTGTTTACTTTATGCGAGGGGCAGAACCTGATGCTATGTAAATAATTACGACTTAGTCGAAACAATTGCTTATCGTGATAACAATAAGAGTATAACCAGACACTTAAACTCGTGCAACACATAGAAGATGGCTTTGAGTCAAGAATGATCACGGGTGCTGTATTCGTTGATCTATCAGCAGCTTATGATACAGTGAATCTTAGACGGTTGTTGTGGAAAGTAGAGAGCATGACCAGTGATAAAAGATTTGTCACTATACTGAGAGAACTCCTTCACAATCGACGTTTTCAAGTACACCTTCCTGCAGACAAAAGTCGTTGGAGAGTACAAAAGAACGGCCTACCTCAAGGTAGTGTATTGGCACCACTGCTGTTCAATATATACACCAACAACCAACCATCCTACCCACACACGTCACGCTTCATCTATGCTGACGACCTTGCCCTAACTTCCCAAGCTACCACCTTTGAGGATATCGAGTTAAATCTCGCAAATGGTCTCAACAGTTTGGCTCAGTATTACTTAGATAACTCGCTTAAACCCAACCCGAGCAAGACCTAAGCGTGCTTATTCCACCTCCGCAATAGAGAAGCGGGCCGCAAACTTAACATTGTTTGGGGCGGGGTCCCTATTGAACACAACCACTTCCCTAAATATCTTGGTGTTACCCTGGACAGGTCACTCACGTTCCGAAAGAACTGCGAGAATATAAAAAAGAAGGTGCACACTCGTAACAGCCTGCTGCGCCGATTAGCCTCCTCACAGTGGGGTGCTTCACCCACAGTAATGCGGACCACTGGGTTGGCGCTTTCCTTTTCTGCAGGTGAATATGCGTGCCCAGTATGGAATCGCTCAGCCCATGCAAAACTAGTCGATACAGCACTAAACGAAACGTGCCGGATCATAACCGGATGCCTTAAACCGACCCCGGTACCAATGCTGTATCCACTGGCAGGAATAGCGCCACCAGAGGTTCGCAGAGCTGTGGCAAGCGCCAGCGAAAGAACGAGAATGGAAAGAGATTCACGACACCCTTTGCACAACAACACCTTGGTGCCGCAAAGACTGAAAAGCCGCAATAGCTTTCTAAGGTGTGTCCCTCCACTCAATGAAGAGCGAACACAGGCAAGGCGTAGACTGTGGCGGGAAAATGCTTACCTACCCACTCCATTCGTCCCGCTTGCTGAAAATCCACCACCTGGACATGAGCTGCCTTGGCTGACCTGGAAGTCTTTAAATAGACTTAGGACACAGGTTGGCCGAAGCAAAGAAAACCTGCTTAGGTGGGGATTTACAGATAACACCAATCTGGAGTGCAAGTGTGGTGCCGTCCCACAAACAATGGGACACTTAATATCTTGTCCTGCGTGCCCTAATACCTGCACGCTACAGGAACTTATGGACGCTACTGAAAATGCCATCCTCGTAGCCAAGTTCTGGGCTGGCACAATTTAGATTGCCATCGACACGCTAAAAAGAATAAGAGTTTAACCTTGGTTCCTTTTGCTTTGTTATATACCTGGTGATGTTATCTTAAGAAATATATAAAATTATAGCAATACTTGCTTGAAAAGTTATTTTGATATTAACATGTGAAAAAGATTATTATTTCGATGACTTTGCATTTTGCGCGCGGGGCGTAATTATGGATTAAAAACATCATTGTAAACAAATATTATAATTTATATATGATACTTTTATGTTTTTATTATGAATAAACTTAATATGAAGTTACTTAAAAAAAGTAATAAATATTGTGTATTACTTTAATTTAAGATATTTTTACAAACAATTATCGAAAAAAACGGCATTTCTTTTTTATTTAATGTAAATACATAAGTATGTTGATAAGGCTACATTTATGCTCTGTGTTATTTTTTATTATGAGTATATAAATAAACCTATCATATGATGTATACTACTCATATTATTCATGAGATATTGATTATCAAAAATTTTGCGGATATTCAGGTTATTTTTAGCGGGAAACAGTAAACAACTGTGCACATTCCAGTAAGAGTAATTCTTATCGTATTCTTATCGGAAATGGTTCTTTTGCTTGGAAATTTAATTGGTAAGAAACTTATGTAGGTTTGAATCAGATATATAACATAAAAAGGTATAGAGGCTATCCACTAAAACCACCAACCACGGGGTCCGCCGATGTCCTGTAACGGTGGGCCAAATCGCAATTAGATTTACCGCAACACAGCCGGGTATACCTACGTTCTTTCTTTCTTTTTATACAGACAACTCCAGCACTACGAATAAATTGTGTGTCGCGTGGGCCTATACAAATATGCATAGACTTATGTATAGTATACCTATAATAATGGATTTCTGTTACTTTCACCGTATTAGGTTTGTTTATTACCACTTTGAATAGACTACATTACACAATATAATATATATTATAGAAATATTATAATTATATATGTAACTGGGTGGTTTGTGTTTTAATTCTACAATTTTGTTACTTTTTTACATTGTTAAATAGCATTGACTTTTATATGACAAATATGTATGTATGAGTTATAAATACAACATGTAAAAACACATATTGTGTTATTTATTTAAATGCATGATTTTCTTTCCGATCATTGGTAAATTTTGCTTTTATCGATAAGTAGGTACTTAACGTGTACTTACCTTGTGTACTTAACGTTTATTAAATAAACAAAAAAATTGGGCAAGTGCGAGTCGGACTCCCGCACGAAGGGTTCCGTACCATCATCTATAAAAGAAAATCACGATTATTGTATGTATACTTAAATATTTTTTAAGTTTCTACCTGTTTATTAAGATCGAGTACCAAATTGCTTAAAAATTAGGTTTGTTGTATGGGAGCCCCCCTTTATTATTTTTTTTTTATTTAATGATTTATTTTGAAAGGTAATATACAACTACATATTATTCAGTAAAAATTTTAAGCGTCTACCTGTTACCGTTGGTAATTTTGAGCAAAAAAGACGAAAAAGCCCGTTCAGTGTATGTGATCCCCCTTAATATTTTCATTTTTTTTATTTTTAGTATTTGTTGTTATAGCGGCAACCGAAATACATAACTTGTGAAAATTTCAGCTTTCTAGCTATTTATGAGATACAGCCTGGTGACAGACAGACGGACAGACAGACAGACAGACAGCGGAGGCTTAGTAACAGGGTTCCGTTTTTTACCTTTTAGGTACGGAACCCTAAAAACCATAATATATTTATATCGGCGTACAATAAATTTTATTTATGACATTTCCAGTTTCTGAGTACAAGATAATCCAACTGAATGGTAGGTCAGTGTTGCTCTACGAAAAATATACTTTCTCAAAACAAGGACCTTCAATGTGCCACCAATACTGTTCCAAGAAGGCAACCAGCAAATGTCCTGCTAAAATCACGCTAGAAAAGGATGGAAGTATAAGGAATGCGAGGACAGATCACAATCATCCACCACCGAAAATATTATGTACGTCTGATGGGCAGTACTATAGGCTAAGAGCAAATTAAGAAATTGTTATTTTTGTGAGGTTTTCGTTTTTATTGATCGAAGAGAACCTTTCTACTGTCATTTGGACAAAATAAGGTGTTTTTTTCCACTTTCCTTTTCCTTGTCTTGTACTAGCCTTCGATATTCTGTCTAAATGTGTTAACTCTAGGTATTGATATTAGCCCGTAATTTGGTCTTTAATGTTAATATAACCTCTAAATGTATACCTCAAACAAGAAATGATGAACATTAAATTTGCTAATTTAAAAATAAAGAAGAAATAAGAATTACTATGGCATTTTTTTTTTTTTTTTTTTTTAAACTTTATTGTACACCAGTATCAACATTATAAAAATGTTATATATTAGGTAAAGTACAAAGGGCGGCCTTATCGCTTAAAGCGATCTCTACCAGGCAACCTTTGGATGGAGATATTGGTAGAGAAAGAAATGGTAGTTGTAGGTGTACCAATTTTATAATATTTACTCTGTAAGCATATTATACATTTATACAATACATATATATTCATATATATATATACTAATACATTAATAACATATACCTATATACATATCTAGATAAATTTGTGCATAATACTAAATACATATTTTTAGAATAGGAAATAAATTAAACGGACAGGTAATGTTCTTTAACTAAAGCTTTGAATGAAGTAACCGTCTGTGCCTGCCTTATGTTTAGAGGCAATGCATTCCACAAGCGAACAGCCTTTACAGAAAAAGAATTATCATAGAATGCTGTGGAATGTGCCGGCATTTTCAGTCGTAAGTTTTCTGATGACCTTAAATATCGATTGTGCGTGTCATGAAGGAACTCGAATCTTCCTTTAAGGTAGGATGGTGTTGAAGGGTTAAACAATATATTGTATAGTAAAGTTAAAACGTGAGCATTCCGACGATGTCTAATAGGTAACCACTTGAGTTGGGCTCGAAATTGTGAAACATGATCATATTTGCGTAATCCAAATATGAATCGTATGCAGAAATTTTGAAGTCGCTCAAGTTTATCTAGCTGGTTTTCGGCGAGATCTAGGTAGCTGACGTCTGCATAATCAATAATGGGCAGCAAAAGAGATTTAGCTAGCGCAATTTTAGTGGTAGTGGGCAGAAAGTTCCTTAGTCTTCTTAGTGCACCTGCTGAGGCAAACACTTTCCGACTCACTTCTTGGATCTGCGGACCCCAAGACAGAGTTGAGTCTATAATGAGACCTAAGTTTTTAACTTTATCCTGTATCGGAATAGTAGTGCCATCAAAAATAACTGGAGGCAGTAAAGACCAGTCGATTTTTGATTTCATTCTGGAACTACCAATAACAGTGACTTGGGTTTTCGTGGGGTTCACTTTGAGTCCAAAGGAATTGCTCCAGCTGTTGATCAGTGCCAGATCACGGTTAATTAGAGCTAAAGATTGCGATAAACTTGCTAATGACGACCGCGTATATATTTGGAGATCATCTGCATAAAGGTGATAGGAGGAGCGAAGATTGTTTGAGATAGAATTTATAAAAATTGTGAAGAGTAAAGGAGACAATACGCCACCCTGGGGCACGCCAGCAGATGTATTACACCAAGAAGAAAGTGAGTTCTCAATGCATATACGTTGTCGGCGGCCACACAGGTAACTGCGAAACCAATCAATCACCGTAGGAGATATGTTAAGAGAGCAAAGGCGACCAAGTAGAATATCGTAATCTACTGTGTTGAAGGCATTGCTGAAATCAAGAAGAGCAAGAATAGTGAGTTCTCCGCCTTCCATACCAGCCCTGATGTCATCCGTAATATTGACCAAGGATGTGACGGTGCTATGACCCGAACGGAAACCGGATTGAAAAGGATTAAGTAGGTTATTTATGCAGAGGAATGAGTTGATTTGGTTGTAGACAAGACGTTCGAGGACTTTGGAGAGGAATGGTAGGATTGAAATGGGACGATAATCAGAAAAGGAGGACGGGTGAGAAGTTTTCGGAATAGGGATAATTTGGGCATCCTTCCAGATTGACGGGAAAATACCGCTGGAACAGGAATGATTTAGGATGTGAGCTATGATGGGAAGAATTAAATCGAGTATAGGAAGGATCATATTACGGCTGACACAGTCAGTACCAACTGCGTTGGACGTGATTGACATTATGCTCTTCCTAACATCACTATCGGTGTAGTGATTAAAGACAAATTGTGAATAACTAGGGGTAGGCAGAGAAGAAAGATAATTAATTGTACTTGCCTTAGTAGTCCTATCAATATTGGACGAGGCAGAGAAATGTTGATTGAGCAAGTCAATATTGAAATCATTGGGATTGATGTGTTGACGAGCTTTGCCGACCCCTAGGGTTTTAAGAAATTTCCAGACTTTAGCTGGATCACCGCTTTGTACAGATCTGTGAATATGTTGGCGTTGTGCATCCCTACACACCTTATTGCAGAGATTCCTTATCGCAACATATTTTTGCAAATTGAGAGCGTCAGGCCTTATTTTGTACCTAAATTTGGCAGCAGCTTTCTTGTGGATCAGATGTTTGATATTTTCAGTTAGCCATGGGGCGGGAGGGTGCTTTATTTTCACAGGTCGAATTGGTGCATGCCTATCGTACAATTCCGTGATTTTGCTAGTAAAAATGCTGACCTTTTCATCAATAGATTGCGAATTGATAAGTTGAGTCCAATCAATATTTCTGGCATCTGTACAAAGGTTGTCAGTGTTCATCCCACCAAAATTGCGCTGCATAAGTACTTTATGTCTTATTTTAGGAGGTCGAATTTTGTAGGATAGAAAAAGCAGATCGTGATAAGAGAACATGTCAACTGGGTACTGCCCGTGCATGTCGACATGTTCTCTTGAAGAAACTATTATGAGGTCAAGGAGTGAAGGTGTAGAATTAGGAAAATGATGAGTTGCGCTAAGTGGCAATATTGACAGATTACATGATACACAAGTTGAAGAAAGAGAAGACGAGCGGGCATCATTTTTGAGCAGGCAGGTATTAAAATCACCCATTATGATTATGTGACTGTAAGATGGCACGGTATTAACCAATAAGGTTTCGAAAGTAGAAAAGTAGTCTATTCGTAAAGAAGGACAATAGTAAACGCCGATTAGGATTTTGGTGTGGTTTAAGACAACTTCCAGAAATAAATGCTCGCCTGCACTTGGCGGTGGAGGCTGTGCTGACATACCAACAATTGTATAAGGAATATGTGAACGAAGATATATAGCAACACCACCACCGCCCCCAACAGCACGGTCATTTCTGATAAGTTGAAAACCAGGAAGGGAGTATAATGTAGAGGGCAGACAGGGCTTAAGCCATGACTCAGAAACAAGGATAGCGTGAATATTCTTACAGTCTAAATTCACCAGCATATCAGAGAAATGTGCCGGAATGCTTTGGGCATTGATATGAACGACATTGAAATTTTTAGGTACATCAGAAAATTGTGAGGCAAGACAGTCAGCTAGTGACGGCACACTTGAAAAACTATCATCTACGCTACATGTAGAATAGAAACTATCGTCATCACTTCCCTTATTAATATCAATGATGGCAATATGTATTATATGTACATAAAATATTTATATTGTATCTATAAATACTTAGTGTGATTTATAACACCACGGTAACGAAATATCTATGTAAATATAAATAACAATAAACAAAAAACAAATATTAATAATAAAATATAACAAAAAATAAATATATATATAATTCTACCAATACACCACCTGCCAGTTGCGTTAACAAAATAGAACCAATAAGTAACACTAACATACATGCTTAAACAAAATCACAAAAATAAAAAAAGGGTTAATGTCGGTCCGGGTAAAATTTTGGGAAAGGCAGCGAAGAAAAATGTAAGAGAACAATAGTAGGAAGAAAAAGAAAAAAGAGCATTAAAAGATTTAAGAAAATACGAACAGACAAGAAAAAAAATATAAAACTTTGGCCAAAAAGCCTTGTACCCAAGAAAGTACTTTTAAAGAAATGACAGATTTGACAGTTGACAGTCACAGTAGTAGAAAAATATCGAACACCAACAGAATACAATTAATAATAAATTATTAGTTTGTTAAGAGTAGTAATTAACTAATAAGTAAAATCGATAATAAGTGGGTACCGACAACAGTAGGATAAAAATGTTATATACTACCCGGCCCGAAAAAACAAAAGAAACAAACTACTTTTTCTGGGCAACAGTTCGTTTGGATTTGGTGGCTGGCTTCGAAGCTGTCGCTGGTTTCTCCATCCCCTTCTGCTCGGCCTTGTGCAGCTCAGCGAGGCTGACCACACGATGATGCGAACCATCGGGCGCCAGGACATGAATGATGCCCTCCCTGGTCCAACACTGCGACACACCATACTTCTGTCTTGCCGCCATAAAAGTTTCGTGTCTTTGCTTGGTCAGGAACTCAGAAATTGTGATCCCAGTGCCCTTGAACTTGGTTTTAGCAAACCATAGCTTGTCACGTACAGATGCGTCGTTTAGTTTCAAGACAATGGGCCTGGGTTTGTGGTCATTTGACAAGCGCCCCATTCTATGGCATCGTCGGACATCGGCAGCCGTCAAGTCGGTTTTGAGGTGCTCCTTGAAGACTTTCACCACGACCTTGGATGTGTCTTCCTTGCTGTCCTCAGATACTCCATGCAGCAACAACATCTTCCGCCTGGCTCTCATCTCCATAGCGTCCACGGTGTGCGCAAGAAGCTCAATCTGCCTTTGAAAGCCATTCAGAGCCTCCATAACAAATACCTTGAAAGAGTGATATTCCGAAGCCAATCCTGTCATTGATGCAGAGCTTTGGGATTGTGGCAGCTCAGCCTCAAAAACCGCCATCCGCTTGAGGAACATGTCTCTCAGACTGCTCATTGATTCTTGGAATGACTCGGCCATAATTTGTGATATGTGTTTTCTGTTGTTCGTGTACGTAGGATGTTGTCAACACTGTACTGGCAGGTAGTAGATGTATTTAATACTCTAAAGTCATTAAAGTTAATAAAATAACACTTAAAATATTTTATTTAAATTTTCCAAAGTAGAGCTTAAAACTGTAGATGTTGATGCTACAACTACCCACAATAGTCCTTGCATTCTTGCATATTTTAAAAGATTTCTTAGGTACACGTTATAACGTTAGTATACCTACGTGAACATTCTCTGTAGTACGTAAATGTCGAATAATATATGAGGCCACATGTATATAAGCACTACCTCTTCTTCTGAAATTTATTGAATCTGTCAAATTACTAATTATTAAGTAGTAATATTAAGTTTATGGTTGATCGATTGTATATTTAATAATATGTGTACTTGTTTGAATCAGGCGTCACTTGGCCGAATTCCATATAGGTATATTATTAGAGCGAACACAAAACACAATCATCCTCCAACAAAGATAATACAATTGCGTACTGGAGAATATGTTGCTTTAAAAAACGTAGGCAAAATATGCGAGTACCCGAAAATAAGAAAATATTGTTAATTTGTTTCTGGAATTGAAAGCTGGCATCAAAACCAGTGTGACATGAGGCTGTTTAGTTAAGATTTTTTGTATTTTCCTATAAGGCTACTGTTATGCGTTAAACTTTTTTTTTACGGTGTAAACCGAAAGGTGGTGGAAAACCCATGAGCTCATCCTGCAGCTCTATATTATGGTAGAGCGGTGTATGTGACTTTGCTGGCGTTAGGAGTCTATCCACTAAAACCACCAACCACGAAGTCCGCCGATGTCTTGTAACGGTGGGCCAAATCGCAATTAGATTTACCGCAACACAACCGGGTATACGTTCTTTCTTTCTTTTTATACAGACAACTCCAGCACTACGAATAATTCGTGTGTCGCGTGGGCCTATACAAATATGCATAGACTTATGTATAGTATACCTATAATAATGGATTTCTGTTACATTCACCGTATTCGGTTTGTTTATTACCACTTTGAATATACTACATTACATAATATAATATATATTATAGAAATATTATAATTATATACAGGGTGTAAAAAGACCCTTAACGAAAACTGAAACCCCATATAGTACCAATTATTACGATCATTTTTTACTTCGGCACCATACCTGGGAAATTACTGGTTCAGGAGATATTGAGGCTCAAAGTCACGAATTTTTTTTTCAAATTATTCCAAAATTGTGTTTAGAATGATAAATATACACTTTCTGCCAAATAAACATAAACAATATGTTCAATATTTCCCTAAAGTAAACGGCTTTAAAGTTCCCGACGCGTAGTGTATGCGTACCATCAATCAGCTGCGAGGTCATTCCCCTCGGCCGCGCGACCACGTGATCATAAACTGCCGCCACCGCGGCGCACGGGGTGTAGGTAGATACGGCCGGCGTAGGTACGATGTCTGCAAAAGCGCGTTATACATTGCCGGTAATAAAAGTCGTAATTTTTTTTAAGCTTAAAATTTTTTTTTGTTTCCCCGGTATTATTTTCACGTAGTATGACTTGGCATGATGTGCAAAACGAGTAGACTTCGGCTTGGTGATGGGTCTTGTGACACCCTGTATGTAACTGGGTGCTTTGTGTTTTAATCCTACAATTTTGTTACCTTGTTACATTGTTAAATATTATTGACTTTTATATGACAAATATGCATGTATGAGTTATAAATACAACATGTAAAAACACATATTGTTTGTGTTATTTATTTAAATGCATGATTTTCTTCCCGAACATTGCTAAAATTTGCTTTTATCGATAAGTAGGTACCTTATGTACTTAACGTTTATAAAAAAATCATAATATATTTATATCGGCGTACAATAAAGTTTATTTATTAAATTTCCAGTTTCTGAGTACAAGATAATCCAACTGAATGGTAGGACAGTGTTGCTCTACGAAAAATATACTTTCTCAAAACAAGGGCCTTCAATGTGCCACCAATACTGTTCCAAGAAGTCGACCAGCAAATGTCCTGCCAAAATCACGCTAGAGAAGGATGGAAGTATAAGGAATGCGAGGACAGATCACAATCATCCACCACCGAAAATACTATGTACGTCTGATGGGCAGTACTATAGGGTTTAAGTTAGCAAATGAGCCAATTAAGAAAATGTTCTTTGTGTGAGTTTTTCGTTTTTGTTTATCGAAGAGGCATCTTTCTACTGTCATTTGGACAAAAGAATGTGTTTTTCCACTTTCCTTTTCCTTGTCTTGTACTAGGCTTCGATGTTCTGTCTAAATATGTTAACTTTAGGTATTGATATTATAGCACGTAATTTGGTCTCTAATGTTGATATAAACTCTAAATGAAATAAGAAATTATGAACATTAAATTTGCTAATTTAAAAATAAAGAAGAGATAAGAATGACTGGCATTCTTGCATATTTTAAAAGATTTCTTAGGTACACGTTATAATGTTAGTATACCTACGTGAACATTCTCTGTAGTACGTAAATGTCGTAGAATATATGAGGCCACATGTATATAAGCACTACCTCTTTTTCTGAAATTTATTGAATCTGTCAAATTTCTAATTACTAGTAATAATAATTTTGTGATTGATCGATTGTATATGTAATAATATGTGTACTTGTTTGAATCAGGCGTTACTTGGCGGAATTCCATTGTAACCTAATGGAAGGAAAGAGGAACCCACCACGCTCCCTCGGATTGCTCACCCCAACTATTGCAATAGAAAAAGGGTGACAATTTCGAACTCCTATAATGGCAAAGGATTTATGAAATAATACGGAAATGGGTTCCAGGAAAATACCTGACATGCAGTATCCCGCTCTATACGCCGACTATGCTTCGACACTTGTTTCGCCTCTGCACGCGCCATCCTCTCCAAATTAGAGGAGTTCGGTATTTTCAACCTTTTTCTCTTCCTGTAGTTGGGGTGGTCAATCCGAGGGTGCGTGGTGGGTTCCTCTTTCCTTCCATTATGTAATAATATGTGTGTCTATTTGGAATAATACATTTACATTTTATTGAACTCTAATTTTATTTTTTCTAATTAATACACAGAAAACATTATCAGATCATCGCAAACATATTGTCGATCTTACAAAGCTTCTCAATCAAGTGAGGTTGTGTAACCATCATCTTTTATCATTCCGTCGAAAGTACGTAATTTATTATTTTTACGAGAGCAATACTAATACCCTATTAGTTCAATTAAACAACCTAATATGTATATAAATGTTTCAGCTCGAGAAAAGCCAAAAATGATAGTAATAAAGCGGAATCCAGTACTTTTCTACAAAAGCTACACATATTCCATCCAAGGAGCCAAGCCTTATATCCGAGCTTGTTCCAAAAAGAAGAGCAATTTATGCAAGGCCAGGTTATATCTCGATAATGAAGGTAGAGTGAAGTCACTGAAAGGAGAACATAATCACCCTGCACCGAAGATAATACTTTAAACCAGCGGTCGGAAATCTTTTGGTAGACAAGCGCCAAAGGCGGGGTGGCAAAATAAATTTAAGGCTGGTCCGCACATTTGGTAATAACTAGACAACATTTTTACAAGTCTGGCAGAAATTCTGCCATTGACGCGGAGTCCGCGTTCCGCCTTCTGGTGTATATTGCAAATCTGTGGTATTTACAAAAAAAAAGTGTAAATGTATGTTTATCTAGTACCCATAGTTTAAGCTCTGCTTCGTTTGGAACCGTGCTTCAGTGACGTTTCAAAGGAGTATTAATACCGGTTTCAAATTGGTCTAAGCTTATGACAAGTAAGTAGGACATTGTGATGGTAAAAGCCTCAATTTGAAGAAAAGCAATATTGCTATCCATTATTATGGTACCTTTGCTCTTCTCTGCTTCAATGGACTATCAGCTGAACATGCTTATTTGAAAAACTCACTAGCATTCTTTGATGTTGTAATGGAGAACTGTCTCTCCGACACCGATTACGGATTATTAATTTAGATTTAAGAGTTCTATCATCGAATATTATGTTTATAATACAGTACTTTCTTGTTTAATTATTCCTTTCAGCCCATTTTTATTACGTGGTATCAAGATAAAAAATTTTTGCGAGCATAATCAGAGACTGTAGGAACTATGTCCTACTTCTTAATCAGAACTGACTTCAAATGTTGGAGTATAATGGGAGTATATTTGTGATTAGACTAAATACATTTTCACAGCCTAATCTTTCTCAGTTTTGATGCCCCTATCCCATCATACATTCGATCGAAAGCCATTCACTGCTGAATAGACTGCTGCCATGAGGAATAAATTATCTTTAAAAAGTTGTTTCGCACTAAATCGACCGAAATCTGTAACATTCGGTTGACTTGAAAAACACGACGCATGATTATAAATGCATCTGTTTTCGCTTCTTGGATTGCACTGGATTTCTGCATGTTTCGATATTATGCATATCTTTGATATATGTTAATATATTTATAAATTAACTTTTTTACAGAAGACGGGCCAATGATGATAGAGTTGAATGGGAAATTAGTTCTTCTTTATGAACATCATACATACGCGAGACAGGGACCCCATTTGCCCCGGTTCTACTGTTCCAAAAGGACTAACATAAAATGCAGAGCCAAACTAACCCTGGATGACGATGGCTCCGTGAAATTCGCGTTTACTGAACATAACCATCCTCCTCCGAAGATCTACAAGAGAAATGATGGGCGGTATATAAGACTTTAAATATGTACACAATAGCTATTACTTTAAAACTCTGATTTGTTTTTTAGCTTAAGGTTAACTGTAAGTTTAATTTATTTATTTATTGTACCTGCATTATACTTAAATGACCTAGGATTACGGTAGATTTTAGCATCGATAACCGGAGACAATTAGTATCTATCAGGATACCAGACGGCGTTTTGGCAACATAACAGATATATTCTTACTAGATTATGCTCGGTAAATTATTATTATCGTTATATTTTTCTTTTTAATCGGAGTAATTAATTAAAAAAAAGAAGGTCCAACGTGTGACTTGAAGGCCTATTCTGGCGTACGAAACAATTATCTATGTATGTATGCTCGCGTTCGGAAAGAACTTTAAAAAAGGGCTTTAAACGTCTGTTGTACAGTAGTACCAATTTATTCTTATGCCGTAATATAATTTATAAAAAAATATTCAAGACATATCTAATTAGATATGTCTTAGTGTATTCAAAAGAACTTTAGTCATTCTTTAAAATAACTTCGCGGCGAGCTATAAGAAACTTACGTAGCTATACATTTCAATAATAATTATGAATCTATCAATCAATACAATTTCTTTTCGTAACGATATTAAACCAAATATGACGTATTGAAATAACCTATCACTTTGCTCTGAATAACGCAAGGAATGACTCCTATACCATACAAAATAATAAAAACCGTAATTCCTCTCCATGTAAGTGCTTTCTTACGCAGAAAGAAGAAACCTTATAAATAAATCTACTGTTTATTGGTTGTGTCTTGTGTCTGATATAGATTAAATCTTTCTTCTTGTATTTTATGTAAGACGAGTGTCTGTATATATTTGTTTGTGACTATATATTACGGTAGATATAATAATACGATTTCTTATAGTAATCATGTACTTTTCAATTATTGTATAGAGTAATATTTATTTATTTATACTGTGTGCTTAGTGTACTTTAATCCTTCAAAGTTTAGTCATAAATTATTTTTGTGTAAATAAATGCGTACGTTGCAGTCACAATACTCGTATGTTGATACCCCAAAAACATAGATAAAACGTTTGCTATGTGTGAAGTGTGTGAAGCCTTTTCGACTGATTTTCGACTTGAAACGTCCGAATAGAGGTGTCACCATTCGCTCCTGTTGCTTCAAAATACGTTCAATATATTTATAATTTGTAAACTTATTTACAGAAGACGGCCCAATGATGATAGAGTTGAATGGGAAATTTGTTCTTTTTTATGATCAACATACGTATGCGAGACAGGGACCGCATTTGCCCCGGTTCTATTGTTCCAGAAGGACTAACATAAAATGCAGGGCCAAACTAACCCTGGATGACGATGGCTCCGTAAAGTTCGCGTTTACTGAACATAACCATCCTCCTCCAAAGATCTACCAGAGGGATGATGGGCGGTACATTAGAATTAAGGCATGAATTATACAGCATCGGCAGAATACGGCGGCGAGGTGAGACAATCATGGGACAGATATTATCAAAATTATAGATGCGGCGAGGAAGCGATACAATAATTCGTTATACAGGCTGCTTTTGTTACGATAGCATCTTGTCATCTTGTCTTCTTCTTCAGAAGACAAAGATATCAAGAATATTTCATAAAATTTTGTCTAAAGTAAAACACGATCTTCAGCATAGGATATTCATAGTTTTAGCCAATTAAAATGTAATTCAAAAGGATGGATACAGCCTTTTCAACTAAAATTCGGTATCACCATTCGCTCGTTTTGTTTCGAAATTGCTATACGTTGCATCAGTGTGATTGGACCTATTATGTTATCATTTAGAAAATGTGTTATTTTTTATGTTTATCGAGCACTTTCATACCGCTAGTATTCTTAAGATTGCTTATTATTTAATATATTTTGTATTAATAAGTAGTAATATATTTGTCGCGATATTGTGAGTGTAAATGTTTTGTAGTTCTCTGTTTAATGGGTGACAATAAACAGTTGCGCACCGAAATGTAACTGAGTTACTAGACAAATAAATTTGATGGAAACAACCGGTTTTTCTTTATTTACTCACACATTAAGTTTATAGGTCAAAACAAATGTGTGTGATACATATCCCAAAAGAAAATGTTTGGCATATTGCGAAAATATTTAAAGAAATATGTCAAATAATTTTCTTTATTTTCGATGGTTTTACTGCCCTATTTAAAGTTTCATGTGCATATATATTCATATGAAACTATTTGACTGTGTGTTCCATACAAAGGCTACAAAGCTTTATTATGTACTAGCTGTTTCCGCGTCCTGAGGGAACTACTTCGCGTACCCGTTTAATTTGTATCCTAAGTTACTCCTTGGTACATCAGCTATCTGCCAGTGAACGTCCCGTCAAAATCGGTCCAGCCGTTCCAGATATTAGCGAGAACAAACAGACAGACAGACAGACAAAAATTGTAAAAAATGTCATTTCTTTATATGTACCGTGTATATATATTACAAATAGACACTCCAATTTTATTTATATGTATAGATAGAATCATATTTATCTTAATTTTGGGTTCTTTTTAACAGTATAACTTTTTTCAGAATCGGAATCAGAATCAGAGCTAAAAATGATAAACTTAAGCGGTAGATCAGTATATATGTACAACAGCCACACTTATTCGAAGCAGGGGCCTAATTTCTATTGTTCGAAGAGGTTAAGCACACGATGCAAGGCGAGGATTACGATTGATAAGGACGGGAACATTAAGAGTATGATTGCAGAACATAGTCATCCTCCACCGACTCTGATAAAAACGACTGATGGTGGATATGTTCGATTACAATAGATTTTCAACGCATTTTATAACGTCCAACGAAAAAACGAGCAATTTTATAGTTTTAATCTCTCTGGGTCTGTCTAGGGCAACATAACTCCTAAATAAATTTGACGATTATGATGTGATTTGTTCGTATGAAAGCTGACGTGAACGAGATCCTTAATTAATCAATCTGACGATTCATAACTATGAATCAAAATATCTATGACTGCATAATGTTTTTATGGATCTTAGTATGTTTTAGCTAGTAGAACTAATTAGATTTTTAAGAGAAAATGATACATAAGCAATATCGTAGAAATTTTGGTCGAGAGAATTGGTAACCCGTATAGATATTAAAAGAGATACTCTTTTAATATCTATACGGGTCTCATTCTCTAGTGATGTATTAAACGCATTTTGTCAGGTGCCTGTACCTACGAACTGTAACAGTGTCAATGTGTCAACTCATACTATCAATAAAAGTACTAATAAATGAAATGTGTTTTATTGTAATTTTCTTTTATAGACTCACGCCTGTATCCCCGAAGGAGTAGGTAGAGGTGTAATATTACACCCATATTTCGCCAAGAATTTTTAGATCCAATTAGTGTTCGGCAGAATTTTTTAGACGCACTAACTGAATCGTCATAGGTACTCACCGTTTATTTATTTTATATATGTATATATTTATTGATATTATAAAATATACAAGGTGTAAAAAGACCATTAACGAAAACTGAAATTCCATGTTGTACCAATCACTACGAACATTTTTTACTTCGGCACCATACCTGGGAAATTACTGGTTCAGGAGATATTGAGGCTCAAAGTTAGTATGGATTTTTTCTAATAAGGTACAAAATCGATGCATTTACCCCGCCAATATGTTCTTTAGATGCCGTATGACCCCATGGATAAGTAGATATTTCGAGCATTGCACGCGCGCTTTCAATTGCGGTTTAAAAAATTTTAAAACTTTTATGAATAAATATATATCTATGGTATGTAAGTACGTATATTACGTAATTAGGTATATATCATTTTATATTAATTATGTAGGTTTGCCTATTACATGTTTCTCTGCATCACCCAAAGGTTAACTGGTAGATAAGGCCTTTGGCATTAAGTCTTTAAGGTTTTCTTATAAGAAATGCTAAGAATTGCCGTCATTAATAATCATATTTAAAACTCTCTACCATTATATAAGTAGTACTAGTAGTACATAATACAATAACTGTACAATTTTATTAAAGTACCTCTAATTACCCTAGCAATACATTTAAACAACTCTGTATAATTTCAGAATCAGAACCCAGATTTATAACGTGTACAGATTTATTGTAATCTCTTTTTTGTTTATATTGTCTTTTTTGTTCATGTCTTTCGTCTGGTAGAAATAAACGACTTTTTCTTTCTTTCTTTCTTTATTTTAACCATCAGTGGCAAGTCACACTATTATTTTATTTATAGGTATAGATAGAATTATATTTATTTAAGTGTCGGGTTCTTTTTAACAGTATAACTTATTTTCAGAATCAGAATCAGAGCTAAAAATTATAAACTTAAGCGGCAGAGCAGTAGGTTTATACAACAGCCACACTTATTCGAAGCGGGGACCTAATTTCTACTGTTCGAAGAGGTTAAGCACACGATGCAAGGCGAGGATTACGATTGATAAGGACGGGAACATTAAGAACATGATTGCAGAACATAGTCATCCTCCACCGACTCTGATAAAAACGACTGACGGTGGATATGTTCGATTACAATAGATTTTCAACGCATTTTATAAACTTCAACGAAAAAGAGCGATTTTAAATATAGTTTTGATCTCTCTGTGTCTGTCTTTGGCAACGTAACTTCTTAATGAATTTGTCGATTATGATGCGATTTGTTTGTATGAAAGCTGACGTGATCGAAATTCTTCTCGGTTACAATTTGTGAATATTTGTTAGTTATAAACACTTTGATTGATATAATCAATGACATATCGAAAATTTGATGATGATTCATGAATATTTTTAGTATGTTGCAAAAATCTGGTTTATACAGGGTTATTTGTAAAACCGTTAAGTTTTCAAGACTATGTTACTAACATCATAATCAACTTTTGTTCTATGACTTTTAAAAATTAATCATATTTTAGTTCATCAGATTTTCATACAAAAATAAAAATATTTAAATTGAACACTGTAAATGTTGCGAGGTCTATGCGATAGAACAATAGCGAGGGTTGCGGGCGGTGGGCGGCAGGGGAAAAATACACGAATTGAAATGTGTTAGATAGGACAACGAAATCTTGAAAGTTTGTTTTTGGTAAATGTATTATGTTTTGTAAAAAGCCATAGAACAAAACTTGTTGATTATGATGTTAGTAACGTAGTCCTGATATACACATTACAAGATTACTTAACGGGCCTGTATCTAATTAACTGCCTATATAAGATATTAATTCCTTATATTTTGGTTTTGATGGGGCATTTATCCTGAAATTGTTTAGTTAAAGCGTTTATCGCTTTGTTTTGTCGAATACATTTCTGTGTTTTTTTCTAGATTGGACTTAAGTTGATTTCCTATTGATTTGTATGATTTGCATATGAAATTAGAATTAAGTTGATTTCCTGTAACAATAATGAATCATCATAAATATTTCCTAAAGTAATCCGCGGTTAATGTAGGTTACGTATTTTTTAGGGTTCCGATGAAAGGTAAAAACGGGATCCTATCACTAAGCCTCCGCTGTCTGTCTGTCCGTCTGTCTGACACCAGGCTGTATCTCATAAACCGTGATAGCTCGAAAAGATGAAAATATTAAGGGGGGTTCCCATACAATAAAAGTGTATTATTTTCGTATGTTTTTGCTCAAAATCATAACTACGAATCAAAATGATGCTGACTGCATAATGTTTCTTGGAAATTAGTATATTTTAACTAGTAGTACTAATTAGGTTTATTAAGAGAAAACGATATACATAAGCAATGTCGTAGAAATGTTGGTCCATGTACCTCTTTTAATATCTATACGGGTCCCATTCTCTAGTGATGTATTAAACGCATTTTGTCATGTGCCTGTACTTACGAACTGTAAAAATATTATAGACATTTTTTGTCAACTCATACTATCAATAAAAGTTTAAAGTACTAATAAACTAATAAATAAGATGTGTTTTATTGTAAATTTCTTTATAGACTCACGCCTGTATCCCGGAAGGGGTTGGCAGAGGTGTAATACTACACCCACATTTCGCCAAGAATTTTTAGGTCCCAGCCTATTGCCGTTACCAGACACATCACCAGACTCCGTGCTGCTACTGAGAATTCGGAAAAACCCAGTAACACTTTTGCCCGACCCGGGAATCGAACCCGGGACCTTTGATCAGCAGACACATACGCTATCCGCTGGACCACGCAGGCAGTCAAGTTTATTGTAACATGCGACCAATAAACATTTTATGTCAATACTTAGAAAAAAATTGCAGACTTGTGAATTAAATACTAGAATGACGCTATAAGTTCGTTTTGGCAATTTTGTCAAAGCTTACGTAGTAAGTCTGGTATGTTTTGCCGTTTAAGCAACTTGATGTTATGAATGGTTTTCTTATAAGAATTGCCGTCATTAATAATCATATTTAGAACTCTCTACCATTATAAAAGTAGTACTAGTAGAACATAATACAATAACTGTACAACTCTATTAAAGTACCTCTTATTACCCTAGCAATACATTGAAACAACTCTGTATAATTTCAGAATCAGAACCCAGATTGATAACCATCAGTGGCAAGTCAGTTCTTCTGTACAAAAACTACACGTTTTCGAAGCAGGGAAATGCAATGCCATATTTCTATTGTTCAAAGAGGACAACCTCTAAATGCCGAGCTAACATCACGCTTAATAAGCAAGGGGGGATAAAGAAGATGGACATAGACCATAATCATCCACCACCTAAGTTAATCCTTGTGGGTGATGGAGTCTACATCAGGGTGTAACTTGGACCATGATTGAAATGTGAGCAATGTGGACGATGACAATCTCTGGGGCTCAGTATCAGCTTTTCAACCGATTCGGATGTTGGACGCACGGCGTTAGCCGGCATCAAGGTAATGTCATCGAAGAACCTGCTGACAGCGTAAAGTCTATTTAACAGCTGAAAAACAGAAACAGATTTTCTGAACATTCTGGATATCAAACTGCTGTCAAATGGCGAGTTCTCGGCATAAAATGTATTTTCCAGCATCCCTTCTCAGCCTGAAGTTAAATATGAACCCCCCAAGGCTCTACCTACAGACAAACTCTGAGTCGCCCACATTACACCACTTCTGGCGATCCCAACGAGTTCGTCAGTTCACCTTGCGGAAGGCCTCCCTTCTGCATCATCCGGTGCGTGGCTGCCTCTCTACTCTCTAGCAACTTCCTTTATCGACATTTCTAGTGTCAAAAGTCGGGGTGTGCACTGTGTAGTGGGCAGTGCAGCTGTAACCATAACTTTGTATTCTAGTTATGCGCTAACATTTAATTAAAATATTGTTCAGTCTTTGTGTAAAGTGCCGTCAAATAGTTCCGTTAAAGCAAGTCACATAAGTGTTATACAATTATAAATATTTGCAAGATAATTCATATTTATCTGTATAAATGTTTCGATAACGATGTTTCGTTTTTTTAAATTATGAATAAACTATTATAAGTATCGAAATTGAAACCAATAAATTTATGCACCAATAAAAATACATACTCCAACTAGCTGACCCGGTGAATTCCATACCACATTTTCAAGTTGTTTTGACCAAATCCCATTTCCAGAAAAACAAAGTAATAAAAGAAATCAATGCTTGATCTCTTACCATTCAGAGTCTGTAAAAGACAAACAAACGAACATTGATTTTTATATATGAGAAATGTGACCAAGCAGTGTGTTTTGCCATATTAATTATTTCTAGGGTAGAAATAAATAACTAACTTATTATAACTGAGTGAGGATGTATACCACATCCTGATATCAGTGTATCGTCCGTGTGGTGACGGATTAAGAATACGGATTGTCACCACCCTATATCATCCCATGGGTGTCGTAAGAGCCGAGAGAGGGAGCATATTATGCAGAGAACATCACTGTAAGAGAAGGAAAACTTGATGCAAACCCTATACCAACAAGTTTGGCCAGCGTGGTATAGTAGGCCAATTCCTCCTTTCAAAGGAGAGGCCTAGTCCAGCAGTGGACTGTTAAAGGCTGATGATGATGATATGAGTGATAGAGGCAGATCTAGTGATATGATAAAATTACCAATTATATTGAAATTCTTTAAAATTTCAGCGCCAGCACCTCGATTCATAACGATAAATGGAAAATCAGTTCTTCTGTTTGAAGACTACACGTATTCGAAGCAGTGGAGTGGGGTACCTCAGTACTTCTGTTCAAGGAGGAGCAGTTCCAAATGCCGCGCTAGAATCACGCTGGATAATCAAGGCAACGTTAAAGTCATGAACACACAACATAATCATCCCCCGACCAATTTGGTCCAAATTAGTGACGGGGTTTATGTTAGGGTATAACTTGGTCGCTGTAGGCAAACTCATAATTAGTATGATTTTTTACTAAAAAATTAAAAAGAAATAATATAAAGGACAATGGCAGATCTTCATACATCGAAATGTCTGAAATTAAATTGATGCGCACCGTAATAAAAAATATATTAAAAAATTCGGCGTAAGTAACAAAGTCTATAAATGATTCTATTTTCACTCGGGAAACCCGGAAAAATAAGATATCGGTGTTTTAGTTTTTAGTTAAGAATGAACAATGTATGTACGTTTGAATTATCTAATGAAATTATGTCAGATTGACATCAAAACGCAGAAGTATTTGTAGCATCTAACTGTCACAGCCAAAGACAAAAGCAGAGCTGCACATTTTAAATCGATTTTATGTGAAATCGATACAACATTAAAACGATGCCGTGACGTTTTTATTTGATTTAAAAGTTGTTTTGCTTAAAAAATTATTAGCTTATTGATATAATGTTAATTAAAGATTAAATAACTACATTTTTATAATTATATTTTAATAATCGATACGGATAAATAGCACTCTCGTCTATTCCTGTCACACCATTGTCTATGGCAACAATCAAATAATAAAGTAGTTACCTAGTTCGTAATCAATTGGAATGCTTTTTATCATCATAAAATACTCCAGCTTTAACGAGACAAAGTGAAAATATTAAAAATCGTAGAAAAAAAAACAATTTATTTTGTTCATATGAAGTTTAAGGTCGCCACAACAAACCCAGACCGAATTCTGCCATTGTTCTTTACAATCTGATCTTAAGTGTGCCTTTCTTCATTGTTCATATGAAATTTTTGTCAAGGTCAGTTCGAAATCAAAATAGCTTTCATAGTTTAAGTCCATTGAAAATTAACATTTGGAGTTGCATTTGTCAGATGTCTTAGGTCTCGATAGTTTACCAGATAAATAAGAAAATCATCCGCACCTGCACTCTTTCCAAGATGGCGGCCGAGGGACAAGGGTTGCGTCGCTATAAAATACTAATTTTAACCCTCTCTTGGCGTCTAAAAATAAACTTGCGTATTCTGACAAATACAGACCAAACTCAAAAAAATACTTAAATGGACTTCTTTGAATGAATAATGTTAACGTATGGCCTGGTTTGATTTCATTTGAGTTAATTTATTAAAAGAGAAGGATTTGATTTGCCTTTGTGTAAAATATCTGCATTGTATTAACTATTAACCTCTGCCTAGTAACAAGCTGTTACTAAGCTTTATTTAAAATCTTTTTGTTTTCTCTTGGCAATTCTTTTATTTTGTATTATGTTAAATAAACTTAAAATAATAATACATATTATCTTAATATATAAAATCCTTGCGTTACTGACTGACTGACAGACACGCTAGAGCCGAAACTATTGGACGCAGGAAGCTGAAATTTGGCATGTATGTTCCTTGGGGACCGTAGGGGTGCACTAAGAAGGGATTTCCCGAAATTCCCACGGGATCGGCCAAAACGGGTAAATTAAAAAGAAAATGCAGGCGTAGCTGCGGGCGTCCTCTAGTGTTAAAATATAATCTGTCTTTGTCTTTGTTATATTGGCTTTTCTTAAAATTACCTATTCAGAAATCAATGAACCTCCCTTTCCTATATTAGAGTAAAAACTCCCTTTCCTAAGCAAAGGTATGGTTATAAAACTGATGTGATTGGTATTACGGTCGATGTCTTTTGGATCTTACCGTGAGAAAAGTAGAGTACTGCGTAATGACCGGATTAAGAAGGATGACGCAATTTATCGTATATCTTAATTTTGGGTGTACAGGACCAACTAAACTTGCAGCACATAAAGGTCTTAGCCCACATAAACGACTCGCCTAATACCCAACCAAAAGAAAATCATTCAAATATGGGTTTTAAGTATTGCTCTTGAGGTACGCAGCCTGCGCGGCGCCATTGCTAATTTTTGTGCCAACGCAAAGAGTACCTAAAGACCAATTCTTAAAGCTCATATTTGAATGATATTCTTTTGGTTGGGTGTGAGGCGAGTCCTTTATGAGGGCTAAGACCTTAAGTCGTCTACGATGTATAATTACATCACATATATCGATGAAATTATTCCTACATACTTGAATTCGAATATGCGCTTCGATTACCTACATTCCTTTTATTTTGAACTGGCTGACCCAGCGAACCTTGTATCGCCTAACAGTCGTTTCTATTTTTTTTTTCTATCCGTAAAAATTGTTCTTCCTCGTACTTCAAGGAATTTTATAAAAAAAGAATTAGCGAAATCGGTTCAGCTGCTCTCGAGATTTGCGCTTAGCAACATATTCAGCGATGCATTTTTATATAATAGAGATGATTCTAGATTTTTTTTTTATTTCAGCGGCACCACCTAGATTCATAACGATAAGTGGAAAATCAGTTATTCTGTTTGAAGACTACACTTATTCGAAGCAGTGGAGTTCCAGACCGCATCAGTACTACTGTTCAAAGAGATGTAGTTCAAAATGTCAAGCCAGGATCACGCTGGACAAGGAAGGCAACGTAAAAGCTATGAACACACAGCATAATCATCCTCCGACAAATATAGTCCAAATTAGTGACGGGGTTTATGTTAGGGTATAAATTGGAACACGGCCGTTGTAAGACTATCGAATCATCGGTCAAACAGAGGTATTTGTCGGCGATACGCCAGGATTATCGTGTCCAGACTCCATTATAATAAAAACACTCACGTTATATTACTTGGTTTATTTTCACACGATTTCTAGCACAGAATTGAATTAAAATGTGAGCTACAGTCCTTTTTATAAACTAACCGTCATTACACTTGTTTAACAACTGCCACTTCCTTTTCAACATATAATTGAAATTACTGTACAATTAATTATAAAATATAAATCAAAAATCGACATTAATATTGTAATGAATTTTGCACAACACCAAATGATTTATTTTACACGAATAACAAATTTATTTTAATAACCAAACGCTGCTTTACAACATTAGTCAACAGATGGCGCTATCAACAGGATGTAAATATAGGCGCATGTTATTTATTACCGTAAACATAAAAATAAGTGTCAGAATAATGTAATTTAATACTAATTGATTTTACTTTGAAAGTTTCTGGAGTTATCTTAATAATTAAGCGATAAATTAAATACCCAATCTTTATAAAACAGTGAAGCAGTCGATACAGTGTCTAATATTCTAAAGTAGTGAAGTTCTCAGTTCTGTGTTCACAAATAGTTATTTAAATATCAATCTTAAATATTATTAACATTTTCGTAACAATATAATCATTATATATTAATTTGCGCCCATATATTCATACCGTAAATTCATTAAATATCGCGAGTAAGACCCGTTGCGATAAAATTGTATGAACTGTGACTAAAACTTGTCCGAAATTGGATTGAATTATGAACTGTGAATTAACATATCGGTTTGGATCTCCAGATTAATTTTATTCATTGTTCATATCAAATGCTATTAGGTATGGTTAATTCGAATTGCTATCAAAATAACTTCTACACTTTGCTTTACATATGATCTGGTCTGATTACATTGAGGAAGAAACCAAACTGAAATAAGACTATGCATCATTTGCAAGATATTGTCACATACATGTCATTATTATTCTTTGCATACGCGAAAGGTGCACATTGAAATTAAACTACTGTTTATGGATTTCATCGCAATGTATGGGTTTTACTGACATTATAATAATATTTATACCGAATGATCTGAAAACTACATAATATATTATTTATTGTTATCCGACGTTTCGAGTTACTTAAGAGAAACCGTGGTCGCAGAAGATTGAGATGACATTTGTTACCTTTTATGTAAAGGATATTTAAAAGAACTTGAAAATTATTTAACTATTGGTGTTAATACAGTATAAACTCAAGAAGGGCAAAGACCTCAGGATACTGAGAAATCATGTCAGTTAAACAAATATAACGATAGTTTAATTTCAACATATTTATTTAATTATTGCGATAATGTTGTTTTGTAAATAAACTATTAATTATATCTAAATAAAAGTATGCAACGAATAAGGTAGATCATTCTTCAGTTATTCTCATTAAAATTAGAGTAAAATTGACATTCAGGCTGCCAAAATTGGTTCATATGCCTGACTAAGCATAGCTGATCTGTTAATATTACAATAGCAATACTGCAATACATTTTAGCATTACAGTAGCAAGTTGAAATACATCCTAGATGCAGCTTACTGCTAATTATATGAACCACACAAGATGTCAACAATATACAATGACATATAAGAAATCGATGATTTTATTCTTACTTAACCGGATTCGATTTTTTTCTTTTTTGTTTATATACTTTCTTTTAATAATGATACTAGTGAAGATACTAACTTGACTGATAAAATGAATTATAAATTCTTTAAAATTTCCAGCGCCAAAACCTAGATTCATAACGATAAGTGGGAAATCAGTTCTTCTGTATGAAGACTACACATTTTCGAAGCAGTGGAGTGGGCTACCTCAGTACTTCTGTTCACAGAGAACGAGCACCAAATGTCGAGCTAGGATTACACTAGATAATCAGGGACACGTTAAAACTATGGACACACAACATAACCATCCCCCGATACCTTTAATCTGTATTGGTGACGGAGTTTATGTTAGAGTATAAATTGGACTCTAAAGACAAATTCTTGTATAATTGCACTGTGACCAAAAATTAATAAATAAAGACACTAACTTGATTTTGTTCATTGTACATATGAAATGTTGGTTGTGGTTACATTTTTTTTTACAAGGAAAGGATTTGATTTGCCTTTGGGTTAAAATATCTGCTTAATTACCTCTGATTTATAGCAAGGAGTCTGAAAACTTTCTATTAACATCTTTCTGTTATGCATGTCTTCTCTTGGCACTAGTTGTTTTAACTCGGCGATTATTTTATTTTGTATTATGTAAAATAAACTTAATATACCTAATATAATACAATTATGTTAACATGTGATCTGTTTTTGTTATATGTGCCTTGCTCTTTACCTAATCAGAAACTAATGAATACTTGCCTTCTTTTGCGCATAAGGTTTAGTTTTAACAATCGTGTAATTATTATTACGATCAATGTATTAGTAGAGCTTTCAGCATCATAAAAAATAAATTCTGGCCATGGTTTACCTTGAAAAAGTAAAGTACTGGGTAATGTCTGGATACAAAAGGGTGACCGACCTATCGAATATAATTTTATTTGCATCGAAACAACTAAAATATCAATGTGCTCATGTAGTGAACCACACAAGTTTGATACAATGTAATGTTCCTACATGAAATTATTATTTCTTACCTGGATTTGAATTTGCTCTTTTCATTACATTTTTTTTTTACATCAGTCTAGTCTTGATGACTCAACCGGTAAAATATATATAAATTATTTAAAATTTCAGCGCCACTACCTAGATTCATAACGTTGAATGGAAAATCTGTTCTTCTGTTTGAAGACTACACGTTTTCGAAGCAGTGGAGTTCAAGAAATGTACAACAGTACTTCTGTTCAAAAAAATACAGTTCCAAATGTGAAGCCAGGATCACGCTTGATAAGGAAGGCAACATTAAATCTAAGGATACACAGCATACTCATCCTCCGGGGAAAATATATCAAATTGGTGATGGGGTTTATGTTAGGGTATAAATTGGACTCTGAAGACTAACTCACATAATATAGTTGTATTGAGACTAAATGAATTTTAAGTACTTTTAGGGCTCTTGTGCACGGCACGTTTTCATGTCGGCCGTACGGCTAATAAAACGGCATCGTTGACACCCTTGCATAGAATTTGATACAGTACTTACTGAAGAATAGTAAAAGAAAATGATTTGCCTTTCTTTAAAAATATCTACTGAATCTTAACCAATCTAAAAACATGAGGTCAGAAATTGTATTGCTTTGTATTATGTAAAATTTACTTTTTAAAATAAATAGTATAAATTTTAATATTTTCTATCTTTGTTTTTATTAGCTTTATCAAATTGATTTATTCAAATATGAATACATTCCTCTGCCAAACCAGGCTTTAGTTTTATTACCTAAATTATGTAATTGAGTTCTTACGATCGATACTTTACAATAAATTATTGCGTACTATAGTCCATACGCAGAGAGTCTCGGGTTCGAATCTACATTACGAACCAATGACTTTTCGAAGTTACGAGTAAGTGCGTATTAAATTGTTAATTTTCGCTTGGTTATCGGAGAAGGAAAACATCGTGAGGAAACCTACATGTCTGAGAGTTCTTCAAAATTAACTAGAAAGACATGTAAAGTCTGCTAACCCGCACTTGGCCAGCGTGGTGGACTATGGCCTAACCCTTCTCATAGTGAGAAGAGGGTCGTGCCAAGCAGTGGAACATTATATAGGGCTGATGGTGATGTATAGTCTATTGTTTTAATCTTGAGTCTTTTCTTGAACCCCACGGTCCTTTTCATGCTTTTTACATTTACAGATCCTGAATACGAAATTATAAAAATAAACGGAAGGACAGTTATTCTCTACAATCAATACACATATTCTAAACAGGAACGCTCAGATTTTACTCGAAACTGTTCTAAGAGAGTGAGTTTGAAGTGTCGGGCAAAACTAAAGCTGGACAAAGACGGCAAATTAGTATTTATGAATACAAATCACAACCATCCACCACCGAAATTAGTACGCACTCCAGACGGCATGTATTATAAAGTTTAAGAAAGAGGAAGATTTTAAGAAGTTTAAGCAAATTCTACCAGAGACCAGCATGGTTTCAGCTTAAGAACTTTCCTTAGCATTTTTTCTCCTTTGTTTTTTCTATGTCATTTGATATCAGTTTGTCAAGGACAACAAAGGTTTCTTCTGTTCGGTTTCATGTAATGTTGCGTTCTTACAATGCGTAAACAGGTAACGTTTTTCTTGTATTTTGTTTACGTGTCTACAAGTTGTTGATCATGTTCGAATTAAACTAGATTTACTAGTATATTAACAAGATTGTTTAATGTGTTTTACGTAAAATTAGCTGAACAATTGACATTACACTTATTTTGAATAGGCTGTCTTTTATTTTATTTGCCTTACAGAAATGTATATTACTTACCCGAAAAAGACCTTTTGTTAGCAAACCCAGGTTTACTTTTAAAATAGTCTGTGAATGCTTTACGATCGTCATGTTTACATGAAAATAGAAGTTTTTAATCTTGAAAATGTGTCCTTCTGATTCCTAAAGAATGTCTTCATACTGTTTACATTTACAGAGTCCACGTACCAAATAATACAGTTGAACGGGAGGACAGTGATACTCTACGAGAATTTCACATATTCAAAACAAGATCGCTCAGATTTCACTAGATACTGTTCCAAAAAGTTGCGCATGAAATGCCGGGCGAAACTCAAGCTGGATACAAACGGTAGATTGGTGTTTGCGAATACAGAGCATAATCATCCACCACCGAAGTTAGTTCGTACTGCTGATGGCCTGTACTATAGACTTTAACAATAAGAAGACTTAAAGAAGTATAAGGAAGAAATTTTAAGAGAATTCTATGCCCAAACACCCTCTCTATCTCTTTTATGATCTTTTCTCCATCTTCCTTGTTCGATTTTCTCCTTTTATATTTTCAACAGTGGTACCCACTTAGGCATGTCCATGTTGTATAACAATTTAGTTTTTACGAATGATAATGAGAAAGTGCAGTTTAAATAAGCATTTCCTTGTGATTGCTTAACCAGCAATTGGGGATGGTGGCCTTCACAATAGGACTTCACTGTCAGCTTACCATCAGGCAGCGTGAAGTCAATTTGACAGGATTAAAAAAAAAAAAAAATGTATGACGTAATGACACTACTGTATAACGATTGAGCCATACCTAGTTAGTTCAACATTTCCTTCCGTCTCGGATGAAATAGAATAACACATTTTGCAAAACGTCAAAGCGGTCGCACAAGTTCCAGTTCGCAGAATATCTGATTCACAAAATCTTCAATTCGCAGAATGTCCAAAGCTTAACCGCGATCGGTAACTAGTATGTTTTTAGGTATAGATAAATGTTGTGTATCCTTAGTAAAATATAGTTAATGTGTTATTATTTTGTTGTATTAAATGTTTCGAAACAGCAAGGAAGATTTATTTTTTATATACGAATGATTTACTTAATTAAACAATTTGTTTTTTTTCGCTGATGCAGAATAACTTTTTCTGAACATCATCATCACTATCTTAGCATGGTCCCTTTGTGACACAAACACTCTTCTTGGAGTCAGGGGTAAGACAGAGGTCGCGGGTTCGATTCCAAGGAAGGACAAATATTTGTGTGATAAGCACCATGTCTGAGTGTAATTTATCTATATTATGTACGCATTTAAGAGAATATAAGTATAATTATCAGTTCTATCTGCTTACCATAGTATAACCCCTGTTTAGTTTCGAATGTAGACCGTGTGTGACTTTTCTTAGATATTATATTATACTAACTCCAACTATTGCAATTACAGAATTGATGTACGAAATGGTCAACATAAATGGAAAGCCATTACTCCTCTACGGGAACTTCACATATTCAAAATGGGGTACCTCAGACCGGAATTATTACTGTTCCAAGCGCCTAAGCTCAAAATGCCGGGCAAAAGTTAGTTTTGACAAAGCGAGATGTATAAAATGGGCAAATACGGAACATAATCATCCAGCTCCTCAATTAATTAGAACTCCTGATGGGAGGTACTTTAGGGTGTAAGTCTTTGTTTCTTTTCGTGTTGAGTGTGTGGCTGTGGACTCCGTTTGCCAACAAAATTTTCTCAACTTTGCCCGTTGGTGGAAAGTGGATTGGACGGCCAACTCTAGTATCGGCATTTATAGACCGCTCGAAGAGACCCGATATGGACTAATGATTCTTGTCATGAAATTAGAACTGAGACAGACATCTTTAAATGTCCGAAACATGGCACCGCAATGATGTGAATGCCACAAAAGCGTTCATCCATCCAGTTGGTGACTTCTCCAAGCGTCGCTTTACTTCGCCAAGTTATTGTTAAGTGATTAGTGCAAAAGAGCTAAATGCCTCGTTCAACACTATATTACTCAAATCCTCCTTCTTAGTCCTTCCCACATGATAGTCGTGATCAGAATCTGTTTCTGGTACACGTGCACCTCTCACAGAGCTTAATGACCTATTTAACCGCTCTGCCACCAATGCCAAATATATAGGTAGGTATTGTTCATGTGTGTTGTTTTTCTAAATAAAAACGAACGTAAGTTTATCCAATGTTGTGTCAAACTAGTGTGTACTACTAATAAATTGATTTTGAAGCATATTGAAGTTTATTTTAATTATCTCATTTATATCCTTACACAGGCAAAATGCTATTTTAGTATTAATTTCTTGCTAAGTTCAATAGGAAGAGACTACAAGTCAACGATTTGGACTTGTCCTAATCCCATCCTCATTCACACAACTTCTTATCTCTCAACCTCTACCAACATTAAGGTTATGACGGACCGAAGAAAATCTGAATACCTGGTTATCCTGCAAGCGAATCTGTTATTAAGAAAGTAAATCCATCGTCTTATTTCGATGTAATGTCATGCTCTTCATACAAAGACAGATTTGATTATTTTGCTTCGTTTAAATAGCGGTTGGATACTGCCTTCAAGAGAACCGCGTATTTTTTCAAATACTGGCAACGCACTTATGACTCCTGTAGTGTTGGGGGGTGTCCATTTGGTGGGTAATCGTTTATTGACAGGTGATCCGTCTCCTCTTTTGCCTTCTAATTAAAATATGAATACCATCTAGAATGAAGGAAGAATGAATTCTTCAACACAAAAAAGCTCTATGGAATTGTCGCTTGGCATTAGATACGACTCCATTACCAAAACAAGTCAGGTCACCCTACAAATATAAATTGGTACTAAACCAATTTCTAAAAATTACAGTTGCAGGTGTTCCTTACCAACCCATAGTGCTGAGCGGTCGGCCGGTACTTTTGTGCGAAGGATATACATATTCAAAGCGGGATATCTTGAGTAATTCGTACTGCTGTTCCAAAAGGATAAGCCTAAGATGTCCAGCAAAAGTCACGATGAAATATGGGCAGTTGTTCACAACGAATAAAGAACACAACCATGGCCCACCGAAGATTATTCGCACTTCTGATGGACAATATTTTAGAGTGTAAATAATTAAGGCTCTTCTCAAGGTTGGGCGTTTCGTACTGCGAGTGGCTCAAGATGTCTGATTTGCCAGAGCTTATTTTGAAAGGCCCCTTGCGCATCGTAGTTTTAATTAAAATAGTCTAACTGTTGTACTTTCTTCCGTACTAATACACAGGCGTGGCACTAAGCTTGATTGTAAAAAAATATATTTAAGACAGTTTTAAAGAATATAATATAGTAGAAATATATTTAAGTATATCTAATTAAATTAGTAATAGTAATTTAATTAAATGAATATTAAGAGTACAATTAAATATCTTCGTCTAAGTGTAAATTTACGTAAAATTAAACTATTTTTATATATGTGTTGTGTTGTTTTTAAAAAGACTACTCCCGCACTAAGTTTAAATCTTGTGTCGCGGGGGCTATAAAGATTCAATCAACGTACAAAAATTACACCGCTACTCGAAAAAAATGAAAGATCACACATCTCGTATGGGGATCGAACCCGCAATACTCGACGCAATGCTAAACGATTTAATAGTGGCTGCTTTGCTTTTCGTCTGCAGACACGTAGGACAAAGCGGTAAGAACGTGAACGCACTGGCAGCTGACCGCACTCCAATTTTAAGGTGCAAGTCCGACATGGGTTGCAGACCACAAACTGCTACTGCGGACTGCAAGCCACGCCACTAGTTTCTATGAATCTCTTTGAAATTAATTCTAACTGCGACAGCCAGCAATACTACAGTAAACAGCTGCTAGACGAAATGTTGCCTGCGGTTGCAGTCTGCGGGCCATATCGGACCTTTATATGATAACGCTCGATCTCAATGTACTAACTTATGGCTGTTCAACGTACTTATTTACTGCGGCCAGCTGTATTCGACGCGCCGCATTGCGTTGAGGTGCGGTGGACAACAATTTAGCCAGGACGTTGCAGTTGTGATTATATACTGCGCCGCATATACTGCGGCCAGTCGCATACAGCGCGAAACATTGCGAGCAGTCGCTAGTGTGTTCACGCTCTAATAAGTGATGATTCATAAATTTTACTAATTTCCAGGATACAAGGTCATCTCGCTAAGCGGTAGGACAGTGCTTCTTTACAAGGACTACACATACTCGAAGCACGGGTTATCGTTCCGCAACCAGTACTGTTCTCAGAAGTCTGCCAAGAACTGCAGGGCGAAACTCTCGTTAAATAAGGACGGGAGTATTAAGTTGGCGTATACGGAACACAACCATCCACCGCCGAGAATATTCAGAACGCCTGATGGACGCTATTTTAAAGTAATATAGAATGATATTCTGAGCCGACCCCAAGTAATATGGGAACAGTGCAGGCAGAAGAAGATAATTATTGAAGTTAGCGGACCCCGGTATCCAAGTTCGAACACCTGTAAGGCGAAGGTCGTGGATCACAACCGGGACGGCGTTGATGAATCATGGAACTTTTTTTTAAATGAGTAGTTTTTTTTTTATAAAGAAGAAAACGTGTGTTTTAACAAAATATATTATCTCTTAATACTGCACTGCTTTCTTATTTCATCTTAAAGTACTTTAGCATTAAATATAACATCGACTATACTTTGTACGTTAAATCTTTCTTTTTAAAATTAAAATACTATAAACCAAAAATAAACAGCTTTATATCCATAAATATGGTTAAATAATTAATATTAAAAAGCAACAATTGCCTAGTGGAAATACGAGTCCAGAGCCTATCCCGTAATTACTTAAATGAAGGTGAAATACCTTGTAATTATGTTTTTCGTTTTGGCATGGCTGTTAGCAGCCGTTGAATGTTAAGTTTGAGTTTTATTTTGTAAAATATAAAAACAAATTAATTATAACGTTGCTTTATTTTTCACACAAGAGTTTTAGAGATAAGTCGACTTTGCGAACGATTGATCACATCGCAACCACACTATTGCGTCGACGTGAGGACACTGCGCGTCTGCGCATGTGGTCTGTATGTCGTCGATGACTGAGGTCTGTACGCTACGCAACTACATCGCAACCACTACAACTGCAACCATAAACACATATTATTTGAACCGCAAAGCACAGTTGCTTTGCAAGATGGCACAGCAATACTATTCACACGTATAAACTACAGCTTGACCGCATTTTGCCGCGACGGTGTCGTGTGGTTGCGATACATGTCAATCAAGCCTTCACTGCGACTTCTGCGACTTAAACGAAATAAATTACTTTTAGTGGTTGGCTATTAAACCATATTACTAGGTGTATTACATAGGTACATACATACATAGACTCACGCTTGTTTCGCGGAGGGGTATGCAGAGACTACGGAACGCTATTTGCAACGATCCTGACATATCTCTCTTGCTTCATTAACTCTCATAAAATTTCTCATGCTTGCTTTTCGGTATGGTACTTCTAACCTGTCCTTTTTTAGGTTGTCTCCAATCTGGTCAGAGAACGTCCGCCTAGGTCTTCCTCTTCCTACTATTTTATAGATATAATACATCCTCAGATCTGCGGGCGTTGGAGGGGGAGCCTCTAACGACCCACCACAAGCGGATCCGAGAGGGCAGCGGACTGTGTGGCGCAGTCTGCTGTGTTTTTAGTCGGTAACCCAGCCCACGAGGTGGGAGTCCGATATACCCCCTCCGACCGCTCTCCGGTCGTGGTGTATTATATCTATAAAATAGTTTTGTGTGTATTTACGAATATAAAGTGTGTATTGTAATTGATGTTCATCTTTGCTGCGTAGGTGTATCCGAATTGCATCCCATTGCTTTGCCTGAAAGTACTTCACAAATGATTATGCAATATTTTGAGGAATGCAAAGGAAGGTTGAAAACTTAATCAAATGCATGTATTGTACTTGCAGATGACGAATTAAGTGAAGAAGAAGATTGTACAAACCAAAGTAAAACAAGAATACACACTTTTATTAAGGTGGAAAAGAGGAGAAGATGTAATCAGTGCTACAATGATTTGTGCAAAATATGGCCAGGCCGAGAAGCCAGTAAAAAAGTTAAAAAAGTAAACACCATGTGTAAAGAATGCAATAAAACAATGTGTCTTGATTGTTTTAATAGATGCCATGTTGCTTTAGAGTTTTAATAAAAATAAGTTGGTTGTTTTTCGTGTGAGTGTGTGGCCAAATCTAGTGTGGAGTTTTCAGACCGCCCGAAGGCCACCGGCCTTAAAATAAATAATTGTCTGTCGATATCAATGTTTTACTTTCTGTTTATTTCACTGCTATTAACCTCTCTTTGAGGAGATCAGAAAATAGTTTATAATTTCTACACTCTTTGATTTTAGTGAGGTAATCATATTACCTCATGAAATACTCCCCTCTCAAATACGCGCATTCTGTCTTGGCCGGGCTGACGTTAGTTACTAGCGCCTCCGTAATGCACGGTTTAGGAACCCTTTGGTAATGGAAAGAAAGCGGGGAATACTCTACTATTTGTGCGCGAAATTATTATAAATTTGATGAGGATAGGTTTGATGATAAGAGTCTAATGGAGTTTTGTGTGGCATCAAAAATATTTATTTATTTAGTAATCTTAGGAAGGCTATTTTCTGTAACAAATGATTACATTAATATGTCTCTATTTTGCTAATTACCAGGAAACATTATGCGATTAAATTTATGTTAAACATATTTATAATTTTCAGATCAATACGAATTAATCACGATTTCTGGCAAACAAGTGACTCTTTATAATAAACACACTTATGCAAGGAAAGGCGGCTCGCTCCGTGTTCGATATTGTTCCAGCAAAACTTCGAAGAACTGTCCAGCTAAAATCGTAATTCAAGAAGATGGCAGCATACATGTGACTCATGATATCCACAACCATCCACCGCCTAAAATATTTAAGTCACCTACGGGGCAGTATTTTAAGATAAGATAGTATTTCAATTAAACTTCAGTAAAAAGGCAGTTCTTTTCCTACATGCGTTGTGTTGTATGGCTGCTAGAAAATGCTCTTTGAACATGAAAAGCTGTATGATCTTGGAGGCTGTGAGGTCTGTAATGAGGATCATAAAATCTTTTATACTTTTAAACTTTGACACATCCGAAATTGTATGTATATGTTTAACCTTTTCCGGGCAAGGCAGCCGAGTGGATATACCAACAGACTGCCATGCAGAGGGTATCGGGTTCGAATCCACGGCGCGCACCAATGACTTTTCGGAGTTATGTGCGTATTGAATTGTTAATTATCGCTTGTCCCGTGCCTCGGAGAGCACGTTAAGCCCTCGGTCCCGGGCGTCATGAAGATCTTTGACAGTCGTTACAGGGCGTCAGTACCTTTTAAATAAACTGACAGTAGTCTAAACCATGGAATATCGCTATACCTTCGGGTTGCGGAGGTCAGAGAGGCAGTCGCTCTGTCTCCTCCTCTTAGCGTTATCCCAGTTTCAATCTGGGGTCCGTTTTCTAGTCTAACCGGATTTGGCTGAATATTAGCTTTTCCACGGAGCGACTGCCTGTCTGACCTCCGCAACCCGAAGGGATAGCGATATTCCATGGTTTAGACTACTGTCAGTTTATTTAGAAGGTACTGACGCCCCTGTAACGATTGTCAAAGATCTTCATGACAACCGGGACCGACGGCTTAGCGTGCTCTCCGAGGCACGGGGACAAGCGATAATTAACCATTCAATACACACATAACTTCGAAAAGTCATTGGTGCGCGCCGTGGATTCGAACCCGATACCCTCTGCATGGCAGTCTGTTGGTATATCCACTCGGCTATCGCCACCGCATAGGCAGTCGCTCTGTGGAAAAGCTAATATTCAGCCAAATCCGGTTAGACTAGAAAGCGGACCCCAGATTGAAACTGGGATAACGCTAAGAGGATGATGTTTAATCTTTTCCGACGTGTCGGCGTAGATTACACCAGCTCTTCACGTTACATAAATACAAAATTTGTTTCCCAAAACGTTTGCTCAGAATGGACGACACAAAAAATGTTATATTTGTGTAGTTTAAAAATAGAATGAAACCTTCTACCTACCTGTCGGTGATTCATACGAGGCAAATTAAGTATGTCTGTAAAATATTCTAAAATGTGTGAAAAAGAAAACTTTAATTACCTAAGTAATAAATAATTTTAAAACAACTGCTGCATTTTCGAAGCTACGATTTCTTTTCGACCTAAAATGTATAATAATATATAGCTTTTTGATGAGGATAGGTTTAATGATAAGAGTCTAATGGAGTCTTGTGTGGAATCAAAAATATTTATTTATTTAGTAATCTTAGGAAGGCTCTTTTCTGTAACAAATGATCTTATAAATTACATCAATATGTCTCTATTTTGCTTATTACCAGGAAACATTATGCGATTATATTTATGTTAAAAATATTTTTATTTTTCAGATCAATACGAATTAATCACGATTTCTGGCAAACAAGTGACTTTTTATAATAAATACACTTATGCAAGGAAAGGCAGCTCGCTCCGTGTTCGATATTGTTCCAGCAAAACTTCGAAGAACTGTCCAGCTAAAATAGTCATTCAAGAAGATGGCAGCATACATGTGACTCATAATATCCACAACCATCCACCGCCTAAAATGTTTAAGTCACCTGCGGGGCAGTATTTTAAGATAAGATAGTATTTCATTTGTAAACTTCAGTAAAAAAAAAAAAATTAATAGAAAAACAAAAAACCCGACTGCATAAAAACTACTTTTAAAAAAATACGTGAAAAAATTAACTTAAATAAAAACTAAAAAGATAGGAACAAGCCCAGTCATTGATCTATTACTATGAGTCCGGTAGTTTAGAATTCTATTAAGTAATATGCAGAACAGAACGACTCACAGTCGGGGCCCCTTGGGAAGATTTGATTGGTAAAATTTGAATGGGCCCCGACTGTGAGTCGTTCTGTTCTGCATATTACTTAATAGAATTCTAAACTACTGGGCTCATAGTAATAGATCAATGATTGGGCTTGTTTTTCTTTTTAGTTTTTATTTAAGTTAATTTTTTCACGTATTTTTTTTAAATTAGTTTTTATGCAGTCGGGTTTTTTGTTTTTCTATTAATTATTTTTTTTATTTTATACTTTTTAGTTACGATTCATTGACTTCGTTATAACATGGTAAATTTCGCAATCAAGTGTTTGTATATCGTTTATACTTGAAATTAAAACTTAAATCAATAAGTAAGAAAATTAGCGAGAATTTTATTTTTGTCAAACAATTTTAAATCGTTATATATCCTAAACTATTATTTAAAATGAAAAATTATAAAAGGAACCTAAAGATGATTTTAAAATACCTATTCAACGACACCCCACTTGACATAGTTCATCGACTTTTTTTTTTTCATTTTGACAATATGGCGTCTGGTTGTCGCTGTGGTAAATTTTGATTACTGTCATGTCTTTAGTGACACTCGTAAGGTTAAGACGAATAGATTGACGTAAGAATCATCAAAATCGGCCTACGCGTTTGGTCTCTAGAACGCCACATAGAAACAAACATACATACATACATACTTACTTACATAGACTGATAAACACATTACCCTCCTTTGCGTCGCGCAGTCGGGTAAAAAGACAGTTCTTTTCCTACATGCGTTGTGTTGTATAGCTGCTAGAAAATTCTCTTTGAACATGAAAAGCTGAATGACTATGGAGGGTGTCAGATCTGTAATGAGGATCATAAATCTTTTGAATACTTTTAAACTTTTACACATAGGAAATTGTATGTACATGTGTAATCTTTTCCGCCGTGTCGGCGTAGATTACCAGCTTCGTCACGTTACATAAATATAAAATTTGTTTCCCAAAACGTTTGCTCAGAATGGACTACAAAAAAAAAAAATAATTTAAAGAAAAACAAAAACCCGACTGCATAAAAACTAATTTTTAAAAATACGTGAAAATATTAACTTAGATAAAAACTAAAAAGAAAGAAACAAGCCCAGTAGTTTAGAATTCTGTTAAGTAATATGCAGAACAGAACGACTCACAGTCGGGGCCCATTCAAATTTTACCAATCAAATCTTCCCAAGGGGCCCCGACTGTGAGTCGTTCTGTTCTGCATATTACTTAACAAAATTCTAAACTACTGGGCTTGTTTCTTTCTTTTTAGTTTTTATCTAAGTTAATTTTTTCAGCGTATTTTTAAAAATTAGTTTTTATGCAGCTGGTTTTTTTGTTTTTCTTTAAATTATTTTTTTTATTTTATACTTTTTAGTTACGATTCATTGACTTCGTTATAAGATGGTAAATTTCGCAATCAAGTGTTTGTATATCATTTATACTTGAAATAAAAACTTAAATCAATAAGTAAGAAAATTAGCGAGAATTTTATTTTTGTCAAACAATTTTAAATCGTTATATATCCTAAACTATTATTTAAAATGAAAAATTATAAAAGGAACCTAAAGATGATTTTAAAATACCTATTCAACGACACCCCACTTGACATAGTTCATCGACTTTTTTTTTTCATTTTGACAATATGGCGTCTGGTTGTCGCTGTGGTGAATTTTGATTACTGTCATGTCTTTAGTGACACTCGCAAGGTTAAGACGAATTGACGTAAGAATCATCAAAATCGGCCGACGCATTTGGTCTCTAGAACGCCACATAGAAACAAACATACATACATACATACTTACATACATACATACATAGACTAATAAACACAATACCCTCCTTTGCGTCGCGCAGTCGGGTAAAAAGAGTTATATTTGTATAGTTAAAAAAAAGAATGAAGCCTTGTACCTGTCGGTGATTCATAAGAAGCAAATTAAGTATGGCCTATTGTCCACGTAAACCGCACGTCATGCGCACGCTTTCGTCAATTGACGATTGCAAGACGAATGCTTGCATCTTGCGTATAAAAAATCAAAACTGTGTCCACGGTGCGGCATGCTGCCGCGCGCATCGCATGACGACCGCATGACGAGACGTGGACACAGTTTTGATTTTTTATACGCAAAATGCAAGCATTCGTTTTGCAATCGTCAATTGACGAAAGCGTGCGCATGACGTGCGGTTTGCGTGGACAATAGGCCTAAGTCTGTAGAATATTTCTAAAATGTGTAAAAAGGAAATCTTTAATTACCTAAGTAATAAATAATTTTAAAACAACTGCTGCATTTTCGAAGCTACGATTTCTTTTCGACCTAGTAATATTCAGAGTCATGGTTCACCATAATAAATGTGGCAGCATCAGTACAACTATAGAATCATAATGCCGCAAGCATATTCACCAAATGCGACGCAGCTTCACAGCATTTGTGTATAATATCCTCCTACTAATCATTTTGTACTCTCTCTCTCTCTCTCTCTCTCTCTCTCTCCCTCTCTCTCTCTCTCTCTCTCTCTCTCTCTCTCTCTCTCTCTCTCTCTCTCTCTCTCTCTCTCTCTCTCTCTCTCTCTCTCCCTCTCTCTCTCTCTCTCTCTCTCTCTCTCCCTCTCTCTCTCTCTCTCTCTCTCTCTCTCGATCTGCATCAATGAGCTACAACAAGACTGAAGTACCTATCTGCCTTTGTGTTTGCGACCTTAAGAATTCATTCCTAAACTTGTTTGATACAAATATGCGTTTTGAATATTTCTTTATTAATAAAAATAAATTTACTTTGATTAATGTTTTATTTTCCTTTACAGATAATAACGAACCAATCTTCACCACATCTCGTTTCGGCAACCCAGTCATCATGATTGGCCGGTACCGTTTCAATAAGTGGAGCCGGAGCAAGGGTCCTAGGGCGAGGTGGAACTGTGTCAGGACAGGGTACGGATGCAAGGCCATCATCATCACGTTTCATGATGAAATCATTAAGTTTGATCATGAGCATAACCACTGAAAACCACACCTCACTAAGAGAATGCGGGTTGCAGATTCACATGTTCGAAAACAGTATGGAAGACTCATAAAAGTGCAGGGGTCTTCACGTTCATTTCTTTCACCGTTCTTCAAGCGGTAATAGCAAAAGTCATTTTTTAAACCGCCCCTACAAGCCCTACATACATACATACATAACGTCACGCCTTTTATCCCCGAAGGGGCAGAGGTGTATTTCTACACCCACTTTTCGCCAGATATACTTTAGTCCCACATAATAAGGGGCGAGCCTATTGCCGTACCGGGCACATTTCCAGACTCCGTGCTGCTACTGAGAATTTCGTGACAGAAAAACCCAATAACACTGCCCGACCCAGGAATCGAACCCGGGACCTCCCGATTCCATGCGCACATTTATGCCGCGAGACCAACGAGGCAGTTGTATAGGGTTTGATGTCGAGTTTTCCGTCTCTACGCAAAGATGGTATTTGCATCGTGTTATCCCTTAGTCGCCTCTTACGACACCCACGGGAAGATAGGGGGTGGTGACACTTGTATTCTATGCCGTCAACCACACGGCCGCTAATGGGTAGTTACCGTCAGTCGAGACTGCTAGGGGGCGCATTTAGAAAATAACTACTCTAAACTCGAAGAAAACTTGTACTAGACTCTCAGGTGTAATACTACTCTTCTGCTTCGAGAGCAATACTACCTACGCCAATGATCTGCCAACGCTAGATTTCAGTGTGTGAGACATTTCTGTGATAAATGTGTCAAATATTTTTGTAATATATCAAGTCAAACATAATACCCATTTAATAATTAGGTTTAAGTGAATACAATGAATGCAATAAGATTGTAAATAAACGAAAATATATTCTCAACATTATCGTTTTTGTGCCCACATCATATTCATCAGATTATTTAGGTATTATATTTAATGCACATGCTTTATCTTTTTGATATATGTATTTTGTAAAGAGCTTATTCAAATGTATATTATATAACTAGTAGCGAGTAAATCCAAGGTAAATTGGATATCGATGCTAACAGCAGCTAATGAGCGGAGAGCGTGGCTAGATGGAAAGGCTAAGGCAATGGCATGATGATATGTGAAAAATCTTTAAAAAAAATCCGTGCCTGGGCGTAATCTTTACAGGTAGTAGAGCCTTGCTGATATCAGCATAAATGGGCCGGCTCGACCGGGGAAGTACTACCCTCTTACAGAAAATCGACGTAAAGTAACAGTACTTACCTAAACTGTTCCGTTTCGTTCGGTGAGTGAGAGTGCTGGAGGCCCCATCCCCTATTCCTTCCCCCTTATCCCACTCCTCCTCCTATCCCTTTTCCCAACCCCAAGGGGCGGCAACGCACATGTGACTCCTCTGGTGTTGCTTGTGTCCATGGGTGACGGTTATTGCTTACCATCAGGCGATCCGTCTGCTCGTTTGCCGTCTTTTACCATTAAAAAATCTATCTATAATATGGGAATATTTCATAATATTTCAATATGTTGACCAGCTATCTGTTTGCCATAATGCCATAGTCCTGCTTAGTTTGATAAATAGCTTGATGAATTGATCCGTATCTTGATCTTGGGTAAATTCACACCTCTGATTGCGATAATTGTTAGTAATACTAAGACTTTATAAAATACCTATGTCGTCATTGAGATTATAAATGGACGGAAACATATTAAATTAATGTAAGTTTAACCTCTTACATTTTAGACATTGTCTGCACGCTTAAATACCAATACATTCTTCTAACTAACCAATATTTACAAATAAATAATACTGTTTACTTTTTACAGGAATTAAACCAGAAGGTAATGAACCCCCAGTTTTCTCGTTCTCCCGTTTTGGCAAGCCGGTGATCCTGATTGGTCGGTACCGTTACAACAAATTCTGTCGGAACAAGGGCCCAAGGGCCAGGTGGACTTGTGTCAGAAATGGAGACAGCTGTAAAGCAGCCCTCATCACTATCAATGATGTCATAGTCAAATATGTCCGGGAGCATAATCATTAGACCCAGTTGCATCAACTCTGGGTTGGCACTATCTGGCAGATAAATCAATCTGAAGAGTTTGTTTAGTTGATCAAACTAATATTAGGGACTACTGTACCAATTTGAATAATATCCTATTTGCCGAGGAAGGCTATTGGCTATATAACATCACGCTATGAGCCAAGGGACCGGAGCAGTAACCTTAAATAGCGCGGTTGTCACCACGGGCTCATTTAGTTCAAATAAAAATGTTTCGATATAAAGATTAAAATATAAATGTTTCTCATTATAGATAGCACTAGATGTAGTTTTACTAATAAACCTACTGTTGTCACTACATTCCTAAGATATGAATCACTTCTCTTGCAGTAGTATTTAGAGTGTATGTAAATAACTCAATAATTTAGCGGGACTGTGGTAAAGCCAAGGTACGTAGAGGACACCGCGGTGGTTTTTAGAGAGCAGGCCCCGAACGTCTGCAGGGAATAGTCACAAACATTGCCTCCGTCAGTTGCAACACTTTCAATCACACTCATATGCGCGCAAGGCGGAGTCGCGACGGCTCGGAAGTGTTTTTGCAGTGGCACCTAAAAAAGGTTGCTTAATTCTGTAATCTCTTTTAACGTATCCAAGCTGAAAAATATTAATAACAACTGACACTATCCGCCACGAGCTTTTGCAAGAATTTACTAAAAGTGAAATAATCGAAAAGTTGTGAAAAATGTGATCGATTGTTATATAAACTTGTAATTACTTACTTAAATTATATTACTTAACCTTATTTTGTGCTTAAGAAGAAAATATGAAAATAAAATATAAAATGTGTTATGGATAGTATTTGACAGTCAACGTCTTTTACCATATTGTATTTGATGACACTCAAATGGTGTATCCAAACCGCAGTGACTTTGCTTGAGCAATATAAGAGAATTTTAGAGCAAAACATCCTATATCAAACCAGTTGAGATAACTACAAGTGGCCGCTAAAAGTTATTAAATCTTACCAAATGTCACCGTGTTTCTAAATGTTGCCCAACAAGAACTAAGTTTGGTGAGAATGAACCACTACACTATAAAATATAAGCGAGTCTGTTTCTAGTCAGGTTAAGTCGAATATTAAAATAATTGGTGTCGCCATAGCAATGTTTTATTTTTTTAAGAGCGTTTACACCTTTTAGCTTTTCATACAAACTTTCAAGTCCTTATTTTTCGAAATGAATGAACCGATTTTAATGAAACTTCATACACATAAGCAGGATACATAGCTCTTAAAAGTTAGTTGAAAATATTTTCGAAACAATGTGTAACAGCTAAATTAGGCCGATTTTAAATGTTCTATAGAAACAGATATTTTTAAATAAGATATTTCGAAAATATTTTCAACTAACTTTTTAGACCTACGTATCCTGCTTATGTGTATGAAGTTTCATTAAAATCGGTTCATTTATTTAGAAAAAATAAGTACTTCGAAATTTGTATGAAAAGCCGTAAGGTGTAAACGCTCTTAAGGAGAGTTTTCCTATATTACGTGACCTTTGTATGTCAGCATAAAGACGTGCTAGACATAGGCCTCCCCAAGACTGTTCACGCGGCCCGATCTTGAGCCGCCCACATCCAATCACATCACGAGATCATCACAAGATAGTCCGTCCACCTAGTGGGAGGCCTGCCCATGCCCCATCGTTCAATACAAATAACCTATCTCGGTCGTATTACCTACTGTGGTTACCGAGACGAGTTCTCTGTAGGAACGGCTGCAGTTTCATGTTCGTTAGCATTTACATCATGGTATCAGATCAACTTGGCTTTGTGTTATTAATTTACCAACATGATTTCAGTTACGTGATTTTTTTTTGCAATTAATGATTTTGTTGCTTTGATTTATTTCTCTGTATATACATCGGTGTAGTGACGGATTAAGAATACGGAATGTCACTACCCCATATTATCTCATGGGTGTCGTAAGAGCCGACAGAGGGAGCATATTATGCAGAGAACAGCACTGTAAGAGAAGGAAAACTTGATACAAACCCTATACCAACCTGTTTGGCCAGCGTGGTATAGTAGGCCAATTCCTCCTTTCAAAGGAGAGGCCTAGTCCAGCAGTGGAATGTTAAAGGCTGATGATGATTTCTCTGTATACAAAATTTGCCTAGAAGAAATCGCTTTCTTATTGTAAATATCTTAGTGAAATTTAAGCATGTTTCTTTTTTATTCCTCTGTAACTATTCTTAATTAAACTCTTTTTTATTCTTTTTTAATTGTTTTTATTCTCTTTCTTTTTACTGTTCAAATCCTTGATACTACCCTATCTTACCTTACTTAGCTTTTATATCTTAGTGCATGTTAGTAGTAGTCTATTAGCGTTCGTTCCCTATACTTTAAAAGTATTAGACATGTTAACAGCTCGAATATTATCGTAGTTGTCAATATTTGTAGCTTCGTAGCTTCGCTCAATCTCATTGACAATGGTGATGGGTTAATACTTAATTTATTCTGTTTCATAACTAGCCAGCGACGAAGAAAATGCAGAAAAACCTTTTCCAGCGCAAGTTTTTCTCCAACAGCAGAATGTTAAGGCAGCATCCAAACCTACCCAAAGAGATACCCTTACCCAGGATATATTTTCACATTATCCGAGTCAATATACTCCTCTTCCTGGTACAAACCGAAAATCCCGTCGCAAATGTGTTCGCTGTTCTAGACGGACTTGCACTTTCTGCGTCGGTTGTAACCGTACCTTGTGTGCTTTCACATGCTTCCGTCCATATCATGTCGAGAAACAAGCATTGAGGGAATTGAATTGGCATTTTGAGCAGTTCTAAAATGTGGATGAAAGATTTAAATTTTAAGTAGGTCAACAGTCAGGTTGTAGCTGACAATGTAGTATCAGCATAAAAATATGCTTTTTATTTTAATTAACTTTGCATGTCTTCCAGGAATTAGTTACTGTTAAATATTTTTATTTTTATTTATTCTATGCGCTTCTTGCTTAATATCTTCGAGATGTTCCTTTAAACCAGTTAAACAATAGGCTTATGAAATACTCACTATTGTCGAAGATAAATATTTTAATAGCTAGCATCGAATCCATCATACAAAGGATAAATTAAATATAAGTATTTTCTTTAGTTTTCATTGGCCATGGGTTGTCGTGTAAACTCTGAGGTTTATTTTCTATTTCTACTGCGTGAACCGACTTAAAACGGCAAAAATCTGTCATAATAAGTTTATATCTCACTAGCCGGATATTATGACTCAGAATATTGTGTTAATTTACAGTGTTGCCGGCAGTGACCTCTAATATGAAGTACATATTTATAATACAGGTCATTGGTTGCAGGTATATCGTGGGTTTCATTTTTGTTTAAAATATTTTAAATGTAGGATTGATTTATGTTATTTTAAACATTAACGAAGAAAATAAATTTTATACAATGTTGATGTAAAGGTAAACTCAACCCTGGAAATTGTACCTACAAGGATAGTGTAGTATATACTAGTATATTATCTAATGGGCCAGAACTAGGGGTTTGCCCAATTGCAAATAATTTGCAATCATTGTATTAATTATGTTGCTTGTGCATTGTTGTTGTATTGCAAACTTACATGAATGTAGGTTTCTTCTATTTTACGTTGCTAATAATTGAAAACTGTTATTTCTGTTCATTTTGTTTGAATTCATGAATACATTTTATTTCTTGTTTTTATTGTTTGGTTTTATTGCATGTGTATGCACGCGTATAGTTGGTATTAATTCACATTTATTCAAAACCACTATAATCTACTCTACTACAATGCATGTTAGTCTAGTGATCTTCTCCCGTCTAGAGAGTTTAATTTTTAATAAAAATATTTAGTCTAACGCCAGTGATCCGTCGTAGTTTGAAAATATTAGCCTTGTCGAAATTTTGAATATTATCATTAGTTTTTGTAGCTATTTGCACGTTCTACATATACTTAATAGCACAGGTGATGGGTTAATTCTTAATTTAATGTATTTTCTTTCATAACTAGTCAACGACGAAGAAAATCAAGGCAAACGTTCACCGGCTAAAGTATTTATACAGCAAGGAAAACATGTCCTTACCCAAGATATATTCTCACATTATCCGGCTCACCACATTGTTCCTCCTGGTAGACAACTAAAGCCGCGTCGCTTATGTGTCCATTGTTCTAAGCGGACTCACACTTACTGCGTCGGTTGTAACCTTACCTTGTGCGCTTTCAAATGCTTCCGTCCTTATCATATTGAGAAACAAGAACTGAGAGAGTTGCATTGGCATTTTGAGGAGATCTGAGACATGGATAATGTAACCTATACCTAATGAAAGGGATATACATTTTAACTTACCAATGATACCTAATGTAGTTTTGTGGTAGCTATTTGCCATGCGACTTTTTGATCTTAATCCTCAATCATCCAAATTACGAGCTTCTGAAATGCTGGATTGGTCCATAAGACTCCTAACAATGTACAAGCGTCAAATTGGATAAACTATTTACTTGATTTAAAGTTCTATTGTATGTAGTATGTAGCTGATAAAAAACGAAGGCGATTCAAAATAAATAACTCCTACTTGCCCCATATATTACCTACTTTAAAAACAATATTAGTTTTTTTTTTTATTTCTGAGTTCTTATTGGATTTATTTTTATTCTTAATTGCTTTTAATAAAGAATCAATTTGAGTTCTTTTAAAAACAGTAATTAAAAAATGTATACTGACGGTTACAATGGTTGGTTCTGATCTGGAAACTTCCTCTACAGTAAATACGACAAAACTCTTCCTGTTAATGTAAAATGATGATATTGATTGATTAGATACAAAATAAGCTTTTCTTTTTTTTACTTGTGATAGGCTAACGTTTGACCGCGATCTCGCCTGATGTGATTTTCCTATGTCTTGTGATGTCAGAACCAAAATTTTCAAGTTGCTATTATTGCACACTTATTTTTTATTTCGTTGCATGTGCGTTTTTTCTTGTGCTTACATAAATGTATGTTCTTCTTCTGTTTTATGTTCAATAACTGAGGAATGTTTCTTTATCTTGCTTTTTAATAATGCTTTTGTAAATTTTATTTCTGATCTGCGTTTTATTATTTTTTATTGGCTAACTGTATGTTTCCTTAATAGTACATGGTGATCATTGATACTAATACACTTTTGCTCAAATGCAATGTTATTACACCGCATAATGCATGCATAGTCTATGGATTCTGATGGTCTACTTATTCGCAAATTCTAGAGGGGCGCAAAGTTCTCAAGGGTACAGTTAATGAAGCTAACGGGCGCGTTGAAACTCGCACCAGGTGCATTTAGTTATTTAGCTACTACCCTTCATCATCATCAGCCTTAAACTGTCCACTGCTGGACTAGGCCTCTCCTTTGAAAGGAGGAATTGGCCTACTATACCACGCTGGCCAAACGGGTTGGTATAGGGTTTGTATCAAGTTTTCCTTCTCTTACAGTGCTGTTCTCTGCATAATATGCTCCCTCTGTCGGCTCTTACGACACCCATGGGACGATACGGGGTGGTGACATTCTGTATTCTTAATCCGTAACCACACGGACACCACCCTTGTTGTTTGCTTGTTTCGTGTGAGTATATAGCGAACATGGCCTCACGATTCTTGTCCTAAGACAAGAACCGTGACCTACAGTGTGAAGTGCCCTCCAAAGCAGGGTAGCGCTCTGATGTAAATGCCAGACGTGGTGACCCATCCAAGTGGTGACCTGTGCCTGTTGCTTAATTTTGCTAATCTATTATAAACGACAAGCCAAGTCACGCTATGAGCACTGAGTCTAGGGTAACGTACATAAAGGAATAATTTATCACAAAAATTATTCAATGTATTTTTATATAAATTTTAAGATCATCTGCTTGTAGGCTTTAAGCTTTATAAATAATAAGGGATCCAATATAGAGCCCAATGGTGCGCCAAAAGTAATTACGAAATGGTCAGACGGTGACTCCTTATTTATCAACATTTTAACAATACCACATTAATTATTTTCAGAATCTCCCGTGTCGTCAGAAGAAGAACACCAAAGTTTGTTTGAAATTAACGGCAGCCCGAGAGATATAAAAAGAAAATATTTAAAAAACTTAGGAAAAGCCTATTTGAGTAGAAACGGAGTCCGAAGGGAAGCTAAGGTTCTAAAGCCTCCGTGTGCATCTACCTGCCGTCTTAAATGCTTCGAAAAATTTGATGCACAGAAACGTCAAAATATTTTCTCTTCTTTTTGGAAACTTGGGAATCACTGCAAGCAATGGGAATATATAGTCAAACATACTGAAGTATGTGATACGAAAATTCGTACAACTTCGAAATCTAGAAGAAAGAGAACTGTCAAATATTGGTTACCTTATATTGACTGTAAATCGGATGGAGCTAGTAAGATCTTTGTATGCAAAACAATGTTCTTAAGCACGCTTTCGTTAGGAGAGAAAATGGTGCAAACAGCTTTGTCAAAATGGCGTTCAGATAGCAGATCAGTGTCTCCCGATCGACGTGGTGGTGCTAGAGTTAGTGTGAAAGTGAAGTTAGGGTGAAAAATAATTGATTTGATTAAAAATATTTTTTTGTCATAAAATATCGATTTTACACCGCATTACTTGGATTTTTTTACTGACGATTTTATACCTATGTCTATATTTTAACCGGACAGACCACAAAAATAAATAGTAATTGTGTGTGTGTGTGATGTAGCTGTGGAAAATGAAATTATGTTATTGTTTATATAAAAACTGACCATTGCTGATTGTCAGGCAGAATAATGTTGTACAACATGTGTAAACACATGCGCTATAGTGCAATAGTTTGACACGCGCACCACGCTCATGTCACCGTTCTATTACTATTTATTTCTGTGGGACAGACACATAGAAAACACCGGCCCACCAAGTTTTATTTAAAATTGTTAAAATTGTTACTGTGCTTTTTATGAACCTATGAACAAATAAATAATTTGAATTTGACTTTAATCTGAGACGGTTATAAAGGTCGATTTTGACCTGGAAGCTACTTCAATTCAACCGTTTAAATAGTACAAGCCTTTGCCTATTTGTGTAAAGCAGGCTTCTATTGTGTGAGGAGATTCTAAGACTGGAATTTTTCAAGTTGCCATTAGTGCGTTTATTTCGTTGCATGTGGGTTTTTCATATGCTTAGTTTTCCTATTTTAAGTTACCAATAATAAAGTGATGTTTCTTTATGATGATATTAGACAATATTTTAATAAATTTTATTTTTGGACGGCGCGTTTTATATTATTTTATTTATTTATTTTATGCTTTATTTTACACCAGCGAATATAAGCGAAGTACAATGGACGGCCTTATTGCTTATAGCGATCTCTACCGGGCAACCTTTGGATGGAAATATTATTGGTCGGAAAATAGTGGTAGTTGTAGGTGTAACAGTTATAATACATAGATAACATAGATATCTCTATACACATCCATATATACCTATTAATAAACTCTACTCTAACATACAAAACATATACTGAATATATATATATATATATATATATATATATATATATATATATATATATATATAAAGGACATATATGTAGTTACACGCAAACTATAGCAATAGTAATACTAAAAATAAACTATAAAATAGTCTTGGATGCAGCTAGGATAACGTTAGGACAATGATGATTTGAATTACTTACAGTTCTTAATCAGGGCTGTTAAACTACCGGCATGAATGTGATTTGAAATCAGACAAGTATGCAGGCACATAGTGGACGTAACTTGTTTTAATACAAAATTGGTTATTTACTCTACTGCTACTTATACATAGCAAACGTAATTTATGACGATTTTCTCGTCACCGCCTGCGACTCGTCAACGACTGCCTCGTTGGTCTCGCGGCATAAATGTGCGCGTGGGATTGGGAGGTCTCGGGTTCGATTCCCGGGTCGGGCAATGTGGTATTGGGTTTTTCCGTTAGGAAATTCTCAGTAGCAGCACGGAGTCTGGTCATGTGCCCGGTACGGCAATAGGCTCGCCCCCTATTACGTGGGACCTAAAAATTCCTGGCGAAATGTGGATGTAATATTACACCTCTGCCTACCCCTTCGGGGATACAGGCGTGCGTCTATAAATAAATATAAAAAATAAAAAAAATCTCGTCACCGTTGTTTTTCTCAATATATTTGAAAAATATATATTTTCAGAATCTCCCGTGCCATCAAAAGAAGAGCAACAGCAAAATTTCTACGAAATTGGCAGAATAACAAACTTAGAGAAACCCCATTTGTGTAATAGTGGCGTCTGGACGGATGCTAAAGTTTTAAAACCACCGTGCGCATCTACCTGCCGTCTTAAATGCTTCCAAACTTTTGATGAGCAGAGACGTCAATATATTTTCTCTTCTTTTTGGAAACTTGGAGATCAGTCCAAACAATGGGAATACATAGTCGAACATACTGAAGTATGTGATACGAAAACTCCTATAACTTCAAAATCTAGAAGAAAAAAAACTATAAAATATTGGTTACCTTATATTGAACGTAACTCGTATGGAGCTAGTAAGATTTTTGTCTGCAAAGCGATGTTCCTTAATACGCTCTCGATAGGAGAGACAACAGTACAAACGGCTTTATCAAAATGGCATTCAGAATGAAGTTCAGTATTTTCAGCGTGGTGTTCTGTCTCCAGATCAGCGTAGTGAAACCAGAGTCATAGCATGTTATGTAAATATGGAAACGATACAAATCCAACACAGTGATTAACTTGCCATTTCCAGCTAAACGTTTCAGCCAATGAAATCTAGTTATATGCGAAACGGTTACTAAACAAAGATATCCGTTCCTGTCCGAACCCGTGAGAATTTCAGAAAATCTCTCAAGGGAATCCCTACGATCCCCGAGGAGCATACTTGTCAAATTTCAGCTTTATGTGCCCAATAGTTTTGGCTGTGCTTTCTCTGTCGGTCAGTCAGTAACGCAAGAATTATATGAAGGTAGCGGGATAGAAAGATAGAGGGAGGCCAAGGAAAAGATGGATAGACTGTGTGATGATGGATATAAAAGAGAAAGGAGTAAATGGATGACAGAGAAGTATGCAAGCGAAGGACGTACTGCGCCGAGCCCAAATCAATTGGGACCAGGACATGAAGATGATGAGGTATAAATAACTTAATCTTCGTCGTTTCGACCAGCGTACTTCGGTCTTGGTTGCGGGTAGTCTAGTGTAGGCTCAGCCATTAAGATCAGATTAGTACCAGTTCGAAACTTATATGACATGGAGAAATGGCGAAAGATGGAAAACAATGGTGGTTAGACTTCTTGTTTAGTTTGTGATTTCCATTAACAAAATAAGTTTACCAATTATGTGGGATGGGATAAAAGTGCGAAATTGGAACATTATTCCGTTTCTTCTAACTCAGCCTCCTTGCGTACCCTAGTTTCAAAATGGCGATATGACTAGAAAGTATACTTAGTTTGCGCTCTGGGCATATTGCACCGAAAAATTTTGAACATCTCTGATGGGACGAGCTCTTTCACCGAATTGTAAAGTATGTTTGTTTATAATTTGTTTGTGTTATGATGGGGTTGTCTTGTGTACTCATAAGGCCCAAAAAAATTAAGAAATAAATTTTGTCTCTTATCTTATTCTTTTTTATAAAAGTTGTAATTAGTTATGATTTTACTGCAGAATTTCAAATGTATAAAAAATCTATGTCTATACATGATAAGGATTTTGAAGCTAATAAAGTTGATTTCTGATAAATGTGTAGCAGTTTTATTAAATTTGCGGCGGAAACCGTAGTGGATTTAATGAGCAGGCCCTACACGCCTTATAATTATGAGCAAAGATATCCACAGCTGGACATGGCTTTCGCCAAGGTTTGCAATGAGCCCGCTTCTTATGGAACGTGGTTTTGCGGAAGGACGTGCGCGGCACCTTTAAAGTTACACTGCGAGTCGGTTAAATTTAAAGATGGCGCTTCCGGGAAAAAAATCGTAATAGCCGTATGTGACTAATTTCTTTTTTCTGTTTTCCAGGTTGCCATGAATTCGTCCAAGTAAATGGAAAGAATGTCTTACTACACGAGGGTTATACTTACTCCAAAAGTGGGCAGCTAAACTACTTTCGATATTGTTCAAGTAAAAAAACTAAGAAATGTCCAGCGAGGGTCAGATTACTAAAAGACGGAACCATAGGCATAGATAATAATTGTCATAATCATCCCCCACCGAATATAAAAAAATGTAGTAATGGCATTTATATTAGAATTTAAATCCTAAGTTGCGCTCAAATCTCCCACAAGCAAGTGCAGGAAACAAACTGGTATAACTCAAAAACTTATAAAAACATGGCGCTACGAAATTCAGTAAATAAACATAAAAAAAATATTTTTTCGCTTTTATTACCTTTGATTGGCCAATGGAAAATTATAAAATTCTGTGATATCTATTGTTTAGACATTTTGCCACTTAGAGGCAAAGGTGGAGGGCGAAGCACTACCATTACCATCTTGCAGTTTGTCTTCCAAGTATCTAATAAGAAACTTGAAAAGTCTATGCACAGACAATCAAGAAAAAAATGTTGACGCTTCAGACATTTTCGAGACAATTATGCCGAATTAATACATTTCACTGGTAACTTGATTTACCGAACGTTAAGATTTACAGTAAGTAGACTAAGTGGTCCAAAAGTGATCAATTTTCATTAAAATAAAAAAATCTGCATTATTAAGGTTGTATTTTTTTTTATAATCGGTTTTTGTAAATCTCCATCGTTATCCCTTAGGGATGCAGAGATCAGATGGCAGTCGCTCCATGGAAAAGCTAATATTCTGTCAAATCTGGTAAGACTAGTAAGCGGATCCTGGGCTCCAAGGCAAAGAGTCTTGAATGCAACTGGGAGAACGCTAGTACGGTGATGATATTGATGAGGTTTTCCTTTTTGCAGATAACTCGCCAATATTTACATACTCCAGGTTCGGCAGACCAGTGATAATTGTTGGTCGATACCGATACAACAAGAGATGTCAGAGCAAAGGGCCCCGAGCAAGATGGGCCTGCGTTAAAACCGGTGTGGGATGCAAGGCGATTATCATCACGGTGGATGATAGAATCATCCAATATGTACATGAACATAATCATTAACCGCCGGATTCAATTCGATCTATCCATGGATTTGAAGATTGTAGAGGCATATTGGACATAAGCTCCATACAAAATATGGCAAATATGTATCTCTAATCTCCATATCCATAGATAGATAATATATTCGGACCGGCCGTAAATGATTTTGAGATGTATATCTTATACTCTTATACTAATATATAAAGCTGAAGAGTTTGTTTGTTTGGTTGAATGCGCTAATCTCAGGAACAACTGGTCCGATTTGAAAAATTCTTTCAGTGTTAGATAGCCCATTTATCGAGGAAGGCTATAGGCTATAACATCGCGCTATGAGCCTCGGGAACAGAGTAGTAGCCTTAAATAACGCGGGTGTAACCGTTGGCATCCACTAGTTTATAATAAATGATTTATTTTGTTTTTATAAATAATAAATTATTTTGGGAGTGAGTTCGTTTTTATTTGTCCACTGACAGACGTTCCTCATCATCATTGTATTGGCCCATTGTGCTATTTCTCAGTTGAGTTTTCCGGATCTCAAGATCGCAACAAGGACACATAACAGGAAATCTCTGACTCCATGACTTCAGTCAAGATTTTTGCCTAACAGCCAATTTCGCTGTTTTGACATGACAAGCGTTATAACCAAGCTAAAAAATACTTTATTATTTTAGTACATCAGCCTATTACGATAAGCGTGGTGATAGGTAGGATCCATTTTGTTTTTAAATGAACCGTGTAAAATGAGCTCCGAGTAAAAAAGGACATTTATCTAAAAACGTGAAATATGTATATAATACAATGTTAGTGCACGGATGGTCTACTGGTCGAGTTTAGTTTCGAATTATGAACATATAAACTGACGGACTCATAAACTGCAGCAAAGTTCAGGATAACTTTGAAATGATTTTTTTAATAAGTATGCAAACTTTTAGATTAAATTATATAAAGAATAGAAAAAAAAGAAAAGAAAAGAAAAAAATATTTTGAAACAGCACATAGGACACATAATAGAAAGCAAGTAGGTAGGTACATATACAACAATTAGTAAACTTAAAGCATTTATATAAAAGAAAATAAATAAATAAAAACAAAAAAAAAAAGAAACAAAAAACAATTACAATAGAATATAGTGAGGTATGTGTCCCATCGCTGGCCAAAAAAGGTGGCTGGATCAGCACTATGTCCAGTGATGCTAGTGCATACCGGACGCTGGTATTCTTCCAGCCCCTTTCGGACATCCCGGATGCGCAACCATCGCCGTGCCGATCACAACATGCAATCCGTGTGAGGTGTTTCAGTGAATGTGTATTGTGTAATGTGTAGTGATTTATATATATATATATATATATATATATATATATATATATATATATATATATATATATATATATATATATATATATATATATATATATATATTATATATATATATTATATATATATAATATATATATATATATATATATTATATATATATATTATATATATAGATTATCTAATTAGTGAAAATATACACACATACTTAGTTGCATAAATAAAATAAAATAAATAAATATACCTATGAATAATATAGTTACATAATATAATCACATATAATTATAGAAGCGCGCCAAACTGTGGTGCAGACTCGCCGTCAGCTGATGTGTACCTATGCACGTACCTACATTAATTATATAGGTATACACATTGTTGCATATTCTAAATTATCGCCGCGTCCGCCTTGTCGGGAGGCGAGGGGCGAGCGGGTCCAACACTCGGCGCTCGCTCACGACGAAGCGGAGCAAGTGCACACACCATCAGAGGCGGTCACCTATGGTATACATGTATTCTCACGAACGCAAACATTCTGTTCCCATTGATAAATGACTCATTTACATACCCTATCAGTATCACCGGTGGTAGTGTTATCTCCATTTCTCCTCCGTACAAATTACGTAGATCACATCACTGCTTCCGTCACACATATTCGTATCGTAGGCATGTTTCAAAGGGCCAGGCTTGAGTATCGCTGCCCAGGCACAGTATGACAGTTATTTGCGAAATCTGAAATTCAAAACACTAGTTATTCCAACAGTCGTGTGTTTAAGTTCTGAAATACTAGTTGAATGTGTTTATAACGCAGCTGAAACTGCGTTATAAACAAATTCAATAAATAAATATTTAGAGATTTTAAAATTGCGTTATTAACACATTCAATAAATAAATATTTAGAGATTTTAGAATTAATTATTATGGTTACGACTTACCCATGTCTGAGTCTGTGCCAATATTATAATGATATACTTTCTAATTCATTTGATTCTTATCTTTGAGTAGGTATTAATTGTTTGTTGCGTGCGGGTGATTCATTGCGCGTATAACGTGCATAATTTCAAGTGCGATCGTCCGAGAAAAATGTTAGTGTCGCGTCAAGAGGCGGTGGTCACCTAGGTATAACTATGGAGACTGACTCTTAATCTTAAAAAAAAGCCAAATTAAAAAATAGAACTGCAATAAAACAAATGAATATAGCCGGGAAAAGAAAATTTACTCGTAGTATCAGATTTGCGTGTTATTTAGAGCAAAGTTTTAAATAATTGATTCGCATTGATTTTTTATTCTTTTGTCAATTGAATTATACCAGCAGAATTGTTGGGTTAGTTTTTTAACTCATCGAGAGTTTTTGAACCATAATATGGATACTTCGCCTGAACAAGCGGCTCAAATTGTAGCACTGGTACGGGAGGGCTTGGATCAACGAACGATTGGTAGAAATTTTAATTTAAACCAGCCAACGGTTTGTAGAATATACAGAAGGTTTAAGTTTAAGGATACAGGTTCTTACAGAGGAGACGTGGTACAGGCAGGACTCGAGCAACCACCGGTCGTGATGACCGAATTATTGTTACAACTTCCCTGCGAAATCTTATCCTCACGTCAGTTAACATCAAAACAGAGCTTAGTGAAGTGCGTGGAGTAAATGTGAGTGCACGAACAATAAGAAGAAGGTTAAAGGAACGGATATCACCCCTTTTAGACCATTACCATCTTGCAGTCTGTCTTCCAGGTATCTAATAAGAAACTTGAAAAATCTACACACAGACAATCAAGTAAAATAAAGTTGAAACTTCAGACATTTTTGAGACAATTATTCCGAATCGGTACATTTCACTGGTAACTTGATTTACCGAACGTTAAGATTTACAGTAAGTAGACTAAGTGGTCCAAAATTGATCAATTTTCATTAAAATAAAAAAAAATCTGCATTATTAAGGCTGTAATTTTATTTTTATAATCGGTTTTTGTAAATCTCCATCGTTATACCTTAGGGTTGCAGAGGTCAGATGGCAGTCGCTCCGTGGAAAAGCTAATAGTCTGTCAAATCTGGTAAGACTAGTAAACGGATCCTGGGCTCCAAGGCAAAGAGTCTTGAATGCAACTGGGAGAACGCTACTACAGTGATGATGTTGATGAGGTTTTCCTTTTTGCAGATAAAACGGCAATATTTACATACTCCAGGTTCGGCAGACCAGTGATAATTGTTGGTCGATACCGATACAACAAGAGGTGTCAGAGCAAAGGGCCCCGAGCAAGATGGGCCTGCGTCAAAACCAGTGTGGGATGCAAGGCGATTATCATCACGGTGGATGATAGAATCATCCAATATGTACATGAACATAATCATTAACCGCCGGATTCAATATTCGATCTATCCATGGATTTGAAGATTGTTGAGGCATATTTGACATAAGCTCCATACAACATATGCCATACTTTTAAAGTCTCACGCCTGTATTCCCGAAGGGGTAGGCAGAGGTGTAAATATTACACCCACATTTCGGCATGAATTTTTAGGTACCACGTAATAGGGGGCGAGCCTATTGCTTTTACCGGGCACTTCACCAGACTACGGGCTGCTACTGAGTATTCGGAAAAACCCAGTTTGCCCGACCCGGGAATCGAACCCGGGACCTCCGATCAGCAGTCGCATACCTACGCTATCTAGACCACGGAGTCAGATGTGTATCTCTTATCTCCATATCCATAGATAGATAATATATTCGGACCAGCCGTAAATGATTTTGAGATGTATATCTATAATAAGTGATTTATTTTGTTTTATAAATTATAAATTATTTTGGGAGTGAGTTCGTTTTTATTTGTCCACTGACAGACGTTCCTCATCATGATTGTATTGGCCCATTGTGCTATTTCTCAGTTGAGTTTTCCAGATCTCAGGATCGCAACCAGGACACATAACAGGAAATCTCTGACTCCATGACTTCAGTCAAGTTTTTTGCCTAACAGCCAATTTCGCGGTTTTGACATGACAAGCGTTATAGCCAAGCTAACAAATCCTTTATTAGTACATCAAGCCTTTATTACGATAAGCGTGGTGATAGGTAGGATCCATATTGTTTTTAAATGAACCTTGTAAAATTAGCTCCGAGTAAAAAAGGACATTTGTCTAAAAACGTGAAATACATAATACAATTTTAGTGCACGGATGGTCTATTGATCGAGTTGGGACGGAATATGTGAAACCTTCATATTTTAGTTTCGAATTATGAACTTATAGTTTGTGATAATAGATCTATCGAAAGTTTAAAGGTTGGACTATTTCTGTGACGGTCCTTCTCTTTTTTACCTTTTAATCTCTAACTCTAGTTTTAGTATCTCACATCAGTAGTAAAATCACTATGTTAGTTGCGTTAGCCAATCAGCTACCACCGCACTTAATACGTAAGTTAGCAATAAGTTCATTACCTCTACGAATACGGATTGATATCTTTATATTTTTAGGTATATGCGAGCTGATAAATATCAATGGTAAGAATGTATATTTATACGACAACTATACATATTCGAAGAGCGGGCATTCGTTACGTTTTCGATACTGTTCGAGCAAGAAGAAGAATTGTCGGGCAAGGATTATGTTTAACGATGATGGCTCTATAGGGCATGCGGATACAAGGCATAACCACCCACCACCGAAGATGATTAGGACCTCTAATGGAAAATACTTCAAAATTAGATGAATAAATTATATTCATTCACATATCGTTACATAGTATAAGGGAAATTGAAATTTTTAATATCGTAAGTTTAGTGAATCAGGTATTCATTATTTGAATAAGAGATTGGCTTTTAAAAGGCTATTATGTTGTTTTGTTATTAATGTTTATTTTTTGGGTAAATATTTTAATAGACAGGCAGTTTAATTTATAATTATTTTAGCTAATATTCATCACCATAAAGGGTTCAAGTTAGTAGTAAATTAATATTTTAAATAAAAGAAGGGTACAGTAGTTAGTTGTTTATCTATTTATTAAAAACATTTTACATTTTGTTCGCTGTGTAAATTACAATCCTGTATAAATGATATACTGTATAACGCTGATCCGGTTTTACTAAGAATGTATTGAATGATCTGAAAATGGAATTCTATTTCTAAGTCTATGCTATCGATTGATAGCATTCGAATAATCATCGAATTTAAATAAGGTATCTATAGGTGGTATTTGAATCACCAAACATGTAGTAATTCAATGTTCTTTCAGATATTCACTAATTTGTCTAAATGCAAACGAATAAATGATTTCAGTAATGATTATTATTGTTAGATACTTATGTAAATAGTAGGTGTTTGTTTTGATAATTCGTTCATTATATTGAAATATATTTAGTTGTATAAATTTTGTTATAAATTATATCTATATAAGTATGACGATTGCAATAAAAGTAAGATATTAGTTATGAAATGGTATTATTGGTTTCATTTGCTTTTTGTTGCTATTGATAAAATTGTCGTACAATACAATTATTTGTTTAACCTCTTACATACAACACCACCTAGTACCAAACTAAGCTGAGCTTGTAGTAGGGTTGAAGATAATGGATAAATCAAACTTATACACTTTTTATGTAAATAGGTACATATTATTCATAGAAACACCCAGACCAAGATAAAAAAATCCATGTTCACGCACACAAATGTTTGACTTGAGCGGAAATCAAACTCGCGAACTCCGGCGTAGCAGTTGTTAACACTCTCGCTACGCGTCACTAAATAATAACCAATCTTATTTATTAACCTTACATAAACCTTTTCAGATCAATATGAAGTTATCTCGATCAATGGGAAACAATTAATTTTGTTCGATAAACATACATATTCGAGGAGTGGCCCAACTGCCAAACACCGATTCTGCTCCAGCAAGCTATCCAAGAGTTGTCCTGCGAAAATAACTTTGACCAGTGATGGGAAACTAATTGGGACGTACGCGAATTGTCACAGTCATCCACCACCGAAGATTTATAAGGGCTCCAATGGACAATATTATAAAATTAGATAAAACATCATCAATGTCATAATTTTAAATTTTTTTATTTATAGTCCCACGCCAATCCCCGGGAAGGGGTAGGCAGAGGTGTAAATATTACACCCACATTTCGCCATGAATTTTCGGGTCCCACGTAATAGGGGGCGAGCCTATTGCCGTTACCGGGCACATCACCAGACTCCGGGCTGCTACTGAGTATTCGGAAAAACCCAGTAACAGTTTTGCCCGACTCGGGAATCGAACCCGGGACCTCCGATCAGCAGTCGCATACGCTATCCACTGGACCACGGAGGCATTGTCATAATCTCTGACTAAAAATGTCCACTGGTGAGCATATGTCTCGTCCAAGGCTTAAGCGGAGGATCTTGGATTTCCCGAGCGCGGGGATCGACAGACGGCTGAACGGGGCTTAATTTTTTTTATATGATTAAAATAATGAATAAATTCTACCCTTAGCCATCATTGTGTTCTATTCCTTACCTATGGCCGGGAATACGGATCGATCAAGCATCCTTCGCACGTACTGTACGGGAGCCTACCCTGTTGCATCGTCCGGTGCGTGGCCGCCATTCTATTGCGATAATGTAAATTAAATGTTTACGAGGGGTTCCGTGCGTGTTTTCTATTGTGATTCTTCACCCCAAAAGACAAGTGAAGTACTTACTATAATATCAACGGTGGATGTAATGTATATCGCATAAAATGTTAAAATTAACTTTTTTGAATAAAATAAAGTAGTTTTTCGATTTTACTCAACAAGAATTTAAATGATTTTCGTGATATCCATTTTATATCTATAAGATTAATAGCATTGTAGCTTTTACTTTTTTGTATTGTAGTGAATGTTTTACACATTTTCTAATAATTAGACAAAACTGTATCTAGATGATGTGAATCAAAACACACAATCATGGGGAAAATATAGTATGTATGTTGAATGGAACAGCAGTGTGTAATAAATAATAAATGGTTTTTTTTAATTCCTTATTATCTAAAATTCCTAATTGTAATTGTCCCAGATAACAATGTAAACTTGCCAAACTTGCAGCAAGTTTAAATTAAACTTGCTAGTTTCACTGTGACAAACTTGCATAAAGTTGATTTTTCAAAGGATTTGGATGACGACGGGCACATGTTGATAGTCGGTCGACCTCCTAGATACTGCAGGAGGTGCTCGACGACCAGCTGTTATCGGACCACCAACCTGTGCTCGTCGTTATCGAAATCCTTTGGAAAACAAACTTCATGCAAGTTTGATTTAAACTTGCTGCAAGTTTGTTGCTATCTGGGGTAGTAAATGTTTAAATGTAGTGGTATACCACTACGGTATCAACAGGTATATAGCTTGGTGCTGACGTAGGTAATTTTAATCTATTTTAAAGTTTTTAAGCGTCCAAATATGAACTAAGTAAATGAAAAAGCTAGAAGCAATATTTACATAGTCAAGGTCAAAATAATGTTCAAATTGACTATGTTAATATATTATTATTGCTTCCTTGCCATCCACCGATCACTAATGAGCCCGTTTTAATCAAAAACATACATCCTAAGAAAGAAAAAAATTGTGATTATCCATTTTTATTAACTTTACAAAACCTTTTCAGAAAAATTCGAAGTCATCACCATCGGCGCAAAGAAATTAATATTGTACAATCAACATACTTATTCGAAAAATGGCCGATTCCTATGTTGTTCTAGTAAACGATCAAGGTCCTGTCCAGCAAAAATAACTTTGACTTATGATGGGGAAGTAATCAAGACGCATGCAAACAGTCATAATCATCCACCACCAACTATTTGTAAAGGCTCCAATGGAAAATATTTTAAAGTAAAAACATTCTAAGTTTAGAAATGTATGTAAATAGCTGAAATTTCGTACGTGTTTCCTTTTTCTTGGCCACAAAATCTGAGTTTTGTACTTTACAATCAGCGGTGAATTGGTCTACGTAGGTATGCATAATAAATATTTCATGTAAAAGTGTTTTGAGAATTACAGCAGTGTCTAATATACCTACTTTTTTAGTGTGTGAGTACTGTTGTTTTATTTCCCTCATTTGAAAGACATGTGAATCATTTTAACTAGACAGCCTGGCAGTCTTGTCACTTTATGGTGGAATAGTCGATCCGGTAAGAAGTATATTTAAAATAAGTGTAATAAAATAACCCAATAAGAGGTTGAACCGATCTGTACTCATCTATCAATAGTTTTAGCTACTAAGCTGCAATTATTGATAGATATGTACAGTAATTTATAAGAAAAACTATTTTCAGATGGCGTACATCTTAAAATAATTATATTCCTTTTTTATTTGGTACAAAACTGCTAAAAACATTTTTTTGCCTTTTTGTCTCAAGAGCACTTCTTCAGCGTCTATCCTATAATCTAAATCACAGGGATGGAATGGTTGTCTATATTATCAACATTTTTAAGTATTAAATTTGTACTGTTATCGTTTTCAGAAAGACGACAAGAATTACGTGAACCGAACGAAACTAAAGTCCGAGGCGCAGTATTGGCCTACAGACGTGCTTCTAAGACAAAACGCATAGCTTCGATCCATTACCGACTCTGCCGCAACAAGAGAAGTTCTCGAGTCCAAGAAGATAATTGCCAACCGGAGGTCATTTTAGATGATGACGGGTTCACGGGACATGCCTATGCCTGTCCTGAACATCCACCGGCGAATGTTATTAAGACCGACGATGGGCAGATATTTAAAATACGATAAATAGTTTTGTGAAATGGGAAACTTGGACAGAAGTTTTCCTTTATTAATTGCATGTACTGAAGAAACATTTTTTTATATGCCGTCCCTAACGGGGTGAAAAAGTTCGTTTGAAAATCTACTGACATTTGGGCAACGGTTCCATAATTTTACAGCCAGTAAACTTAAACCCACACCGTGTAGTGACAGATTAAGAAAAGTGTGTCAGGCTTTCATTCTTCTCTTGCCCCGAGTAGACTTTTATATAGTTGTTTTATTGATATATTTTGCTCAGCTCAGCGATATATGCATATTAAAATTGCCGAGCTCTTAAAAATTTCACGTTTGAAATAGCGCATGCAGTTTGGTATAGTACCTAACTACCTATGTAGGCCACTTCTATAGATACCGTAAGTAGTAAAAATAGTAAAAATAAACGTAAAATTCAAAAGAAAATAATTTCTTCAAAAAATTAATTATATTCCTTTAAGTACTATTTGGCCGACGGAGAACGCACAGCTAAAACGACTGGGTGCAAGAAGCTAAAATGTGGCATGTGTGTTCCGTGGGGAGTGCAGGGAAGTATTAATGAATGATATCAAACAAAATTAAGGTGAGCACTCTTAGGAGATAAAAAATCGCGGAATTCGGCGGAACCGCTGGCGAACTCTACTAATGTGTTATTATTTGGGATCTGTGTCTTTAAATAAAATGTTACCTTTTAAGTGTTATATTAATGTTTAACTGTTGTAACAGAGCAGCTGCTATTTATAACTGTTCACATTTAACTGTTGTAGATTTTGTGTAGGTAGGTTTAAAGGAATGTTTGTGATAATTATCATGTATTGTAAACCATCTATCTCTATTTGGTACCATTGATGACAATATAGTGTATGTACTATGTCTTTAAATGTCAAAATTGTTACTGTTTTGTAAGGTTTTAATTAAAAAATATAAAAGTTCTTTTGTCTATTATCCTATGTTTTTTAAGTTTTCCCGCGTAGAATTAAATCCTGTGAAGCATTAGACCGTGTGAAACCTCCTTTATTTGGCGTAGTTTTCGTAAATTCCTACGCCACCTATACTGCCAAAATGTAGTTTAGTTTAACTACCTACAATATATTACATTTTGCAGGCACTAGCCGTCTGAACTATAACTTTTTGAGAGCATGCCAAAACAGTGAATGCTTGTTACAATCAATAAATTGCAATTGAATTGAGGTAATGTTATAATAATGTAAAACATGTTTCTCCTTCCAGGTCAATACGAATTTATAATAATCAATAATAAAAGCGTTCTTCTTTACAACAAGTATACGTATTCCAAAAACGGACCGGTTTCCCGCTATCGGTTTTGCTCCAGCAAATCTGCAAAGAACTGCCCAGCAAAAGTCATCTTAAACGAAGATGGAACTATGGTGCATACGAACACATCCCACAATCATCCTCCACCAAAATTATTTAAGACAAAAAGTGGAATGTATATAAGAATGTCGTAATTTACAAAAATACAAAAAGTGGTACCCATCAACGGGCAATGAAAATTGCTTAGCTTAATAGCGTCTATTACCGTAGTATAGTCCCTAATTTGAAATTCTTTGGCCTGGAATCGAAAATATGACTCTATACCGCGTGTGGTCACGGGAAAGGTGGAAGAACCACACCGCGTTGTGCTGGGAGGATGTGATAAAATCAGCAGTTGGAGACCGTCTACATAAATGCTCGAGGATGTCGACTTTTCGATCGAGATTTCGAAGAATCGTGAGGTGTAGCACTAACCGCTAAAGACCACTTTGTCCAGAGCGACGCGACTGAGAATAGGTTTATTACTATACCAATTTCTTATTTTAAAAGTAGCAAATATTTCTTAATAAATACTTGACTTGGACTGATGAAGGCATAAAGATGCCTTTGCTGTTTGTTTTTCCATCATTCGTTCTATAATTAAGTGTAATACGAAGTTTTTTGTTTTGGATTATATAACCTTCTCATTTTATTTATTAGTAATAAGCTTAAAAAGAAAACTGTATACCTACTATTTTAATAGAGGTATATTTTTATAACTATGTTAGTGTAAAATTGATTTGCTTAGCGGTGTGTAAATAATGATTCCATGCATCAGTATGCACGATATCATAACAGAAATTATTTTTGAGGAAACTGTGTCAACATCAGATTAAACTTTCTTGTCTATTTGAAGGATTTTGGAGTTTTCATAGTTTGCTAATATTGTATATGAATGGATTCTTTTGGACAAGAGACAAGGAATAAGTGTTAAAACATACCATTTCTAATCAATAAACAAATATATATTTCAACGCGTTTATTGTTTTATTACATACATAAATTCTTTTTATAAGCGGCTTGCATAGATAAATTTCACTAAAAGTGTGATCGATTGACCTTTTTTCGTGATTGTAACCGATGTAAGTTGGTTGTAAGACCGGGTCATCAGAGTTTAAAACAAGTACCTATATATGCAGTATAGACCCTTAGTGGCTACTTTTTACTGTTCCTACGGGATTTATACCACGTACCTTTGTTTTGAGTAACCGATATTTCGGCACTGTTGCAAGCGCCATGTTCACGGATGTACTGAAGTATTGCGGGTGGATGAATGTTTATAAACAAGTAAACCGGTCTACCCGCTTTCTTACTCGTTTATTGCGCGCACAACCACTACCACCGTTTTCACTTTCGCACTGTACTCGAACGCGAGTCACGACACAGTAGGAACAGTAAAAAGTAATGACAGTGACCATGAAAGTTTAAATTCCTATACCCTTAGTGGCTATTTTATCATTCAATCAGAAAACAACGAACTTTACTAGTATAACGTATTATACCGACACTAGAGGACGCCAGCAGCTACGCCTGCATTTTTTTTAAATTTACCTGTTTTGGCTGATCCCGTGGGAATTTCGGGCAATCCCTTCTTAGTGCACCCCTACGGTCCCCAAGGAACATACATGCCAAATTTCAGCTTCCTGCGCCCAATAGTTTCGGCTGTAGCGTGTCTGTCAGTCAGTCAGTAACGCAAGGATTTTATATATTAAGATTATAAGCTTCACCGAACTAGCAAACAAATCTTAAAAACTGAGAGTGTACCTACTTGGAAGTAAGATTTACTTTCGAAGAAAATTACTCTCAAAAATCATGTCTAGCATTGCATTATATACAGCTTTACCATTTTTACTAACCCGCCTTTTTGTTTTAGATCACAGCTTCATCTCACTCAACGGGAAGAAAGTATTGTATTATCAAAGATACACGTATTCAAAAAAAGGCTCTTCTGGTTTGCAGCAGTACTGCTCAAAGAAAGCATCTTTCAACTGTCCAGCTAAAGTCTTCTTGAACAAGGACTTGTCTATTGCCAAGGTGTATACGAGACATAATCATGCACCTACGCCGATTTTCAAAGCGCCCGATGGAACATATCATACTGCATTAGTGATTCAAAAGTTGAATGTTTAATGCCAAATTTTTTTTTTTCTGTTCTTTTAATATTATATTAATCGATGTAATACATGAAATGCTTGATCTTACATATAAAGTAGAAAAATGCATGTTAATGTTTATCAATCGTTTTCAACATAATCATTTTAAGAGCAAATATTATACCTATTAGACTTTTTATGTATATTGAGTTTGATCAAAATAAATAATCATGTAAACGAGATTAAATTCAACGAACGCGAAAGTATTATACCTAATCAAAAGATACTGTATTCGAAATTGTAACTAGTTGCCTGCGATCTAGGTAAGAGCTACTCAACCTTTGCAAAGGGAGGAAAACTGGACGGCTCTGTCTGTCTTCTCCCGGGGCTCTGGTTGGCAGTCGGGTGGTTTTTAATGGTAACGGCTCAATTTTCCCCTAGAGCCGGAGTGTCAACGAATATATCCACGTCGTAACAAAAAAAAATGCTACTTAACCTTATAGCTATGAACCTCTTTTAAATATACTAAACAATCGTGACCTTCTTACTTAGTTCTCCCCTATTACTTTTCCCACCTGCCTAACTCAGTTTTCTTGCACTAGAAAAAAATAGGGCCTTTATAGCAAACAGTGCTTGTAGAAAATCGGCAGCTATATACATACCTATAAGGTTTAATGCGAAAGAATTTTATTCTTTCGCTTTAACCCTTCGTCAAATATCATGAAGTACTCATAGTATCCATTTTGAGTATCCCTAACTACACTAACAGCTAACAATAGTGAGCTTTATCTTTCGTCAAATCGATGCGTAGTTATTGTGTCAATTTCTATTTGCAAGCGATGGTTACCTTTAATTGTATGTGTGGTTTAAATTGTGTTCTAATCGTATTATTAATATTACTTTCAATTAATAAATTATTTTTGTGTACAACATTTGTCTTTATATGTATAGCATCCACCATAACAGGTACCCAAACTAATAACATAACACAAAACAACACGCCTTTATGCCCGAAAGGGGTAGGCAGAGGAGTAAAACACACCCACACTTCTCCAGTTATGTTTCGGTCCCAATATAATAAGGGGCGAGCCTATTGCCATCTAACGGGCACGTATACTAACTGAAACTTGTTATTAATACTATTCAGCATTCTTATTTTTATTATTCAGTCTAGGCGTTAGAGATTTAAAAATGTTGAACACTGTGTAACATAATACAGTACTCTTTTGCTTGTGGAACATGCACTGAATTGGTGTGTTACGTACTGTGTGTTTTTAAAGTTCACTGTTTCATATTATACCCTACAGTTTTTGATAATTATCAAAAACTATAGTGTATGTACTGTAAATACCTGTCTGATGGCTTAGGCTGACATGCTTATGCATACACCTTCTGATGGCGTGGAGCCATAGTGATACAGATCGTGCTGGCTCCCTCAATCAAGGCTGAGCTGTACGGTGGCTGTTGAATGCGGGCCATCAGTGGGCTGAGTCAGTCAAACGCGTCAGACGCTACCTCACATTGTAATTGCACACTAAACACGTCTCATGTCTGGACTTAAAAAATAAGAAAAGATGAAAGAAATTGAAGTGACAAAAAAAAGCATTGACCCTGAGTTTGTTTCGGCCTTTATTCTCAAGAAGTCATTTAGCTAGGAAAAGCCGGCATCATCTAGAATAGGGTTTTGACTTGTATAAGTGTTGTAAACAACCAAAATGCAGAAATAAATATGTCTTTATGTACGTCATGAGTATTATACCTACTTATATTAAGGTCTTATGGCAATGTTTTTTTTTCAGATGAACATATATTTATCACTCTAAACAACAAAAGAGTGCTGCTGTACAAAAATTTCACATACTCAAAAAGAGGCGGCTCGGAACTGCACCAGTACTGTTCGAAGAAGAAGTCTTTGAAGTGTCCGGCGAAAATAGTGCTAAACATCGATGGAACTATAAAGAGTAGCGATATGCGACATAATCATCCACCACCGACTATAAAACGCGCTTCTAATGGGCTTTACTATATGTTTGCCTCTACTTAGTATTATAAATATAAGTTCACGCCTTTATCCCCGATGGGGTAGGCGGAGGCGTGATGTACACCCACACTTCGCCAGTTATGGTTTGGTCCCATTGTAATAGGAGGTGAGCCGATTGCCATCTACCGGGCACATTATTAAGCGAGCGATAATTAAACATTTTAAATGCACACACATAATTATGTAACTTCGAACGTGGGGATCGAACCCGAGACCATCGTCTCGGCAGTCCGTTAATATAATTTTATTTAAAAATACTTTGCATTTTGTGTCGAATGTGATGAAGGTTACACAGAAACAAAATAAAATTTGGGGATCATACGAAATTATGTCCTGTCATGCAGATTATAAATTACTTGAATACGCACATGATAACGACCCTTGAGTATTGCACACCGTGGATCCGAACCGAAATCCTTCAGATTGGCAGTCTTTTAAGCTCTCCACTGAACCTTCACTACTCCTTGATATCTTAGTATTTAGGACGTAACTTTAATCATAAGTCTGGTCGCCATAATACCACTATTCTGTGTTGTTTGGTATCACTTGCCTGTGTGTACGTATAATGTAATTAATGTCTGCAAATTATTACAATAAAATACCGACATAAAAAATTACAAACATCAGTGTTTTCTTAAATTTTCTTCTTTCTTTTAATTTTCCGTAAATTTAGCAGTAACCTTGATGACATTTTTTCATTGAATACACGGTTGGCGTAGTGGTTTAAGCGGTTGCCTCGCCGTTTGAAACTGCCCGCAGTTTTGTGGGTTCGATTCCCACACGAGACAACACTTTGTGTAATTCATAAATTGTTGTTTCGAGTCTGGGTGTTCATTGTGTCCGTTAATGTGTGTATGTTTGTGAAAGTCCCCCGCAACACAGGATGTAGTCCTAATGCGGGAGTCGTCTTATAAAAAAAAACAAATAAAGACATGACTGGGTGGTAGATGTCTCGATTTTGATGCACCAATGTTAGCCTACACAGATCTCTATCTCCCCAATCATATCTCTATATGGCTGGTTTTGATATGCTATTGCCAATAATGCAATCATATCAATTTCTTGTACTTACCATTTTTGTCTAAAACCTGCAGTTAGCACAGATTGTTTAGTTCTGTATCGCCAGCTAATCTTGGACAATCACAGGATGTAAAGACCAACAATAATGCATTATTATGGAATAAATTACTTGTGGAAGTTGTGTTAAGGAAAATATTTTTAGAATATATCAGTTCAGGATGATAAATCCTAAATATATAGGATCACTTACAAGCACTCATTGCCAGTCTATCACCAGCATGTGAAAATTAAATGATTGCAAGTGTACATCTGTGTTTTAATGAGTAACAGTCAACAAATTTCTCAAAACTCCTTAGTCAACGTAATATCTACTAGGGGATACGAGTGCTCTCCTGGTATTGTGAACTGTAAAATGTTTACAAATCTCGAGTTTTATATTTACCCAATATGGTAAGAAATTCTTTTGAGAGAGAGATATTTTCAACAGATGATTTCAGTCTGTCTTTTTGCAGGTGGTATGCCGTACAAAATTGTGCCATCAGGAAAAGGGAAGCACCTGCTTTTAGTGCAAGGCAATACATTCTCAGTCCAGGGTTGTAACAAACTGACTTACTACTGTTCAAAGAAGGCGAAGACAGGTTGCAAAGCGAAAGTGTGGTTTAATCACGCCCGTCAGATCTTATCGACTTACCTGCTACATAACCATCCGCCTCCTATAATCCATGAAACAGCTTCTGGCGCTTTAGTTAGACTTTCATAGCCAATGATTTTGAATCAAGTTATATATACAGGGTGATTCAAAAGTCGTGTAATTCCTTTGAACCACATGATCTGCTGGTGATATAGAATGACCCTAACCATATATTTATTTTTCTAGATTTTTTTTCGAAAAAAAAAATGTACATGTTCAAGGATAAAAATTATGTTCAAGATATGTCCATCTAATGCATTTTTGATAATCGATAAAACTAAAACGTTAAACCGTTTTGACAAAATTTTGTTATGTTTCTAAAGTTATAGTCATAACTTTTACAAATGTATTAGGTTCTCGTGATTGATTTTACCAACTTACCTAATTGTGGATACCTACATACATACTATATCCTTTTTTCGTGTATGCAAAATTTTGTGGTCATTAATTACGATTTAAAAATAAAGTATTATTCGTGTTTATTATCTTAGTTAAAGATTAAGGTTACATGGCGCCTTAACAATAAAAATAATAATACATATATCCAAATTGGTGATTGGTTTGACAAAAGTTGAGATGTTGTTTTATTTTTTGAATGACATAGAAGAAACACGCAAACTGAATGTAACATTTTCATGAAAAATCTACGACTGTTATTTGGCAAATTTAAAGGAAGTAAGTACATTGAGCCAAAATTTCACTATTAAAACTCTTTGTTATTGACCTTTTTAATTAAATGTGTGAAACTCTTTATGGATATGTATTACTAGACAAGATGAGCCCGCGTTATTTAACGTCACATAACATAACATTTTAACGTAACATTTTGTCTGGGTCAAAGTTCAACTTTGTATGAAACAGTTGATATTTTTTTCGCGATTTCGCAAAAGTTCCAGAACAAAAGTTATTCATAATGATGAATATAACCACCCTCTAAGAGGTTAACGTAGTTTTACAAATAAACCTGTTTATCCCATAGCCTTCCTCGATAAAAGGGCTTTCTAACACTGAAATAATTTTTCAAATCGGACCAGTAGCTCCTGAGATTAGCGCGTTCAAGGAAACAAACAAACAAGCTCTTCAGCTATATATATTAGTACTAGAGGATGTCCGCGGCTACACTCGCGTTATTTTAGGCTACTTCTCTGCTGCCATCGCTTATAGCGTGATGTTATATAGCCTATGCCTTCCTCGATAAATCGGCTATCTAACACTGAAAGATTTTTTCAAATCGGAGCAGTAGTTCCTGGGATTATCGCGTTCAACCAAACAAACAAACAAACAAACGAACTCTAGCTTTATCCTATATCCTAATATAGGATAAGATTAGATTAGATTATTTAGTGTTCACACGTGTCGCATGTGTTGGCCTCTAGCGGCAGTTTTGTAGGCAGGGTATTTAGACTTCATTGAGTGGTGACGTCCAATGAGTGGTGTGCGTAGTGAGTGACCGAATTTGTACAAAAATATTAAATTTTTGCCTTTATGTGTGTGGGATTTAAAAATATACAGTGTGCTATATTTATTATTATCGACCGTTTATAATTACTTATTACTTTGGTACTAATTTAGTGTATTTCTTTTAGATTACAGTATGAGATTCATAAAAACTCGCCACGGTGGGCATCTTCTGTTACTCAACAACTACACGTATTCCAGGACAAACAAAAACTCGTACATATTCTACTGTTCTAGTAAAATGTCCAGAGGTTGCAAGGCCAAAGTTAAATTAGACCAGCAAAACAACCTAATAACGTATAACTTGGAACATACTCATCCTGAACCTTTTTTGCAATTGAGTTAAATTTATTTACTTCAAATTATATTTTAACTTCTATATTATAATTTAAGTGTGGATGATGATAAAAAGCCGTTGCATTGAAACAAGTGTACAGTAGACATGAAAACATTTCAAAACCTCAAAAATTATAAAAAAATATAAGTAAGTAACACAGAGAGCTTGTTGCAACACTACATATAGAATTTGATTGCTGAACAATATGAACAAAGTGGAAATAATATTTACTGAAAAGATACGCTGAGAAAATTAAGTCAAGTAATGTAAAAATCAATGCATAATCATATCATATATATGCCTTATCTACGTCAATGAAACCTAAAGCCAAAGATTAATAGATGGTGCCGAACTGAAAGAAATTAAAATTATTTTATAGACTAAACGTAAAGATACGTTATTTGAAACATTCTCTAGAAAGAAATAATAACATCATACAATATTATGTAGTGGGTCTTAGTCGCGATAATTTACTTATATATCAAGGCATAAATATAAATAATAAAAGTCCCTCCGCGACCGTTGCAAGCCGGTAGAAACGCAGGAGACTAACAGAGGTATTTTTTTTATTTATTGTCTCACGCCTGTATCCCTGAAGGGGTAGGCAGAGGTGTAAATATTACACCCACACTTCGCCATGAATTTTTAAGTCCCACGTAATAGGGGGCGAGCCTATTGCCGTTACCGGGCACATCACCAGACTCCGGGCTGCTACTGAGTATTCGGAAAAACCCAGTAACACTTATGCCCGACCCGGGACCTCCGATCAGCAATCGCATACGCTATCCACTGGACCACGGAGGCAGTCAGGAGAGGTATTTATGCCTTGAAATAAGTAAATTATCGCGACTAAGATCCGCTAAATAACATTGTATGATGTAAGTATACAAATCACGAAAGTTTAATAAGGAAGAATAGTATTTTGTTTCGAGTTTATGATGCTAAAGGCCAGTTTACACCGATAAGCCCCAGTAAAATAATTTACATGTCGTTTTTTTAATTTATCTGGATGTTATTGCTTATCCAGAGTGATGATTCTGGCCATAAATATTTTATTCTCTGAATTCCAAAATTGAAGTTTGGAGTAAGTATCTTAAAAACCAAAGTTAAGTTATATAAAATTATATGAAGAGGCAGCAGATTGTGATTTTTATGTTAATGTTTTTTTTTTAATTGTATACATATATTTATAGACTATACATATAGTTCTTGTTCAAGTTTTGTATATCGTGATTTTGCATGTGATGTTTGAGTAATAAAATTTATAATCCAGCAGTAGCTTTAGATGTACTTAACCCTTGTCTTGGCTCCTTCTCGAATGTTTGATTATGTAATTATTTTAATTTTGAACTTTCTTTCCCTTCTGTTTTCGCATGAGTGAGTGGCCATCTATAGTGTAGGAGTCTGAACTAAAATTAATGACCTCATTGATGAGGATGTTGACTGACCTCATTGATGAAGACGTTGACTGACTTTTCAGTAGCAACCTTGCTTAAGGCTCCTACTTACGAGCTGGTGGCACGGCTGCCGGCATTGCCGCACGAAGGAGCCGGCGGCCATGCAACTGAAATGATGCCCGTCGGCTTTCTGCGGCAGATGCCCGGGAAAAGCCGGCGGCCCTTGCCGCCGCGGGCGCTGTGTGTGTACCTATAGATACTAACCCCCATTTAGCACGATTGATACGATGACAAAGTATATAATTATGATGTTCATATAACCATTGTTTCCAGGCCCACCCTACCAAATGATTTATTCCTCCCGAGGAGTTCAACTACTGATGGTAGCCGATCACACATTCTCAAGGGTCAACAGATCTTCGTATATGTGGCGATGTTCAAGCAGGGCCTCCAAGTGTTGCGAAGCCAAACTGACCTTCAAGGGGGACAAAGTCATCGAACCATGTAACCTAGAACATAATCATCCACCGCCTAGGTATTATAAGAACCAAAATGGGTCCTATATAAAATGGTAGAAGGATTTGTACAGGTATTCTTATGAATGAAAATCTTTAAAGATATACGAGTCTAAATAAACTATTTATTTATTTATTATTACTATTTACTATTAGTAATATATTGACTTTTAAGTAATATCACAAAAACCTTTTAAGTAATATCACTCTATGATGAACTGTTTAGATATTTAGTCGTATCTTGTGTGTGATTAATTATTATTACCATTTCCTGTACCTATTCAGTTGCGTTTTTGTGATTATATATTTTTTTATTACTTAATCTTAAATTTAATATGAAGTGAAAATGTAGTCTCATATAAAATATTATTACAATTTGTTTAGATGAAGAGAATATGTTGTAATTTACTGCAGTTTTCTGAACGTCGTTAAGTCCATTATTTTCTGTTTGTTTGTATTCTAAGGATTTAGCCATACTATATCGTTATATAAATGTGAAGATGACTTTCTCTTTTATTTTTGTTTCCTTATCACCATATGCATCGAGTCAATTAGCACCATAGTCATTATTGTTCAGTAATTTTTCATAATGTAAAATATATTAGGTTTAGTACCTATTTATAAACGTTGTTTGATTTTGATTCTTTACCACTCCACTGGGCTACGTTCAATTCCCAGTAACCCCAGGCACACACCTCTGACTTTTCGAAGTTATGTGTTACTGCGTTCCATCGCGGCGGGCCGCCGCCGGCTAGTGAGGACCGGTTCTTCGGCCGACCCCGCCTGCGCGCCGCACTCCACTCACTCGTTGTACATCGCACCGCACACACGCTACGGCCATATACATTATATTGTACCACGACCTATAGAAATACAGTCTTCCTACCAGATATTGAAGCCTTTTCATTAGCCTAGACCACCAGCATCACATCTGGAGCTAGGCACTTATATAGATGGTCCTTCGCATGCAAGAATCGCCGTCTTAAAGCTGTGTGTCTTCAAGCAAATTTTTTCCTGTGGACTTCGGATTGTCGCCGGCCGCTTGCGCAACGAACACGTTGGAGGTCACTTGGAGGACAATCTACCCGAGGAATAAAAATTTTCTGAGTGAGTCCGTTCCATATCCTTTCTTTACCTTGTTTTCTCCTTTATTCCAGGAATTTAAAATAGTGCTATTGCGGATCAGGCATGTTGATCTCAAATCAAATCAAAATCATTTATTCATCTAGGCCACTAAGTGACGCTTATGAACGTCAAAATTTAAGTTAATTACTTAATGATTCTACATTTACATTTACTGCCACGTTCGCAATGCAATAGGTAGAACCACGAGAAAGAACGGGCAATAAAACTCATGGCCACTCTTTTCAAACAAATATAATGGTGGTACATTTTATTTTTGTAAGGAGCTGCAACTGTTTCACATTGTAGACATCTACTAGTAAAATTTTTAGTAGCTATTGATATCATACTCAAGCAGTAAATGATGTTCATATGGTAAGCCTCCCAAAGTAAATATGGTGAAACAGGAGCATCCACTTACGTCTTTTTAATGTAGGCAACTCGTGAACATGGTCAGAACTATGGTAGAAGTGAATGAAGCAGAAAGTAACGGTATTATGAAACCAAAGCAATCGACAACCTATTAGTTAGCCCATGACCACGAGTTACCCACATTTTACAAATCCGCAAAGTTATTATGAAAGTGTGGAACATGAATGCAAAATATCGTATGAAATGAGAATATCGTAATTAACTACACTATAAAATAAAACTACTAATTATTGACCTAGTCAAAAGCGAAGAACTACTTCCAAGCGCTCCTGTCATCAAAATAATCCTTCAAACTGTAATATGCCTTATTTATAAGATTCTTTTTAACTTCTGCCTGAAACGAACTTAATGGCAAGTCTAAAATATAAGTTGGTAATTTATTGTATATGCGAATACTGAGCCCAATAAAAGAGCTATGCGTTTTGTGCAAACGAAAATACGGAACACATAATTTATGTCTATTTCTAGTATTGATATTGTGTCTGTCACTATTCATTTTATAAGAATTTATGTTTAGTCTTACATGCATAACACTGGCATAAATATATTGTGACGCTACTGTAAGAATACCAATAGTTTTAAATTTTTCTTTGAGTGAGACTCTTGTCTTTAACTGGTAAATGGCCCTAACTGCCCGTTTCTGCAATATAAAAATATTTTGGATATCAGCAGCTCTACCCCATAACAATATGCCATATGACATAACACTATGAAAATAACTAAAATAAACCAATCTAGCCGTATCGACATCGGTCAACCTACGAACCTTCTTAACGGCATAAGCAGCTGAGCTAAGTTTCCCTGAGAGATATGTAACATGCGCACCCCATTGTAACTTCGAATCAAGTGTTAATCCTAGAAATAATGTGGATTCAGTTGTTTCGAGTACATCGTCATTTAAAACTATGTTAGGACCAAGGTTTCTGACATTAGGCAGAGCAAACTTAACACATTTTGTTTTTTTGGCGTTCAGTACTAGATTGTTTACATTAAACCATTTAGTCACTTGAATGAGTGCACTGTTTATTTCGTTAAAGTGTTCCTTATTTCTATCTTCTTTAAATATCAAAGAAGTATCGTCAGCAAACAGTACAACGTCACAAATGTTTCTCAAGTAAAAAGGTAAATCGTTTATGTAAACAAGAAACAAGAAAGGCCCTAGGATGCTGCCCTGTGGCACTCCTAAATCAACAGGTAAGCCACTGGATTTTGAGCCATTTATTTCAACACATTGGATCCTGTCACTTAAGTACGACTTAATGACATCCAATGCTTTAGTCTGGACGCCGTAATGTCTAAGCTTGCACAAGAGCGTTTCATGGCAGACACAATCGAATGCTTTCGAAAGGTCGCAGAACACACCAACAGCATTTTGGGAATTCTCCCAAGCACTGTAGATATGTTTGAGTAACGCTACTCCTGCATCTGTTGTCGAAAGACCCTTGGTAAAACCATATTGCTCACCATAATAGCCTATTCTTACAGCTATAAATCATTTTCATAATTACTTACATTTCTTTTTAATAACAATCATACAAATATTGCCAAAATATTAAAATACGTTCATCAAGTATTCGCATTATTACTTCATTTATGCAAAACAAATAGTTTTATGCTTAATGATTTTATCGCACTTCGTCGCTTACCTACGATCCATTGTGTCGACCGGTTTTATGACCCATCTATTGTTCTCGCAACAGCTGTGAATCACCGTTAGCTTTGTGTAAATAACTCATTGAGTTATTTAAATTCATTATTACATTATTTTATGCTGCCGATTTTTCCATTAATACCTACCTACCTACCTTTCGCTTTTTTTGCACTTTGCACATTTAGTTAAAACTTCTTAATATGTCTGATGCTAAACTTAAGGATCTTGTAAGGAAGCGTGGCAGTTATAAAGCAAAGCTTACGTCTTTTATAACCTTTCTTAAATTCTTACCAAGTACCGACTTAGATGCTTTTCAATCATCCGAGCTTCAATGCCGGCTTGACCAAATGGAGATACTATATAAGGAATTCGACGCGTTACAGATGGAATTGGAGATGTTGTCCGATAATACGGGCGACCAGTACATCGAGCGTGAACAGTTTGAGGGTCTGTACTACGCGCAGTTGGGCCACGCAAAGGCAATGCTTGTGCCTTCGTGCTCCTCTGCGCCAGCTTCAGCCAACGGTGCAGACGATACCATCCAACACGACTCTGGTTGCAAGCACGATTTCGTCCGGCTACCCAAGATAGACTTGCCTCACTTCAACGGGGACTATCAGCACTGGCTTGAATGCCGAGATACGTATATTGCCTTAATACATAACAATAACAGTATACCTACAATCAATTAATAAATTTCATTATCTACGTGCTGCTTTGAGAGGTAGCGCGTCTTTAGTAATCAAAAGCATCGATTTTAAATCTGCCATACAACTATGCCATCGCTTGGCAGTTGTTATTAGAACGTTACAATAACGAAAGGTTGCTTGTAAATAACCACTTACATTCATTATTTAATTTTAACTCCATTCAAAAAGAATCTTGCAGTTCTTTACGTAGCATGGTTGATACAATTTATAAAAACTTAAGGGCTCTTTACACTCTCGGCCAGCCCACAGAACATTGGGACACTTTAATTATATACATGATGTCTAAGAAATTAGATTCTGTCAGTAGCCGAGAGTGGGAAGAACATAAAAACATTCTAGATACATTACCAAATTTAAAACATTTCACAAAATTCTTATGTAACAGAGCAGACTTACTCGAAACCTTATATGACAATAAAAACTTAAAATCTATTTGCAACACAAACACTAAACAAAACTACGATACAAATACAAAAACAAATCACCTTACAAATACAAAACCTATTTACACTAAAACTGACAAGTCAACATGTCCTTTATGTTCTCAAAGTCACTTTTTGTTCAATTGTCAATCTTTTAGAAATCTTGATGTCGACTCAAGGGTCAAAAAAGCTTCAGAATGTAATGTTTGTATGAATTGTCTACGTCCTGGTCATACAGAAAACCGTTGTAAACTATCACATTGCAAATATTGCAAACACAGACATAATACTCTTTTACATAAGGATACAGCAACAAACAATGACCAAAATATTGCTTTATCTACCAACACTGAACCACAAACTAATCAGGCATTCGTACTATTATCCACAGCTTTGGCAAAGGTGGCAGACGTCAATGGAAGGCTTCATACAGTCCGACTTCTACTGGACAACGGCAGTTCTTCCAATTTTGTCACTGAAAGCCTCTGTGATAAGCTTGGCGTGGTAAAACGAAGCACTAGCTCAACCATCTCAGGTATTAACGGTCTTATTTCTAGTACCTCCGAGAGTTGTAGTCTTAATGTGCAATCTTTTTATGGTAGTTATCGGGCGAGCATAAACTGTCTTATTTTACCGATGATTACGCAAAAGCTACCTGGCTCTTATGTAGATAAAAACATTATATATATCCCGCCAGGCCTTCAGCTAGCAGACCCAACATTCAACATACCCTCAGCAATTGACATTCTTGTTGGTGCCGAGGTCTTCTGGGACGTCTTAGGTTCCGATTCAATAAATTTAGGTAAACATAAACCTAAATTACATTCATCAAAGTTAGGTTGGCTTATTTCGGGCTGTGTATATCAGTCTCGCCTTCATCAACCTGCCTTATGTAATTTCTTAACGGACAAGGAGTCTGAGCAATTTAGTCGCTTGTGGGAGCTTGAATCTGTGTCCAGTAAGAATAGTTTCTCTACAGAAGAGCAAGCTTGCGAAAAGTTGTTTCAAGAGACGACACAACGTAATCAGCTTGGTCAATTTGTCGTCACCATCCCATTGAGGGAATCGCCTGAGTGCTTAGGTGACTCTTATGCGATGGCCAAGCGTCGATTTATATCCTTAGAGCGAAGATTTGATCGTGACCCTGTCTTTAAAAACAGATATTTACAATTTATCAAAGAATATATTGATCTTAATCACATGACACAAAATTCATCATTAAAACATTCTAAATTTAATTATTTCATGCCTCATCATGGTGTTGTGCGAGAGTCCAGTACAACTACAAAACTTCGAGTAGTTTACGACGCATCGGCATCCAGCACCTCAGGCAAATCCTTTAACGATATACAGATAGTAGGTCCCACTGTTCAAGAGGATTTATTGTCCATACTCTTAAGGTACAGACAGCATCAATTTGTTGTAACAGGTGACATTGAAAAAATGTACAGAGCTATTTTAATCCATCCTTCGCAGCGCTCGTTGCAGCAAATTGTCTTTAGGTTTGATTCCTCAGAGCCTTTACGGACATATACTTTGAATACAGTGACGTACGGTACGGCATCAGCACCGTACTTAGCTACCAAATGCTTAGTATCTCTTGCAGACCAATGTTCAGATCCTAAAGTAAGTGAGTCCATCAAGCGAGACTTTTACGTCGACAATTATTTAGGCGGGGGAGATTCAATTCAGTCTGTCATAGAATTATGCCAAGGTGTCATTACTACTCTCAAGTCAGCTAAGTTTAATCTCCGCAAATGGCAATCAAATAGCCCAAAATCTTAGAGGCTATCGCCAACACTGACACAAAGAATTCAAATAAAACATTGAATTTAAATGACGAATCTCCTTGTAAAACGCTTGGTCTTTATTGGGACTGCAAATCAGACCATTTATTATTTTCAGTTAATTTAGAATACACAGAAATTAAAATTACAAAACGTAACATATTATCTTTAATCAGTCAAGTTTTTGATCCACTTGGTCTCGTCGGGCCATGTATAGTTAAAGCCAAATTATTATTGCAGCAATTATGGATTCTTAAATGTAATTGGGATGAAGACATACCTTTTAGTATACAGTCACAATTTCTTGAATTTATACAATCGCTTTCATGTCTTAACTCTCTTCGTATTCCTCGTTGGATTTCCTGTAGCAATCCATCTGTAGTCGAGCTTCATACCTTCACGGACGCTTCCAAACGTTGTTACGCCGCCTGTGTCTATGTGAGGACAGTGACAGTAGACGGGGCAGTTTGTGTTCGCCTTTTAGCTTCCAAAAGCAAGATTGCTCCTATAAAGCCCTTAAGCATTCCACGTAAAGAGCTATGTGGTTGTTTGATTGGTTCACGACTTTTCATGAAAGTACGTGAATCAGTTACATTACAAATTCATAAATGCTTATTTTGGTGTGACTCGACGATAGTTCTCGGCTGACTCTCTATGAAAGAACCAACCCGACTTGAACAATTCGTTCGAAACAGAATATTTGAAATACAGGAGACTACAACTGGCCATAAATGGAGTTACGTACCTTCCAAAAGTAAACCCGCTGATCTCGCAACTCGGGGGGTGAAGGCTGATTCCATCAGCGCATCCGCTCTCTGGTGGTCAGGTCCAGAATTCCTTCACCAGGTCGATATACAATTTCCTATAGTACCTAACACGCAATTTCATTTATTACCCGAGACATCTTTACACACAAAAGTGGATAATAGTTTGAATAAAAATAATAATATAATCTTGAATTTAATACACAATACATCATCATTTACAAAATTAATCAGAATCGTCGCTTATATACACCGATTTATTCATAATTGCAAGAAACAGAATTCAAAAATACTATCATACCTTACATACATAGAATTACAAACATCACAGAACTTAATTTTACAAATTTCTCAGCAGAAAATGTTCACTGAGGAATACACAATTCTTAAAAACAAACAGATCTTACATAAGAAAAATAGACTTATTAGTTTATCACCATTTATTGATTCTGATAATCTTATACGTGTCGGTGGGCGTCTTAAAAACTCTTATTACAGTTTTAGCGTCAAACACCCAATCTTACTGTGTAGCAAACACCACTTAACAAGAATAATATTTCAAAAAGAACACAAATCACTTTTTCATGCTGGGCCTCAATTACTTCTAGCACATATTAGGCTTACTTACTGGCCTTTAGCTGGGAGAAACCTAGCTAAGCAAACTGTGCGTAACTGTGTACGTTGTACTCGCTTTAAAGCGGAACCTGTCCAGGTCATAATGGGTAACCTGCCTGGTAACAGGACGCACTTAGAGTTTCCCTTCTTAAACACAGGTCTTGACTACGCCGGGCCAGTGCTGATAGCCGACCGCAAAGGTAGAGGTTGTAGGCTACTTAAATCATATATTTGCGTTTTTGTATGTTTCGCAGTCAAAGCTGTTCACCTCGAACTGGTCTCCGACCTTACAAAGGAGGCGTTTCTTGCAGCCTTCAGTCGGTTCATAAGCCGTCGTGGTAAACCTCAGCGCGTATACTCCGACAACGGTACCACGTTCGTAGGCGCTTTCAACGAGCTCTCACGCTTCCTTCAAGAGTCTCGTCATTCAGTCGAATCAGGCATTGCCAACCAGGGTATCGAATTTAAATTTATTCCAGCTTACTCCCCGCATTTCGATGGCATCTGGGAGGCAGCAGTCAAATCAACGAAATATCTATAACGTAGAGTCATGAGCTTAACGCACTTAACGTATGAAGAGCTTTCAACATGCCTGGTCCAAATAGAGGCTGTTTTAAATTCCAGGCCTTTAACACCCCTTTCCACAGATCCTTCCGATTTATCTTATCTTTCTCCTTCTCATTTCCTTATTGGGCGGACTCTCACGTCGTTTCCCCGGCCTCAAATAGATGACCGCAATATGCAGCGGCTACAACGTTTTGACCGCATCGAGAAGCTACGCCAACATTTTTGGCAAGGTTATTCAAATGAATACATTTCTACACTTCAGCAGCGGACAAAATGGCAGACGTCAAGGCAAGATCTTAAGCCAGGCACGATGGTTTTGGTGAAGGACGCCAATCTGCCACCTCTTCTTTGGCTGCTGGGCAGAGTCATCGCCGTCAATGCAGGATCTGACGGACATAGTAGAGTCGCCAACATACGCACGAGAAAAGGCATCATAATTCGGGCCTTTAATAATATATGCCCTCTTCCAGTGTCCTGATGACATCATTTTGAAGTCCTCCACACTTCAACCGGGGGAATCTGTTACTGCGTTCCATCGCGACGGGCCGGCGCCGGCTAGTGAGGACCGGTTCTTCGGCCGACCCCGCCTGCGCGCCGCACTCCACTCACTCGTCGTACATCGCACCGCACACACGCTACGGCCATATATAATAATATTGTACTTGCGACCTATGCAATACAGTCTTTCTACCAGATATCGAAGCCTTTTCATTAGCATAGACCACCAGCATCACATCACTGGAGCTAGGCACTCATACATTATGTGTGTATTAAAAATGTCAATTATCGCTCGCTTAACAATGTGCCCGGTACATGGCAATAGGCTCGCCCCTTATTAAATTGGGACCGAAACATAACTGGCGAAATGTGGGTGTGTAATACACCTCTGCCTACACCTTCGGGGATAAAGGCGTGAAGCTATGTTATGTTATGCTATGTAGTTACAATAAAAATATTTACTGCAAGGAAGACGCTCGGATGACTATCATACCAGCATATTTAGGTAGCTGAAGTGGAGCTGAGTTCTAGGTATCATATTATCATCATCTCCGACTGAAGACGTTCAAAGGCCTACATATGTCCAGCAAAACTTTCGTAAAGACGTATGTCGCAGGACATATGTAGGCCTCCCTCAAGGCTCTTCACACAGACCGTTCTTGCTCTTGAGCCACCCGTATCCAACTGGTCAGGCGATCCCAACAAGATCGATGGCCTACCTTGCGTGGTATCCCACTGCGTCATCCGATGCGTGGCCGCCACTCCAGAAACTACGTATTATGTCATTTCATACATACTATATGACATGTAATAATTAATTCTCAAGCAAGTATATGAAATGCTCGCGTATAGGTGCCAATGCATGCTTATTAAAATTGCACCACTTATGAAGGGTTTACACAGGTCGATCTTCGCCGTGCGGCTAGTCGCTTCACTAATTGCCTCACCAAGCCGCATCGCTAGCCCATTTACACAGGTTACTAAATTCGCATGTGGCCCGGTCATTTCGGTCGAAAATGTTGAGCAGAATAGCTGTTTGTGCCTGAATTGAATACTTAGTAGAATCGCGAAACACTCCTTCAAGCGGCGGGCATTCACCTGCAACTGTTCGTTTACACGGTCGATTTTAGTCACCAGTCGTATGCGGCCAATCGACGCGCGGCCAATGTCGGATGCTACCCAACTTCGGGGCGTGCGGCTTTAGTCACTTGCGACCTAGCCGAATTACCATTTAGAGTTTAGATGGTCGATTTGCGCCGCGCGGCAATAAGCGTGCGGCTTTAGTCACTCAAATAAACCCTCTATTACGTAGACGATGAATATTTCTGAGCGGGAACGTAATGTGGGACTTCCTAAAAACACTGCATTGTCCTTAACTTCCCTTCATGGTGGGATCATGTAAATCTATTACCACAGTGTGGTATGGCATGAGCGAACTCGATACGTATCGGGTATTTTCGACTTGACCTGGCCTAAATTTTTATTCTTAACTGTCTGTAAGGCTGCCATTTTTAATACAGTACCAACCGAGCTGAGATAATAGAGAGGAAGGAGTAATACAATTATATAGCGAATATAACAGGTTATGGTAACTTACTTAGTTTTTAATTTACTAATATTCTCGTCTTCTTGGTTTCTGGATTGGTCAACTTCTTTCAGCTAAAAATATGCTAATTATTATGGTCTTATGTTCTATGCTAGCTAAACGTTGCATAATAACAGAGTATTTATGCCTTAAAATTAGTTCATTATCGCGAATAAGACCCGCTAAAAAGTATGATGTTCGAATTGTTTCCTAATGAATTCCTTGGGTCTTTACAGGTTTCACCATTGAACGGATCCAAGTGGGCAGAAGGAAAAAACATCTCCTAATGGTGCAGAACTACACTTTTGCTCAGACAACAAGTGACCACCGTTACTGGAATTGCAGTAGAAAATACTCAGCGAAATGCCCCGCCAAATTGAGATTCAATGATTCAGGCAAATTGATATTTTATGAGATTAGACATAATCATGGTCCTCCATCGCTTTTTAAGAGTCATGATGGAAGCTACGTAAAGTTGTAGTGTTGTATTGCTTTTTCGTCTTAACGCCAAGATGGGAAACAGTCGCAGTCAGTGGCCAGCGATGCAATATTCTGAAGTAAAATGATACTTCAATTAGCTTTTATAGAGAGATAAAGCTCATAAAGATTTTATAAAAACGTTTTAAAACAGCATTAAATTATCTATGCAGCATTTTTGCATACATTATTTAGGAATTCAGCATCGTCAAAAGCTTCCGTTATTGACACTATGACGGTAGAATATCTAGAAAAGTTAACGTTTTCCAAAAAAATGCTACTATTTGATTCGTTTTTAAGATAGTATGTATTTAATTTTTTGTTGCTTACTGCTGTTCCTAACTGGAATCTCTTTAACTTATGTTTTATTTCTCGAAGTTTTATACTCGATTTATAATTTTTAGCAAGGCTTAATAATGTCGCCGGTTCTGAATTTAATGAAGTGTCATAATAAATTCTATTTCTAAGCAGTGCTATGAAATAGATGGCAATAACTGTTTGAAGCGCATCAACCAATATTGGCGCATCCTCCGATAACCATGTCAGCAATGCTATATCAAGTTTAGGAAGCGTGGTCCATTATATTAGCGTAATTTGTTATAGATGACAATATATAGTATATTATATTTCAAGTTATACCTACTTTAAAGGTACGACTTGGCAAGCTTTTACTTGCTGATATTTAACTGATATGTCTAAAGTTTAGACATTCTGACTGGCTGAATTTGCATTAACTGGTTTGTTTAAAAAGATCCTGGTTTATCCGCTTACCTGGCAGCCGTAAGTACTCGTATAAGGTAGGAAGGTACTCTGTAAAGAGAGTTATAGAAAATGCGCATAAGAATGACGTTGAGTATGATTTGTTAATCTCCTATTGGATTTGACAAGATGTCATTTCTTATTTATTGATTGGTTTTCGTATTATAAAACATACTTTAGGTTTATTTACTCGTGTAAGTAAATTATAAACATATTTTTTCTCATAGATGAGTGATCTTTTGCTTCAGATTTAATACATAGATTTTAAGACGCTGACAACAGCCAAATAGGCTTGTCTCAAACAATTATTTTTGCTAAATGTATAAAGTTTGTGACGGCGGAAAAATATATGTTAATCTTGAACATATTTCTGAGAACCCATATACTCATATTTTTTTTTTTGTTGTATTCAAAACACGTTTTTGAAAAGTTTTCTCGATACAAAAAAATAGTAAACTAGCCTCTTAAAATGGTCTTCCAACAAAAATATCGGTATTACTTATCAACGTACGTTGGTAAAATTTATAACAATAACGTATCATATTTAAATACAGAACTTGGTTGTTTTTAATTTTTCACCACTCAACTTATTTTTAAATAATTAATTTGTAAAAAGTTCTGAACGTCCCGTCGTCGTCGCGCTTCTCTTTCTTATGTATACAATCCGACAGTGACAGCAGCAGCTCAACTCAATAGCGGTTGTCAGCGCCTTAAGTTTTTGTCATCCTAACTATTTTGAAAATAAATGTTTAATAGGTATAATAAAACTTCTTGTGGCTTAACTATCTGATCTGATGATGAAAGTCTCGTCAAAATTGCACAGCCGTTTCACGGCTTGGCCGCCACAAACCGATACACAAAATATTAAAAATAAATGTTATATAGGTGTTTAGTATTATGATATACAACCACACAAGATCTTTCTTTGCAGAAATCTATAGATATTGTATGGTAACGTTATGCGTTGTACGTTCTACTCCCACAATGTTATATTTTATCAAATTCTATACTGTTACGGCCATTTTCAATATTCAAACTATAGATAGATCTGTAGATTTTAGATTCGTGTTTGACATATTTTATATGGAGCTTATGTCAAAACTGTCAAAAACGAATCTAAAACCTACAGATCTTTCCATATTTCGAATATTGAATTCCGTAGTTAGTCGAATCGTAAGTAGGTATAGATCTCAAATTTGAACTAGTATTTATAAGTGGACATACTGGATAACTACAACCTCCGTCACGATAAGCTATAAGTTTGTTAAACACTAATGTATCTGCAACCTTTGGATCAATAAATTAAAAACTGTTTGATGACGAGCCGGGTAACAAGTGTGTGGTGCACATCCGTCCATAACTCCATGCACCGTAGGTAGACAGCTTTATATGACAGTGCTTTTAATCGCTAAAATATAAATTGTCAATTGCAATTGCTCATTACTTTCGTAAAAAACGCTTATTACTATGAATTTAGTAGATTTGGAATGATTTACTTTGTATTTGATTATCGATATGTCACTAAATAGAAATTCTTTATTTACTTTGTAGTTTCTCGTGACGGGGATTATACTCATTAGGTACCTACTTGTTAAATAAAATGCTCATTAAATTATTGTTCCATATAGGTACCTACTGAGTTTATTTTTTGCTAGATAGTCAAAGTTTATTTTAATTAAAAATATTTACCTATTTACTAAGTAGTAGTAACGGTAGCTACTAATAACTTTAATAACTATGTAAGTTTGCGTGTGCTTTACTTTTAAAATAAAGGTGTTACAAATAATTATATGTGGTTTCTTTGATTATTTTCTTTTGTCCTGTAATTTTATCAACTTAGAATTATGATGAATTTTAAAAGTTAGTTTCTATTTCTTTCATGGCAGCAAGTTTAAACCGTTAAAAAATAACGGGAATCACTAGTAAAAATAGTTACCTACTTATTTAATTATTTTCCACTAAGTACTGTATGTTGTATGTACCTACTCTTAATGGGCTATGTCGCATGTATGGAGACATCAGTTTATTCATCGACGGGAGATAGAAAGTAGGTGATGTTTCTTTCTGGAGTGCAAATCAGTAAGCTTAAACTCCACGACTGAAAACTATGTAATGAAGATCTCTGTAGGATCTCCGTAGGGACAAAACTAAATAAAAACCGGCTCTGGAGGTTTGACGTGAAAGCATAATAAATAAAAAAAAAAAGAAAACTTAAAGATATCTTTCATATGCGCTCACAGTATGCGCAAAACATAAAGAATTAAAGTACTCGTCAATACAAGTCAAACGAGCCCAAACTCGATGAGATTGTGTCGTTATTATGCGGCATTTTATGGTCACCATCCAGCTCCATGGCATCATATATACAAGGTGTAAAAAGACCCATAACGAAAACTGAAATCCCATGTTGTACCAATCAGTACGAACATTTTTTACTTCGGCACCATACCTGGGAAATTACTGGTTCAGGAGATATTGAGCCTCAAAGTTAGTATGGAATTTTTCTAATTAGGTACAAAAATCGATGCATTTACCCCGCCAATAATTATGTTCTTTAGATGCCTTATGATCCATGGATAAGTAAGTATTTCGAGCACTGTATGCGCGCGCTTTTACTTGTGGTTTAAAAAATGTGAAAACTCAAAAAAAAAAAATCGTTTCCCAGGTATTTTTGTTTAGTATGACTTGGCATGATGTTAACAATGAGTAGACTTCGGCTTGGTGATGGGTCTTGTGACATCCTGTATATATATATGACGGCGCGCTGATTATTTAAGAATGATTTTAAGGTTTAATTTAACCATAAAAGTTGTCGTTAGAAATTGTTACTTAATTTACCGATGGTTGTAATCGATTACTCGATTAGTAGTAAAATAAAATTGAGAGCGGGTAGCCCCGAATAGAGTAGTAGGTGGCGCCAAACGCGGTGACAGTCGTCCATTACTCTGACAGCTGTTGCACTGGGCGGGCACGTGCTAAACTATTGGCTCACAAATTCATAATCGTGTTTCATCCTCCATATTTTATTGTATTTCGTGCCAAATAGTGATAAATTCGTGCCACCGCCAAGTAGAGCAAAAAAGCGGCACGGCCGTACCATCCTTTTCTCGAAGCAGTTCAGGCCATTTTCGGCCCCCTTCATTGTGGCTAAAACTAGAAGCCTGATTTTGCTGCCCAGGCAGGCATTGTATAAACATGGTATATTTCAATTTTAATTCAATTTGAACCAGTAGTTTAAGAATTATAACGAGTCAAAGTTGCTTCATTTGCCTCTCACTGACCGATCATCAAAATTCTAAGGCACTTCTAGCAGACGTAGAAGTTTCCAATTTAGCATACAATTAGTGTTTAGTGAATGAATTAAGGAAAAACTAAAATATATTTCAATTGCTGTCCAGTTTTCGAGATACATCAACTGCATAAATAACATTGTAATCCTATATAAATATATAGGATTACAAAATTACATTTGCAGTTAGGGCTTTAATTAAGAAAATTCATTGTTGGTGTACAAGAATCAGAAGATAGATAGATTAACACTTTATTGTACACCAGTACCTAAACATAAGGAGATACAATATTTAATGAAGTAACTTAAAACTACTTGCACAACAGGGCGGTCTTACTTACCGCAAAATACGATCTCTTCCAGACAACCTAGTTTGAAATACGATTACCTAATGTAATAATAGCAATAGCAGTTGTGTCGATGACAGCGCTACCTATATAAATTTATATTAATATAGTTAGAATTACTGTTCCTTATTCACACTAACTATATTGTGCTATTCTATGGCTGTAAGTAACTATGTAAATCTGAACTGTTCGTTCAATTCATTATATCTTTTAAGTTTTTAAGGGAAACCTGTTATTGGCTATATAATTAGTGTTATACCAAGACATAGTTAAACGATTTGTATCGCTGTTGGTTTTCTTAATAAAGATAAATAAATAAATAAGCAGAAAGTACCTACCGGAAAAGAACAAAAGTACATAGGACTATCTACAAAAAGCAATGAGATCCCTTTTAAAACAATAGGTACTTGCCAAAAATACCAAGTCTCGCTACCGTAAAAAGTTGTGGGATCCATGTAATAAAATAACCAAGTCGGTTAATTAAAAATCTTTAATGTTTTATATAAATAGATTGACTTGGCAATCGCACTAAACAATCTTATTTAATATGTATTACTTAAGTGATATATTGTGTTTATTTGAGATGTATATTATATTTCACGTGGGCCCACACCCACGCCCGCGGCTCCGGCGATGTCTGATAAAATAACAAAGGTAAAGCGGTACCTTATTCATGGCATTATTTATTTACAGATATAGAGTGCCACTACGAGATAATACAAACACCAGCAGGTAGAACAGTGATGCTGTTCCAGGACTACACTTTCTCAAACAGCTGGAAGTCAAGGTGCTGGTACTGCTCCCGAAGAAAGACCCTCAAATGTCCAGCCAGGGTAATCATAGACAAGTTCGGAAATATTTGTAAATATAACACGAATCACAATCATTAAGTGGTAAATTGACAATAAAAACGAATGTTTATTTTGCCTGCTAGGCATTAATTAGTTTTTTTTTTTAATTTAGATACCTTAATGTACCTACATAATTAACATTTTTTATTTGAGATGGGAACCTATTTTATTATTAAAAATGTGTAGCAAAGTAGGGAAGTTTAATAGGTGCTGATTAAATTAAGTGTTAAAATTCTATTACCACATGGTACTCTAAAGTATCAAAATTATCTAAAAGGCTTCTTATTCTTTTAAATGTAGTTGTATGAGTTGTATCAGAGTACACCACACGATACGTAAGCTCTAACAGGGCTGGACCGATGAACTAAATAAAATATTGTAGTAAAGAGCTTATGTGGTGTGCCTTTCATACTTTGCACTTTTACACGCATGTGGCTTGCCGTAACTTAGTTTTGTAGTTCGTTAAAATGTTTAAACATTAAATATTGCGTAAGTGCGCTTTCGCCTCATCCACATCTTACTGCGTGTTACCGAACGTAACATTCTGAGTATCTGACACTTCTGACAGTGTCAAATCGTCAGTCAGTTTGACGGATGACGGGTAATAAAATAACGTAAATAAACACTTTTATTTACAATAATTTTAATTAAATACACTATTTTAGTGTTTATGGTGACGTATTTAAGGACATTTAAGTGTAATAAAAGTGAAAGCATAACAAAAATGGGAGTTCATTTAACATAACCTAAAATATTTTGCCCTGAGTTTGTAAAGTTTTCAAGTGTGAAGTGTTCCATAGTTATTCAAAAATTATAACAAAATGTTTAATTTAAGACAAGTGTAGTGTAGTTACTGAACGTATTTTATTAATTTCATGCCATTTTTCACTATTACCGCGTTTTTTGCACAACAACGGATTGGGTGAGTACCTAGATAGATAGTCAATTATTTTATCTTTCCTCTGTTTTGCTGGATTGTTTCTTAGTAAGTATCCTAGGTTATATCCTAAAGTATTTAAGAATGTGTTAAAAGTACATTCTAGGTGTATCTTCTCATACATTTTATATTATTTTGTTTTGACACATGCAACAAAGTTGTATGACCTACTTATAATATCACTTGTAAGATTTCTAATACTAACGTATTGAGTTACGTTTGGAAAGAAGCAGATAGAATTTATTATTTTATTCTTCTTGACAGTTTGATAGATGCTTACCAAAACATTAAGTACATTATTAAGGAATATTATACTATTTTAATTAAACAAAGTCCATTACTTAACAATCAAATTTTGATCTACTGTAAGTAAGTAATATACTATTTTTAATAAGCTACCTTTTGTCTATAATCCTGACTAAAGTGGCTTTTATTCAATACCAATTTCAATTCAATATCAGGTGCAGTCTTCACAATAATAGTTAAAAGCTTATTTAGGATGAATGTAAGTTTTTCCTGTTTTGCGTCTGTTGAGTATATATGCAGTTTAGAAATAAATAAAGTTGTTTATATTTTAGGCAGTGTTGAATAATTCAATTACTTATATATTTTTTTCTATAATTTTCTTAACTTGGATTGCTTATTTGCGAAGTAAGGTAAAAGCACTAATGCTTGACACTGAACTAATAGATGACATTTTCACAAAAAAACGTTTCTAATAAGAAAACTAATCATCTAAATAACATTGTTACTGATGTTTAAGGTACCTAGTGCTATCTATGATACATGTTTAAAAGCTTGTGTACACATTCAGAAGCAAATTTCAAAATTTCATCAGTTTATGACAAACAATGTGAGTAGATTGGCATGTTGCGCGTAATTCTTAGCGTTTTTCGTAAGGCAACTGACTTTTAACAGGTACGATTTTTTTCTTATATTTATGATTATAGGCTTAGTTAGTTTCAATATTACAAATGTATGAAATGTTTGATATATTAGGACTATTTCCTTGTTATTTTGGCTAGTTTTTATATAATTTTTAAGTGGTGTCTACTATTAGTACCCAAAATGAGTCAAAACCTAAAAGATGACACATGTGTCATCCACTAGGGTTACATCAATCCGAATTTTTTAGCTTATTTTAATGTATATTTAGCCTTATCTAATAGAAATAAAGTTCCTGTCTTAGTTTCATTTGTTTTAATCTACTCTAACTAAAAGTAGACAGTGTCAACTATTAGGGTATATTAGATGTCAAATATTAGTATTTAGTGTCAACTATTAGGGTATAATAGATGTCAACTATTAGTACCTATGAATATCAGTGCAGATCCCTTGATAGTGCCATCCACGTCACAATTTTGACAAAGTCTCTTGCATAATTATGGGTAAAGTCATGTCAACTATTAGTGCCAATTGATGTCAATTATTGGTGGATTTGGTTTTCGACACTGTCATCTTTTAGTGTTTACGGCAAACCTAAGCAAATTGAGAATTTTGTTGAAAGTGTAACAGCTTTAAAATAATTGAATATAAAAATATCAATCTCTGAATGTTGCTCTATTTGGGAAAATATTAACAACTGTATTTTTTTGATAAATAGATTTTATATTAGGCAAATGAAGTTTAATTTGTCCTTAATGTGTCAAGCATTAGTGCTTTTACCTTAATGTTATTTTTTATATAAATAGTTTTACATTATAAACTTTAGTATTTAAAATACTATGTAAGCGATATCTGTGTGCCTTCGATATTACTAACTTTTAGCAAATAAAGATAGTGAAAACTGTTATTGTTAATTTATATGGAAAACTTAAATAGAAATTCAATTAATAGTCATACTTAAGTATGTTTTGCAAATTTATAGTATAAGCCAGCATTACAAAAATAATATACATTTTTGTTTAATATCTAATGTCATAATTATGTGTGGCTTACTTTATTTTAAGTACAATTTTATATTCTTAGTGCTACAAATTATGTTTACAAAAATCATACAATATTAATGAAAAAAATGGTGTTATTTTCATTTTATGAATAAAGCATTTTATCAGAATAGATTTGTTTTATTTAAGTACTCCATGGCAAATTATATTTCTAGATTCTGTCCTATAATGAGATGCTGAATATATCTTTTATTTAAGTACTTTAGCATACCACTTTGGCAGTGTGATAAATAATTATTTCCTTAATAAGTAAAATACTGGTAAAAGGCCTATGATAATCATGTGCTTATTTCTATTGTTTATTTGTTTTATAGATACTGAGGGTTGTTAGATAGCGTTTTTTATTGTTTATTACTTTTGTCAGTTTTAGTTACTACATTTGATTCATACATCAATTAAGTAAATTGTAGCAATTTACTACATAATTTTTTTATAAGTAAATAGTATTTATTTTCCTTTACAGTACTGAAACAATTTTCTCAAACTCATGTAGAACCAATGAAAAAGGAATTTAACGAGAAAATAAACAAGCTGTTTGGCCGTAAGAAGAGTAATAGTGTGTATCTAATAGACATTTATCGTTACCAAGAGTTTATAAATGAAGTTAAAGAAATTAAAAGCAAATGGAATAAAAACTTTGAAGATTATAAAATGCTTGCGAGTTATGATGTTATTAATGTAAATGGTAGAGAACGACTTATCCAACCGAAGAGCGATGCGAACTGTGCTATTAAGTTCTACGTGTCAATGGATGAATTGTTTGGTGTATTACATACAATGCATTTACTGTATAAGCATGCTGATAAAGATGTTTTAGATAAAGAATTGAAAACAAAATACTGTAATATATCTAAAGAAGTTATAAAAATATATTTAGGCTGTTGTAGAGTTTGTAAAAATAAGGAATGAAATATTTTATGCTGTTAGTTTTATGAATTGTGCCTGTACTTTGCATACTTACTGAGTATATCAATTATGCGAAGGTAATATAATTTGTGTAATTTTTCGTTGTCGTTTTTCTTTCATCACATCTCCTTTGTCTAGGACTATAATATTTTGAATAATATAGCTAGCTAGTTATAAAATTGTATTACCCAACAATTATTTGACAGTGGCTTGAGCTCTGTAAATGTTTGACATAGACAGGTTTGCCTTGTTTGATAACCATTTGTTAGGTTTATGACTGTAGATAGCTGGGGTTTTGTTAATCCGTTTGTGAAGTGTACAATTACTGCACCATTTGCGTCAATAAATGATTGATTGGCAATAACATTGTGTAGAGAAAATTCTAGTCTGAATTGTTACTAATTGGTGGGTTATACAGTCAACTTCTTCAATTGTTAATAGGCAAATGTAGTGTTTCATCAGGCATATTTGAGTACCTTTATCTCAAATTATTCTTATACCAAAATGCGCCAAAATACGGGTGGCAGAATGGCGAAAATGGCTTGTTGGTTCAAAAAGGTTTTTTGTTTCACATATGTTTTGTAAAATATTCTCATACGAAACCAATTACATTTCAGTGAAGTTCATGATCTCAAGAGGAGGTGATAGACTGATGAAGCTCGGTGACTTTACTTTCACCAGGGTGCAGTTCCAAGGAGATCTCTGTTATTGGTCTTGCTACACCCACAACAACCATGGATGCCCAGCCAAAGTGTATACCGAACGCAACACACTGAAATATGCTAAGAATCTTCACAATCATCCCCCAACGGAATTCTTCGTTTGACATTACGCTTTTTACTCTGTAATAAATATAGATAATTATATCATATTACATGTCTTAGGAAAATACTGGATCATATTTTAAATCAGGCTCGCACCTTTAGGCTGGCGGGCGGGCCAAGCTAGTAGGAAACGATGCAGGCTAAGCGAAGCTTTGCTGGACCAAAGTATGGAGTGTTTAAGGCAATGGATATTTCGTTCACATATGTTTGAGGCTAGGGGTCATCTACAAATTACTTTACACATTTAGATGGGGTGAGGAGGTCGATATAGTGTAAGATTGTTTGGAGAATGTGATGGTGATGTATGATAACAGTTGTGACAAGGATGGGGGATGGGGTCAAAGAATCGTGAAAATTGTGTGACGTAAGTTATGGACGCCCCCTTAGTACAGCTGAGCTATGTACTTCGCGGTGTGAAATAGGTGAAATAATGCCCGGTCGCTAGCCGAAAGGTGCAGCCCTCCCTTGTGGGTTCCTACCCAAAGAGAGAGAGAGAGACGAACAAATTGTTTAATATCTTCTTAAGGATCTCTATATGTATTTTTATACAACTATACACTCTTATTATTTATACAACGGGGCTAAATAATAAGTAGGGCTTGATTTTAATACGCACAAGGCTTTGACAAAACTGTAGCTCAAATTATGAATATTTTAATTAATTTAAGTTCACCATAGGTATTAGGTATAATTACAATGGTGAAATACTAAGATCATTGCAGTGGCAACAGAGGCTATTTTACTGGCTATGTTTCTCAGTAGCAGGGATTAGTATACGACAAAAAAAGACGGCAGGCCGCTTTTTATTTAAAATTTCTAAGTTCGCTCTATACAACATATCCAGAAGTCCTTTCTAAAACCTACATAGCAAATAAAAGTATAGAGGTAAGGTTCAGAAAGGCCTTCTGGACATATTTATTTATGTCAGTAAAACCCCTTAACCAGGTTTCTCTCAGCCTTGTGATTAGGATCGACTATTTTAATCTATAAACTTTAACCAAGAGTCTATTAAATAAATAAGAACTGTTACGGGATGACTTACTATTTGCATGACTATGACGGTTTGACTTAGCTTCATTATTATAGTATTTTATGAAACCCTTAGTGGTCTTAGTGCGAATTTGTTTTTCGACAAGAGATTTATTTTGCCGAGAATGTTGCCCTTGAAAGTTTTGGAGTGGTTTAAGATTATTAGGTATGATTATATAGTCATAGCTACCAGATTTGGAAATTATGCCAATTATGTTGAAGGGTCGGCAATTTATTTCTCCTGTCGTGGTATGACTTCGCCCTTATTGTACTATAGGTGCTAATTTGTGATAAAACTACCTTGTGATCTCTTTGTATTTTTGTATAATCTTGCCTTTATATTTCTAGTAACTTACTGTAGTACAAAACATAGTGGCATATTCGATGTATTTTCAGTATTAGTTCATCTGTGTTCCATTGCTCTCTATTTTGTAAAAAAAAGCTATTGAATTATATAAATTGGAAACGAGCACAGTTTTTTTTATTTATTATCCAAGGCCAATTTAGAATAGATTGTCACTTTTGTATGCAAAGTATTGTGTCACGTAAAGAATCACCAAACGAAATTACGAAGAAGTCAAAGAAGTAATTGTGTTTATTGACTTATACGCAATATTCTGGCACTTTACAAAATTAATATATACATTTAGCTGCAGTGATACAACTATGTAGCATATTTTATTCTATACCATATGGATAAACATTTCAAACAATAGCTAAGTAAATTAATTGGTGACTTTAAAATGGAAGTGACAAACTCTGATTTGGTTCTTCTGCCATAAATTCTAATTCCTATTTAGCATGGCTGTAAATTACGTGTAAGTAGTAAACGTTTTCTTTATTTTTTTCGTAGAACCCAAGAACAATTTACTTTTTGTTAGCGTGACTAAATTGTGATTACATTTCAGGACGGAAGAAAAAGATGCGTATAGGCAAAGAGGCGTTCTACATCCAGTCAATGAGAGGTAAACCTCTTATCGTCTTCAATAAGTACACGTATTGCCGGCATTCTGACCGCAATGGTATCGTTAGGTGGACGTGTTCAACACATTCATACAAATGCTGCAAAGCTGTAGTGAAGACTTCTGGTGAAAATATCATCGAAGTGAAGGGCTACCATAATCACGACGCTTCAGAATTACTCATCAATCGGTCCAGACCTGTTGTCAACGAATGGACGTCTCTCTCCAATCAAATTCTCATTAAGTCTTGTAACAACGAATTTATATTTTAGATGCTTTGAAAAAGTTTATTCTAAACTAATTACTTATAGATTTTTGAATTTATAGAAGTAATTGGCAACTTTTTACGATCTTAGAGTTTAGTTGTATTTATTTTCTTCAGAGAATTTATTCTTAATATCGCAAATTGCGTAGATATATAGATTATGAAGTTTGAGGCACGGTAATCGTGATTTAGGTCCTTAGTTGTAAACCTACGTTTAAAACGTATCTACTAGGGAACTGTCATTGACATTGCATCGCAATCAGAATTCTTGATGAATATAATATTTTGAAATAATTGTAGCTAATAAATGTATTTGATTCATAATTGTAACATGATTGATTTTGCTCAGAGATATTTTGTTTACTTGTAAGAGCAATCATTCGTAGTAACGATAGTAGGTATTTTTTGTAACTAATAACCATTACACAGTAGATTTGGCAATTGACAAAGGTATAAAAAGTCTCAGTTTATGCAAAGTCTCAAGTACAAAGAAACTGCATTTAATCTTAAATTTGTTTGTTAGGTCGAAATAAAACTAAAAAACACGATTATGACGATTTCTAAAGCTAGCCGATGATTTACACCTGTCAAAACGATTTCATGGTTTAACTTCAATTGGCCTGGTTAGACATACATTTGTATTATGTTTTGTTTGATTTTTGTTTTGCAGCCATGTTCGTTACTGTGCTAACTGATTTCATATTTAATTAATATATTATTAGTAGGTACTTAATTGATATTGTTATAATAATATCAATGGAAAAACTTTGTTACATATCGCTGGTATACTTAAATATCCTTGGATCTCTGTATTGCTATTATATATTTACTAATAAGTTAAGTTAGGACAACGAGAGAACACAATATTGTTATTGTGTCGTCTTTTACGACTATAAGATGCGTATTCTCTCGGTTAGCGTAAGTGTAAAAAGGATGGAACGAAAGATAATTTTGTTGATTTATAATAGTTTTTATTTAAATGATTCTTGAATCTCTAATTTAATAAAGAGTTTTCTATCTGTATCGTGCAAATGCAGCCGTTTTGTAAAAAAACGGCTGCAGTTGCACGATATGTATAAGAACCGTCAGAATGTTATGTATTACACTATTTAATTATTTGAAGACAGTTCATTTTAGATCTAGTTGCCGCTAGCAAGAAAAAGCTGTCGTACAGACAATATAAAAAGCAATATAAAAATTACGTCTTCTGCAATTATTTAGCTATTTAAAGAAATTATCTGACAAATCCCTTTTTACATTGCATTGAGTGTGCTAAAATTAAATAGATGCATGATTACCAACTTAGTTAAGTACATTGTTTTATTTTTAATCAATAGTAGCTGATCCGACAAAGTAGAAAAATGTGATTAAAATTACTTAAATATTATTAAACTTACTAGATATAGCCTCTACAAAGGTATATCAGTAAGATTGAGTACTAAAAATTCCTATTGTTTTAAAACAGAATATTTAAGTAATTTGTGCCCATTCCACTGCCTGATTTTGCGCAAGCAGGCAAATTATTGATCTATATTTTATTAATAATAATTAAATTAAGAATTCAATTGAAATAGCTTGTAACTGCGAGGATAGTTTATCTGGTGATTAGAGTCAAGATTTTGCATTTATTATATTTTACTTGGATCTCATTGAATTCCAAAATTACACATCTAAAATACGATATTTGAATAAGTAGTATTTAAATAGTTTAGTTATTAAGTAAAATGCATACGAATACAGAAATCTATCATTTGATGTTTAGATATCTGTAAGTTAATTATAAGACTGTACATATCTATTAATTTTAAAATATCTTTTTTTCATGTACTCAATTAATAAGTAAATAATTGTACTTACTTACATTGTTTGATATGCTCTATGACATTTAAGAGACAGGGCCGTCAATATAGGTGGTCATAATATTCTTGCCAATTCTATCTACTTATACTTATATTATAAATTGTTAATTTGTTTGGATAAATTCTTTATTCTTAGGAACGAATGGTCCGATTTGAATGTTTATTTTTTGTTGGATTGCAATTTTCTCGATTCAAGTGCCGGGTTTACATTTAATTAAGTGATGTTCAGTATTTTATTATTCAGACCATACCATCCGTTTATATTCTACTTCATGGATCTTACCTATTATAGAATGTGATATAAATATGTTTCGAAGTATAGCCCTGAACTTATCAGTTTCTTCGATTTTTGTGTAGGTTAATGTAATGAGCTCAATTTTTGTTGAAATAAATGGCAACCGTCTTTGGAAGTTGGTTCTAAATAGTTTATTAAGTCTAAGTCTAAGTTACATTTAGTTTTGTAATATTTTTTTACTTGTAGTAAATATTATGAAGTGATAATAATATGATTGTGATAACGTTTCAAAAAAGATCTCAAAATTATCAAGTCACACTTTGCCTTTATTTTATATTAAAGAAATATATATTTTTTATTTCATAGATACTAGTTAATTATTTAAATGTAGTATCTATATATTGTAAAATAGTCATTTTATGTAGTAGGTAGGTAGCTTGTCAAATATAAGTGCAATGAGATATTCTGAAGCATTTCATTTCTACCCTGTTTACATGGAGTACTTGATGTAAGGCGCCATCCTTTTATTACATAAGACGATACGGTTCTGACATTCATTTGAACGTCGCACGTCTTAATTTTTCTAAAGGGGACTTTGAGTCTTGATTGTTGTTACGTAAGATCATAAAAATCCGGAAAGTGAAATTTAAACTCGCTTAAAAGAGGTAATCCGTGCGAGTGTGGAGGCACGTCCTCAAATGCTTGTGTAGGCAGTAAAATGATTTCTATAGCGACTGCACAGCCCACACTGGCTCTCAGAAACTCTCAGGGTATTTTCCTTAATGTTCTTAAGTACTTAATTATATTATTGTTAAACCCAGAGGAGTGTCATGTCGTTTATCGTTGTTTTTTTTATGTTGGTTGTACGGAGGTGGGGGTCAAAACTGTCAGATATCATTTTACGCAATAAATGGACGGCGCCTATCTGTTACTGTTTACTTTATCTTATTATTCCTCTGGAGTAAATTAGGTTCTACGAGAGTTGCCATACGTACCTTACATATTATATTCTAGGCCCAGAGTCCAATATCCTGCTCCGACACATTCTACCCGAATTACTGAGGCATTAACTTATTTTAATGTAAATTTGTTTCCCACGATGCGAGGATTTACAGGCGGATGCGCAGCGCACCTTTAAACTTGCTGGCTCGCGGTGGTTTAAAGGTACTGTGCTCGTACGTCGGAAAAACTACGCACCTTGGGAAGCCAGTATTCGGAGTTGTATTAATAATAATTATAATCTAGGTATGAATTGTCTTTCGGGATATATATACCACGTACCTTTGTTTGGAGTAACCGATATTTCGGCACTGTTGCAAGCGCCATGTTCACGGATGTACTGAGGGTATTGCGGGTGGATGAATGTTACGAGCAAGTATAACGGTCTACCCGCTTTCTTACTCGTTTTTTGCGTACAACACCCCTGCCACTGTTTTCACTATCGCACTGTACCCGATCACGACATACTACACTCACTACGTCAACTCGCGGTTTGAGTTTTTCCGTTTCACGGGTTTTACATAGACGCACCACTGGATGCCAGATACTCGACAGTTGAAACCCATCCTCTCTATTGAAATTATTGAACTTTTTGATTTCAATTGCCTCCCTAACTATTCGAGGTATGTAGTGGCGTTCTGTCGAAAGCACATAAGTCAGCCATAGCTCAACACCTTTTAGACTCGGGTACCGACCACTGGATTGAGTTACACAACCCTCAGGTGCTTTCGACAGAACGCCACTACATACCTCGAATGGTTAGGGAGGCTATTGAAATCAAAAAGTTTAATAATTTCAATAGAGGGGATGGGTTTCAACGGTCGAGTATCTGGCATCCAGTGGTGCGTCTATGTAAAACTCGTGAAACGGAAAAACTCAAACCGCGAGCTGACGTAGTGAGTGTAGTATGTATGTCGTGATCGGGAACAGTGCGATAGTGAAAACAGTGGCAGGGGTCTTGTACGCAAAAAACGAGTAAGAAAGCGGGTAGACCGTTATACTTGCTCGTAACATTCATCCACCCGCAATACCCTCAGTGCATCCGTGAACATGGCGCTTGCAACAGTGCCGAAATATCGGTTACTCCAAACAAAGGTACGTGGTATATATCCCGAAAGACAATTTAAATCAAGTTTAAATGACCACGAAAGTTTAAATTTCTATAATCTACTTAGGTACTTATTGATTTACTAGAGCAAAAGTGGTGGCAACCTATTCCACAGAACACATACGTGTCATGAAATATAATGCTATAGAAATGTTAAAAACCAACTTCTGAAGGAAAACAAGTCCTGTGTTCTAATATGTCATTACTATTTATACATGCAGAATCTCTAAGCCATCTTGGTAGTTAATTATATAGATGTTTCTCTGAAAAATTGGAATGTTTCCGTCTCCAGGCGGGGACTGTCTTTATTTTATAATGTCTCTTTATTTTAGGTAGACACACCGGCACATCGCTAAGAAAGAAACAGCTATCAAGGGAAGAAGTTTTAAGGAGAAAACGAGAAGCCGAGCGAAAAAGATACGAGTGTATTAAAAAAGACCCGCAGAAAAGAGAAGAGCTTATTGAGAAAGAACGCCTTAGATATCTTAAAAAAAAGGAAAGAGGAACAAGAAAACTCGTTAAAGATATGACTCCACGAGAACATAGGGAAGCAAAGAAGAAGTGGAGAGAGTATTGCAAAAAATCTCGTTATAAGAAAAAAGTTACCAAGCTTACTAATTCGTTCATGAGAGAAAGTAGTCCAGATTGCGATGTATCTTATTCATAATACCAATACAAACAAAATAAAAATAGAAAATATAAGTATTAATATAAAGATCAAGAAATTAAAGTACTTACTTAAGAAGAAATTATTAAAGCAGAAGAACTATCTATTACCTATATCTTATTTAAATAAAAACGAAACTAGCATTGTCAGACTTATGTACTTACATGTAAAACATAAATTATTTCAGAAATCGCAGATACTCGTGGTTGTAGGGAATAAGTATTAGGGCACTTTTCGGGGAAGTATTAAAAGAGCAAAAGAGATTTCTTTTAGAAAAGAAAACTGATAAAGAGCATACAAGCCCTGATATACATAGGATCAGGGAATACTGTTTAATTATTATAAGTAATGGTGGATGAAAAATGCCGACAACACGACAACAAGACATCCTTTAAAAGAATTGGGCAAGAATGTCTAATCGACTAACCAAAAAAAGAAAGACTAAAGTTATATTAAAATGTGTAAGGGCAGTTGGTAATTGCTGCGAAGATGATTGTAACAGAAGCAGGGAAGAAAAAAAATATGGCTAGAAAATCTGAACTAAAAAAAAGCAATGCATGCTTGATTCGTTACATACAAAGCTTATGAAAGAAGTGAAAACAAGAGAAGGATGCGTTCAAAATGAATTATCAATTTGTGGACTACGATGTTCTTGGATACGACAGTGCAATCAAAGTAAAAAAGATTTCATGTTTGCAATAGCATTTTCCATTTAAAACAGTCCCCTGACGTTCACATGTGTCAATTATTCAGAGAAAGTTTTTGTTTTTGGTTGCACTAAGAGTAGCGACAATGAACTTTCAGCGACTGAACAATTGGTCGTAGTATTCGGTTGGCTTGACACACCAAACGCGACGTCAGCCTTATGTGGCGGTGGCGGATGATGATGATGATGAATGATTTAATTAAATATCCATCTCTGAATTTATTTAATATAGTTCACTTAGCGTTCTAAGTTACCTTGTTTGTAGGGAAACACCCTTGTCAGAAAAGACATAATAAGATAGAACATATCAAATCTCTGCAACATATGGATTACCATATATTGGCTTGCCATCGTATTTTTCAGCACTTGTCAAAATATGATCATTCAATCTCACAATGCAACGTCAGAATGAAAAAAAATTGCCACATGACAGGGCGATGTCTTTACCCAGCCGATAAATGTGCACCAACTTTTGTTACATTTTTGAATAAAGCATTAAAATTACAAAATACGAGCAAACTCTTTGCTTGATGGTAAGTAAATGGATAAAATGAGTGCTAAGACTGAGAATGAGTCAAAGTATTTGGTCAAATTGCTGAAGTATGAAATTTTTATATTTATTTATGGCGCTTTCATTTCTTTGCAGTCAAGTTTGAATTATCAAGAAACAACAAAACGTTGATGGTGGTAAATGGGTACAAGTTTTCGCTGCACTACTCTAGAAATACGAAGGAACGATGGCAGTGCAGTCGAAGGAGTTATTTTGGTTGTAAAGCAGTTGTTCACAGGGTCGAAAGTTGCATCACGTATTTAAACGCATTCCATAATCATGAACCATGATTAAAACTGTGATCTTGAACATGTTTTTTTTTAACTATAGAGCAGGGCAAAAGTTAAATATTTGGTGCTGCATAAACTTTTCTTAAAACACTTGAGATTCTGTCCATTAGTCAAAGAAATTAGACACCCACATAATAAATAATGATTTTGCCAGTACCTACGAGGTTAGCTTATGATAATTAATGTAAGTACTTAATGTTATAATAGGCTGCAGTTGTGATTTTGTTAATCATTTATCTGTGTTAATAAATCATTCTGAATCTGTGTTAATATATTTTTAAACAATGGCATTTTGGCTTTTATTTTCCACAATGTACATATTTGTTACTCCAGACTACATTTCTCATTTTACCACATAATGTATATTTAAATATCTGTCTAAACACAAATCTTTTTGGATAATTCCACCATCGTCATCTTAACTTACAACGAGATACGGGGCATCGAAGGACTTAAAGTGAAAAAAAGACTTGTTTAACATTTTACCTAAATCCACAAACAATGTTGGAACAGGTGGAACCAAAATTCAACAATCTGTACAAAAATAACAATAATAAGTTTATAATAAATTCTAAATTCGTAGAATTGGCCGTTATATCTATATGTTGTAATTATTTCCACAGTATGGGCAGTACCGGACCAAATATTGCTGAAAGCAAGAAGTTTTGTGAACAACCAAGAACAAAAGAAAGACTCCCAGGAAAGACTTTGCCCAGTATGTGGAGATACTGTCAGCGGCATTCACTACGGGATCCATACATGTGAATCCTGTAAATCCTTTTTTAAGCGAGCTATCACCTACGACAAGTCTCAAAAATATAAATGTTCTGTAGGAGGAGAATGCACTATAACACGCAAGACGAGGTCTTCTTGTCAATTGTGCAGGTTCCAGAGGTGCATGCAAGCAGGCATGAATCCTGCCTTAGTAAGGCAAAAGAAAGAAAGAGGCGGCAGAGCCAAAATCTATTTAAAATAAAACGAGCTTAGATACAATTTTAAGGGAGGGTAGATACTAATATATTTTGTAGGTTAGGAATCTATCAATATATCTCAGTGTTACCTAATTGTTGTTATTTTATGTTGTTTTTAAATAAAGACTAGGCGATCTTGCGGCAATTTTATTGTTAAATGTATATTGAAGTAAGAAAAATATGTATTTCGTTATTTAATAATTATTTTTAAATGTTACATTTGCTCAGCGTTTGCGAGCTTTATAGAGCCAGTGTTCAATGTCTTAATGTAATATAGGAAACAAACGTCTTTTACTAAATTCACTGCCATTATTTTTAAGTAAATTTAAAATGTTTTAGCGTGTTGTTTATATTGCCAAAATCTATGCTATCTATCTAGCGTGTTGTTTATATATACTAAATCTTTCACTTTCTAGATACCAGCCCAGAACTAAATGAATCCTTTATTATAAAGCTATATACATATATCGTTTAATATTATGATAGATCCAAATTTGTATTTTCAAAACATTTCAATGTCTTGATGGTTATATTATACATCCGTATTTGAAGTTCTCTATAATGTTCTTGAAAAGCATGTGAAGTCTACCGACCCGTAGCTGCTCAGCGTGGTGGACTATGGCCTTACCCTTTCCACTGTGATGTACCTATATTTCCGTGTGTGTGAATTCGTACCTAGCCAGTGGGACAGTTTATATAATTACGAATATACAATTTCATCTTTTTCGTCCGCCTATAAGATAATGGACCTCAAAAACTGCCACGCCTTTTTTACCTATTGTACCTTTAGATCCTTCTACATTTTGTTGACAAGATCGAAAGCAACCGAATCAAATAATTGTGTTAAATAAAAGAGCTAGGATTAAAGAGGATGATGTCAAATTTCACGGTACTTAAATTGTACTATATATGCTATGAATATTGACATTGTTGAGAATTTGTTGTGTTCAATGTATTAGAAGTTTGAAGACTAAAAAAGTGCCAGTGCATTTCGTCATTGAAGTTGAACGTCTGAGGAAGTGCCTTGTTTGAAATGATAGAATGATGGGCGACAGTGAGAATGATATCACCCAGGAGAGACATATGTATGTATGTATTTTTTATAACTTGTCGTATTCACGCCAGTTTGTTCACAATGATGTTCACAAATAAATGGTGTATTTTACTATCAGATTTGCCAAATAAATTTTTATTTGGTAGCTTTATGTTATAGATGTGAAAAATCCTGTTGATCTTTCTTATCACGAATACTATTTTCATGGAAGGTTGTGTCTCAAATCAGTTAAACCGGTAATATCACTTTGTATATTGTGTATTATCCACTTTTGAATACAAAAAAAAATCATGAAATATTATAATATATTGATTACTACACTCTTCGTTTTAGTTTAGATGATCTTTACGTATTATCGTGTGCATTCAAATCTGTAGACAACTTTAGATCAAGATCCCAGGGCCGCCAGACCTTACTTATTTTCTTAGAAACTAAATGTATAGATTAATGTAGTGTTCGTATCTGCTATGAGTGTACGCATACTTGCTAGCTTGGATCGTGGGAGGTGCCAATTTTTAGGTATGATTTGCTAAATATTACTTACTAACTTTGAATAAAAATAGTACTTACTTTTCTTAAATCTTTGGTGCTGATTTTTAGGTATGTTTTAGAAAATATAATATAAAATTCATAAATAATACTGCCAGAGTCATTACGACGGCGGTAACATTTACCAGACTTTTTACAGCTTCCAAAATAATAATTGGTATCTTGCGATCGGTAGAGACCGCTAGGAGGCACATTTTAAAATGTATGGAAATTGTTGCCGTGGACATTTAGCACCTCATACCTAAAAATTTCCTCACCATACAAGCTAGCAAGTATGCGTACACTCATAGCAGATACTAACACTACTTTTTTTTTTTCATTTCGTTTCTGAGAAAATAAGTAAGGTCTGGTGGCCCTGGGATCTTACTCTACTAGTTATTGAATAAAAAATCGATTAATGTGTTGAACTGAATGTCTCCTGTTAAGATCGTGTTTATAAATTGATTCATTATAATCGTTGCAATTCTGCACATCACTTTGTTTTCCACTACATCTGCAAAGACGATGAAATTTTTGCATTGAGAAGATTGAATTTTTCTTGTATATTCCTTGGTCTTTGGCAGATGTAATGAATTTAGCTTTAGTAACTGTATCTACGTTAGGTACGTATTTCGTTGTGTATTTCTTCAAGTCTATAAGTATAAAACCTATATATTTTGCCAGTTGGCAGTTGTAATAATTGTATATCAGTTGTAACAATGTTGTTTACAGTTTTAAATAAATGATCTGTTGTTAAAAGCTTGTTATTCACTTAAAATGTCAATCTCGTGTCATATTTTATTCCTCCAGCTGCATTTATATTTTCTTTTTACCTTTCTGCCCTGCTAAAAAAATGGGCGGTGTTTCGACATTTTGGAAAATTGAGTTTTAAAAACCGTAAACTGTAGTTTCATTCCAATGTGTAACATTCGCGTAAACCCAAGAAGAATTAAAAATACATTTTATATTAATATTTAATTAATAACTCTTGTTTCAGAATATATTATGAATTCAAAGATTGAATTAATTTCAATATTTAAAAATTCAGCTATATCAACCGAGCTAGATTCTTTGAATTGTACACAGGTCAGCAAAACAAAAGAAAAGCGAAATAAAGAACCACATTGTGAATCTGATGATATAAATGAAGATTTTGACTCAGATGATTCGATGAAAGACCCACCCTACAAACCAGCGACTTCGAAAAATTATAGTCCCGACACATCGCCTATCTGTGGAATTGAGGATCAGGTAGAGGTTCAGACAAGTGATGGCGAAGAGAGAATTAGCGATGAGAATAACATTGATAATTTAACCAATGTTGAAAATATTGAGAAAGATTTAAAAAAAGAAGGCCGAAGTGACGAAAATATTGAAGTAACTTTATTTACGAAAACTGGAGAATTGAGAAAACGGAAGCTTTACAAAAAGAGTTTGCGGGATAGGCAACATGCTAAAAAACAAAAAGTAAGAGAAGCACATTATGTCAAACCCGGATGTAATAGTAAATGTACGAAAAAATGTACAGAGAAGATTACGGAAGAGACAAGGTTGGCTATAAATGAAACATACTGGGCTCTAAATTTCAAAGAAAAACGTATTTACCTTAAGCAAACATGTACACGGCAAGAAACAACACGTCAAAGAATGAAAGAAAATATAATTAAAAACAAACGTAGAAAATACAGTTTCAAATATTTTTTAACTGATTCCTTTGGTGTGAAACAAAATGTTTGCAAAAGCTTTTTTCTCACAACATTAGGCTATAAAAAAAGTAACAATAGATTTTTATATACTGCTTTAATGTCCGACCATATTGAAGATAGGCGAGGTAAACACCAAAAAAATAATTCTTTAGACAAAAGTATCATAACAGATCATATTAAATTATGCAACCCAACAGTATCGCATTATAGGCGAGAACATGCACCTAACAGATTATATTTACCAAGTGATACAAATATTAAAATGATGTATGAAGATTTTTGTGAAAAATATCCGGCACTGACTGTTTCTTATGAGACATATCGCGTACAAGTGAAAAAAATGAATATCTTTCACAAACCTAGGTAATGAGCAATGTAAAATTTGTGAACAATTTTTGCTTCATAATCCAGACCACAAACAACAACGGCAAGAAGACTGTGATGAGTGCAATCAATGAGAACTGCATTTGTAAAAAGCTAAATTGGCTCATGATTTATACAAGATTCCCAAGCAAGACTAGTAACCCACAAAATTCATATGTATCAACTGATCTTCAGAACGTTATTATGCTTCCTCGCATGGAGGGTTGTATTTTGTCCGCGGTTAATCGCTTTTAACGAAAGCTTCGTGCCGCTTGGAAAAGCTAAGCGAATACCGCTAGCTGTAATTTATCTTGAGGCTATAAGTGGTAGGAAGCAGGAAGATATAATAAGCACGTTTCATTAGTTTTTAAGTTAAATCGTTACCTAGATATTAAGTAATATAGATATTTGTCTGGATAACTGTAGCTTTAAAATATTTACTAGCAAGACACACGATCATGAGTGCTCTTCACCTCCATCACCAGATAGAGCTCAGTATGTCACGAAAAATAAAATTGCTGACTTTTATGATTTTGTACATACAGTAACTGTAGCTTATTCGTTAAAATTGATGTTAAAGAAATGGTACATACAGATTTTTAGCATAAAAAATGTCACAGAGAAAGATTTAAAATGCTAAACCAAGACCATACTTGCAAGATTGTCCAAATTTCATTTACACGCGGTCAATTTACAGCTTAAAAACTGACTTCTCAGGTGAAAAAGCGAGTATCCCCATAATTTCTCCGTTACCGTTGCCCCGTCGAATATCTCGCCATAGAAAAAATAACATTATCGACAACTTGGGGTCACTTTTGTTGCCTCATAATTTGGAGTTTAGGGAGAAGCTGCCTGAAAGTGCCGACGTCGATACTAAGAATTAATAAAAGTAGACATGAACCAAATGTGATTTTAATTTTATGATAATTATTAACATGTAAGAAGATTTTTAGTTTGTGATTCTAATGTTATGATAGTTAAAATTTAAGAAGATATTTTTTGGTTGTTACTATAATTTTATGATAATTACAATAGACGAAAAGTATGTAAAAAAGCATGTTTTTTCAACTCAGTGAAACCAATATAACGAGATAAAATCCGTAAACTGTAAGTAGTTTAATTCCAATGCTTTTCTAAACCCAAACCCTTATCTAGTTATTATTGTAATGTGTAACATTCGCTTAAACCCAAGAAGATGTAGAAATGCATTTTATATAAATATTTAATAACTCTTGTTACAGAATATATTATGAAGTCAAGGATTGAATTAATTTCAATGTTTAAAAATTCAGCTATATCAACCGAGCTGGATTCTTTGAAATGTACACAGGGAAGCAAAACAAAAGAAAAGCAACATAAAGAACCACATTTTGAACCTGATTATAAAAATGAATATTTTGACTCAGATGATTCGATAAAAGACCCACCCTACAAACCAGCGACTTCAAAAAATTTTAGTCCCGACACATCGCCTATCTATGGAATTGAGGATGAGGTAGAGGTTCAGACAAGTGATGGTGAAGAGAGAATTAGCGATGAGTATAACATTGATAATTTAAACAATGTTGAAAATATTGAGAAAGCTATAGAAAAAGAAGGCCGAAGTGACGAAAATATTGAAGTAACTCTATTTACAAAAACTGGAGAATTGAGAAAACGGAAGCTTTACAAAAAGAGTTTGCGGGATAGGCAAAATGCTAAAAAACAAAAAGTAAGAGAAGCACATTATGTCAAACCCGGATGTAATAGTAAATGTACGAAAAAATGTACAGACAAGATTACGGAAGAGACAAGGTTGGCTATAAATAAAACATACTGGGCTCTTAATTTCAAAGAAAAACGCATTTACCTTAAGCAAACATGTACACGACAAGAAACAAAACGTAAAAGAATGAAAGATAATAATATTGAGGACAAACGTAGAAAATACAGTTTCAAATATTTTTTAACTGATTCCTTTGGGGTGAAACAAAATATTTGCAAAAGCTTTTTTCTCACAACATTAGGCTATAAAAAAAGTAATGATAAATTTCTATATACTGCTTTATTGTCCGATCTTAATAAAGATAGACGAGGAAACTCCAAAAAATATTACTTTAGACAAGAGTATCCTAAGAGATCAGACTAAATTATGCAACCCAACAATATCGCATTATAGGCGACAACATGCACCTAACATATATTTACCTAGTGATACAAATCGCTGGCATATTACAAGGTCTTATGTGAATTTTGATGATGTTTGGTAATAAGGCTTTATAATTTTTGACTTATGTAAAATGTATTTAAAGTAGCCTTAGCCTCTTGTGACATTTTAATATTATAGTTTAGGACTACATAATGCTTTCCAAGTTTAAAAAAAAGCGTAATGACTTTTATATTTTATAATATCGTCAAAAATAAAATAACATAGAACTTTGTGGTAGCAAAAATATTTATTTATTTATTTATAAGCACAACTTAGAACTTTGTTTTTGTTAAATCACATCACATCAGACAAGTTTAGGGAAAAGTACCAATTATGAAATACGTCCCCCATATGGAATGCCATTATATTTTCAGTTCTAAGTGTCCAGAATATGACAAAATTGAAATTTGGTAAAATAACATTTATTTCGGATATATCTTTACTCTACAAAAACAAATTTTGGAATATTCGCGGCCCCTAGTCTTCCATATATAACTTATTCTATATTAGGAACGTATTCCATAATTGGTACCTTTCCTCTATTAATGCTTGGAGCCACGAAATCTTTATCTTTCACCTTGTCGTCACTTGAATAGTCTAAAATGTTATTTTTTTGGGTTTTATTTTATCGACGACTTCAGTGACAGGTGGACTTCGTGGATGCTGTCCCTAACATGGGCTGGAAGATTTTAAAGCCCAAAACGAAGAAAAGAGCCAATAAAATCTCTGGTCCGACCCTCGAGCTCATAGAGGAAAGGCGCAGGATGCTTCTGCTATCCTCCGACGCCATGCCAAAATATCGGCGTCTCAACAGGCAGATCTGCCTGGCACCTGCCGTGGAAATGCTTCGGAAGCTATTCAATTCCATCATACTCGAGGGCAAAACGCCACAGGCAGAGCACAGTAGTGTGGTGGTGCTTTTATTCACGAAGGACGACAAAACCCATTTGAAGAGCTACAGACCCCATCTCACTTCTGAGTCACGTCTATAAGTTGTTTTCTAGGGTCATCACGAATCGTCTTGAAAGCAAGCTAGACGACTTCCAGCCTCCCGAAAAAGCCGGATTCCGTAAAGGCTATAGTACCATAGACCACATACACACGCTGCGGCAGGTTATACAGAAGTCCGAAGACTGTAGTCAGCTTCTATGCTTGGCGTTTGTGGACTATAAGAAAGCCTTTGATTCGATCGAAACCTGGGCAGTACTGCAGTCTCTCCAACGGTGCTAAATTGGCTATCGATATGTCGAAGTGCTGAAGGTAGCGATAGCCTAGTGGAGATACCAACAGACTGCCATGCAGAGGGTATCGGGTTCGAATCCACGGCGCGCACCAATAACTTTTCGGAGTTATGTGCGTATTGAATTGTTAATTATCGCTTGTCCCGTGCCTCGTAGAGCTCGTTAAGCCGTCGGGCCCGGTTGTCATGAAGATCTTTGGCAATCGTTACAGGACGTCAGTACCTTCTATAAAAACTGACACTGGTCTAAACCATGGAATATCGCTATCCCATCGGGTTGCGGAGGTCAGACAGGCAGTCACTCCGTGGAAAAGCCAAAATTCAGCCAAATCCGGTAGACTAGTAAGCGGACCCCAGATTGAAACTGGGATAACGCTAAGAGGAAGATGTCGAAGTGCTGAAGTGTTTGTTCGAAAACGCCACCATGTCAGTCCGCCTCCAGGACCAGAGCTCAAAACCTATTCGGCTACAGTGACGGGTGAGGCAGGGAGATGTTATATGTCCAAAACTCTTCACTGCTGCGCTGAAGACGTTTTTCAAGCTTCTGGACTGGGAAGGACTCGGTATCAACATCAACGGCGAGTACATCACACCTTGGATTTGCTGGTGACATCGTAGTCATGGCTGAGACCATGGAAGACCTCAGCGCAATGCTTGATGGCCTCTATAGAGTCTCCCAACAAGTAGGTCCTAAAATGAACAAGGACAAGATGAAAATCATGTCTAACGTCCATGTCGTATGGACCTATACGAATAATTTCGAGAAATAGGTCATTGTTGAATCCGCTGCCCAACCGAGTTCGGTTGGGCAGCGTTCGAAAAGGGCATATCTTCACGTCCGATATCCCGCAGTGTCTCAAGACGAAAGTCTTTGACCAGTGTGGGTTGTCAGTGATGATTTACGGCTCTGAGACCCGATGGCCGTTCTGGACACGGGGGACACGGGTCAGGCGGGTTCTGCAGTGGCGACCACGTAACGGACGACGTAGTAGGGGTAGGCCCCGACGATCTAGTTAAGATCGCGGGAAGTGGTTGGATGCGGGTGGCTCAAAATCGGTCTGTGTAGAGAACTTTGGGGGAGGCCTAAGTCCAGCGTGGAAGTATCTAGACTGATATGATAATTATTTTATCAAGACTGCAATAATTGCATAAATGTATTACCAATTGCACTGAATAAATTGTCACAAAAACCGCGAAATTGAATAAGTAACAGATTACATAAAACTTTGACCATTAATAAGTTTGACTATTTTTTTCAAAAAACAAAGTCCTATGTTTAGCATAGAACCTTGTTAAACTAAAAATAAGTTAAAACTAAAATTGAATGGTTCTATGTATTACATAGAACTTCGTTATTCCATTTTGTTGATAAAAACAACATAGGACCACGTTATTTTTGATATTTTGCAGTAAAGAGCTGTAATCTAGTCGTTTATTTATGCAAAAGAGTAGCTAATAGCACATAGAACCTTGTAGTATTCATAACTCAATAAGTGATAAAATTGTAACATAGAACCTTGTAATAGTGAGCCAGCGAAATATTAAATGATGTTTGTTTTTATATTTTTATAATTTTCCTTCATAATCCAGACCACAAACAAAAACGGCACGAAGCCTGTGATCAGTGCAATCAATGGTAACTGCATTTGAGAAAAGCTAAATTGGCACGTGATTTATATATTCACAAGCAAGACTAGTAACCCACAATAAATATATATATCAGCTGATCTTCAGAAAGTTATTATGCTTCCTCGCATGGAGGGTTTTAAGACAGTGTTATTTTGTCCGCGGTTAATCGCTTTTAACGAAAGCTTCATGCCACTTGGAGAAGCTAAGCGATTACCGCTAGCTGTAATTTGGTATGAGACTTACGGCCTGGCCACGGACAATTTGCTCCAGCGAAAATTCGCGTGACGCGACCGGCGCGCGGCGACGCGACTTGCGACTGAATCAAATGTATAGAAATGTTCAAAGCATACCCCGCGCAGCGGCGACCGGCGACGCGACCGGCGAATAGCACCGAGCGGTACAGCAGTTGCTATTTGTTGTAATGTATGAATTAATACGGCGCACGCCACGGCGTCGAGCGGTAGTCGCGGCGACTAGCGCCGGAGCTAGTCAGTATAATTTTTTTAGTTTATTTCTCCGCGAGCATGATATTATTCTTAGAATTTTTAGTTAGGCTAGCTATTTGGAACGTCTGGATGTTATCTATATCTACATAAATGTGAACAGTATAAATAAAGTTGAAATGTCTGTCTGTGATTTCAAAATACCTAAGTAAGTTTTTAGAAGTCCATATACCTAGTTAGTTAGATCACACCTACATAAGCTTTTCCGTATTTTAACTCAAAACTCGAGTTACAATACCTACAAGCGTCGGCTCAGTACGCATTCAGTACCTACAGAATGTATACCGAAGCGCCTTGAGTTTGGTATGCAGTAGGTTAGGTGGGTTCCGAGCCTGACGCTCGTAGGTATAAATCGCGTTCCGACCGTTTATATAAAGATAAAATATAGTACCTATAGATTTCAATACCGTGGTTTAGTACTTGTATATATTCTGTGACCGTAGTTAGGTACACAATACCTATCAAGTCTGCTTCTGTGATCTTGCGGTAGTGTAAGCGGATCATGAGGTCTCGGGGTCGATTGCCGGGTTGAAACAAATGTGATATTGACACCAAAGTCCGTACAATGTCGAGCTAAATTTCATAAAAAAATCTCAGCTAATGTTGTCTCGCTTCTGGTCTACACTGGTCGCGGCGGCGAGCGCGTGTGCCCGTGGCATGTATTTCGCGTCGCGCGAATTGTCGCGTCGCCGGTCGTGTCGCAGGTCGCGTCGCCGGTCCCCGTGGCCAAGCCGTATGAGTGGCAGGAAGATATAATAAGCACCTCTCTTTTTTTTTTTGAAGATAAAGCGTAACCTAGATATTAATATAGATATTTGGCTGGATAACTGTAGCTTTAAAATATTTACTAGAAGAACACACTTTCATGAGTGCTCATCACTACCATCATCAAGTAGAGATCAGTATGTCACGAAGAAATAAAATTGCAGACTTTTATGATTTTGTAGATACAGTAAAAGCAGCTAATTTGTTAAATTAATGTTAAAAAAATGGTACCTACTGTAAGGTTCCACCGTACATCTTACAGTCATCAATATTTTGTAGGTCAAATCAGTGCGCGTTATTACCATTCGCAAATCTTTTCATCAGTTCACGGTCTCACCCACATCGCGGTAGACTATATATATATATATATATATATATATATATATATATATATATATATATACAACATGTAACAAGTTTAAATGCACATCCTGAAAGTACTTTGTTCAGAATCGGCAACTGAATGCATTTCCGTCATTTTTAATATTGTTTATTTTTAGTCTTAAAATAAAGTAAATTGTAGTCACTCATTTAAAAAAAAAATTGAGCTATTCGAAAATAAACTTTAAATCAAAGCAGAACGGCTTATTTTTAAATGCATTTGTTAAATGGGTCCACGTTGACTTACACAAACGCACACATTAATACAACACAATTCTAAAAAAAATTTAGCTATTCGAAAATAAACCTTAAAACAAAGCAGAACGGCTTATTTTTAAATGCATTTGTTAAATGGTTCCACGTTGACTTACACAAACGCACACATTAATACAACACAATAGACGGCAAAAGACAATAGCACACAATTGACCACCAAAATGTCTATCATCTATCTTTCACTAACGTAGGTAATAAACAACGGGAAAGAGCGAAACGTAATGTCTCGCTCGCGCTGGCGCATGACAAGCGCAGCGGGCGATGCGCTTAGACATGTTATGACAAGTACAACCGGGAATATCTATCTGATTCTATCAGTGAGTGTTGTGGAAACGTTTTTTAAAGTTCACTTGTTTACAAAATGTGTAATGGTGTATAATTTAATAATTATCAACAAGCCGGTGCCGATGTGGAATGTTCAACATCATCTAGATGTTGACTTGACACCCCTGGACTTTCACACCCCTGGACTTTCTCATTGTGGAGAAATATTAAATCACCAGTTTATTGTGATGAGAGAAAAAGTGCCGAGTAGTTAATTAATTAAGATACTAGCTGCTTTTGAAACAGTGAAAAGATGTGATGTGTAAGGAAATTGTGAAGTGCTGATTTTTAAGCCTGTAAGTTATTTTATTATTCTATTATTGTAAGTATTTAGATTCACAATACAACTTTAAACACGCCGTTCTTGTTTATTTCTCTCATTGATATTCTTTTACTTTATCGATCAATAATGCTAACTAGATGATTAAGTTAAGATAGTCACTTACGATGTTAAGAAACAATAGATCGTGCATATTAATAACAAACAATAAATGATTCGACTGTCCAATCCATAGCCTAAAAGTGTGATGGAAAGAATATCTTTGGTAATATCAACAGTGGCCGACAAATGTTCAAACATCATTTTTGTAAACCCCACTCTATCAGATTGTGGTTTACAGACTGAATTTCATACATTTTGTTATAATTATCGTATCGTGTTTCGTTCCTATCAGATCGCTGTTGTTTGTTTACCATAGCAACCGTTTCGTTTGTGTGCGTGCGCAGATTTAGAGTGACCACGATTTTCACTTTTATTTTCACGATTTTGCAATCAATATCAATTTCTATAATTTCTTTATCATCCGTTCGAGGAAGCTCGAACACATACAGATTTTTTAAGCATAAGATGTCACAGAGAATGATTTGGCATTTTGAACCAAGACCATACTTAAAAGAAATTGTCCAAATTTAATTAACACGGGGTCATTTTATAGCTTTGTAAAAATCTGACTTCTCAGGTGAAGATAAAGAACTCAACTATTTTACAGATGTTTTTATTAAACTAAAAGCGAGTATCCCCATAATTTATCCGTTACCGTTGCCCCGTTGAATATCTCGCCATAGAAAAATAACTTTTTTTTTTAAAGACAACTCCCGCATTAGCACTTATCCTGGGTCGCGGGGGACCTTACAAAATACAACTAACGGATACCATGAACACCCAGACTCAAAACAACAATTTGTGAATTACACAAAGTGTTGCCTTGTGTGAGGATCGAACCCACAACAATCGGCACGCAGTGTCAAGCGGTGAGCCGCTTAAAGCACTACGCCAACCGTGCAGTCAAATTACTCAACTAAAAATACATTCTCGAAAACTTAGGGTCACTTATGTTGCCTTATACTTTGGCGTTTAGGGAGAAGCTGCCTGAAAGTGCCGACGTCGATACTGAGAATTAATAAAAGTAGACATGAACCCAATGTGATTTTAATTTTATGATATTAACATGTAAGAATTTATTTTTGTTTGTGGTTCTAATGTTATGACTTATGATAATTAAAATGTAAGAAGATATTTTTTGATATTAACATGTAAGATTTTTTTTGTTTGTGATTCTAATGTTATGATAATTAAATAAAATGTAAGAAGACATTTTTGGTTGTCATTATAATTTTATGAAAATTACTATATAATAGACGAAAAGCATGTAAGAAAAGCATGTTTTTTAATTCAAATTTATTAACTCAGTGAAACCAATCTAACGCGATAAAATCCGTTAACTGTTGTGTAAGAGTTTGGGTTAAGAAAAGCATTGGCTTTTCTAAACCCAAACCCTTATCTAGTTATCATTATAATATGTATCATTCGCGTAAAACCAAGAAGATTTAGAAAAGCATTTTATATAAATATTTAATAACTCCTGTTTCAGAATATATTATGAACTCAAGGATTAAAAGAGATGGCGAAAAAAGAATTAATGATGAGGATAACATTGATCATTTAAACATTGTTGAATATATTGAGAGAGATATACAAGAAGAAGGCCAAAGTGACGAACATATTGAAGTGTCTTTATTTAAGAAAACTGGCGAATTGAGAAAACGGAAGCTTTACAAAAAGAGTTTGCGGGACAGACAAAATGCTAAAAAACAAAAAGTAAGGGAAGCACATTATGTCAAACCCGGATGTAATAGTAAATGTACGAAAAAATGTGCAGAGAAGATTACGGAAGACACAAGGTTGGCTATAAATAAAACATACTGGGCTCTAAATTTCAAAGAAAAACGCATTTATCTTAAGCAAACATGTACACGGCAAGAACCACAACGTAAAAGAAAGGACGATAATAATATTGAGGACGAACGTAAAAGATACAGATTCAAATATTTTTTCATTGATTCCGATGGTGTAAAACAAAATATTTGCAAAATCTTTTTTCTCACAACATTAGGCTATAAAAAAAGAAATGACAGATTTTTATATAATGCTTTATTGTCCGACCATATTGAAGATAGGCGAGGAAAACACCAAAAAAATATTCCTTTAGACAAAAGTATCATTACAGATCATATTAAATTATACAACCCAACAGTATCGCATTATAGGCGAGAACATGCACCTAACAGATTCTATTTGCCAAGCGATACAAATATTAAAATGATGTATGAAGATTTTTGTGAAAAATATCCAGCATTGACTGTTTCTTATGAGACGTATCGCGTACAAGTGAAAAAAATGAATATCTTTCACAAACCTAGGTAATGAGCAATGTAAAATTTGTGAAGAATTTTTGCTTCATAATCCAGACCACAAACAACAACGGCAAGGAGACTGTGATGAGTGCAATCAATGAGAACTGCATTTGTAAAAAGCTAAATTGGCTCATGATTTATACAAGATTCACAAGCAAGACTAGTAACCCACAATATTTATATTTATCAGCTAATCTTCAGAAAGTTATTATGCTTCCTCGCATGGAGGATTTTAAGACAGTCTAATTTTGTCTGCAGTTAATCCCTTATAGCGAAACACTACGTGTCGCTTGGAAAATCTAAGCGATTACCGCTAGCATAAGGCTATGAGTGGCAGGAAGCAGGAAGTTATAATAAGCACGTGTCATTATTTTTTTAACATAAATCGTAACCTAGATATTAAGTAATATAGATATTTGGCTGGATTACTGAAGCTTTAAAATATTTACTAGCAGGACACACTTTCATGAGTGCTCATCACCTCCATCATCAGGTAGAGCTCAGTATGTCACGAAGAAATTAAATAAGTACCTACATCATAATCTAAGTAGATATTCACGAACCTTATGTGATTTTAATTTTACGATATAAACATGTAAGAAGATTTTATTTATGTGTGATTATAATTTTATGATAATTAAAATGTAAGAAGTAAGTATTTTTTTGTTTGTGATTATAATTGTATGATAGTGAAAATGTAAGAAGCCTTTTTTGGTATTTTGTTTACGTAAAATCTTAAAAGTCATTTTGTTTACGCAATAAATGTTTATTTCACATTAACAAGGGCCTTTTGTTGTCAGATACCCATTATCAGTGTATTTCTATGCAAAAGTGTGATTCGGTATGTTGAAGATATGAGAAATAACTTTTTTAATTTTATGTATGTCATTCTAGATTAGCCTTACACATGTCTAAAATTCTACTAGTTTATCTGGCAATCGTATCTACAAAAAGCTAGGCCAAAATGATGCTGTATAAATGTTTTACAGCCATTCAGGTAAGCATGGGTGCAAATTTTATGTTGCTTATTTGATTCTAAAAGGTGGTATATAAAATTATACGGTCTTATTCTTTAGTAATAAAACATACATACTTCCCGATAGGCGGTATTCTGAAGTCATACATCACACTTAGCTGTAAGACCGTAAAGAGGCAATTTACGGTGTTTTAGTTTAGTTCAACACGTGACGACATTTATTGATATTTTGAGATACTTAAACACAAAATTACGAACTGTCTCGGGTTCGATTCCCGGGTCGGGCAAAGTGTTATTGGGTTTTTCCGTTAGAAAATTCTCAGTAGCAGCACGGAGTCTGGTAATGTGCCCGGTACGGCAATAGGCTCGCCCCCTATTACGTGGGACCTAAAAATTCATGGCGAAATGTGGGTGTAATATTACACCTCTGCCTACCCCTTCGGGGATACAGGCGTGAGTCTATAAAAATAAAAAATAAAAAAAAATTATGAATTTAAAACAAACTATAATAATATCTTTTCTGCAAATAAAAAGTTTTCATGATGCTTTATCAGAATCACTTACAAAATTCTTCATATAATGTCACAAATTTTGTAGAAAAGTCGCCTTATCCCTTAGCAGGGCAGCTTTGTTTTGCAAAATATCGATTACTCTAAACAAAGGTAAATGGTATATAACCTGAGACATAATGTAAAATTAGGCTCATTATTTTTAGGGTTCCGTACCTAAAAGGTAAAAAACAGGACCCTATTACTAAGCCTCCGCTGTCTGTCTGTCACCAGGCTCTATCTCATAAACCGTGATAGCTAGAAAGCTGAACCGCTATAACAAGAAATACTAAAAATTAAAAAAAACAATAAAATATTAAGGGTTGCTATAAAATAAACATGATTTTTTTCGTATTTTTTGCTCAAAATTACTAACGGTAATAGGTGGATGCTTAAAATTTTCACAGAATGTGCAGGTGTGTATTACCTTTCAAAATAAATAATTAAGTAAAAAAAGTAATTTTTAAGTAATTTGTTACACTATCTTAATAAGCAGGTACAAACTTAAAAAAATATTTAAGTATACATACAACAAACGTGATTTTCTTTTATAGATGATGGTACGGAACCCTTCGTGCGCAAATCCGACTCGCACTTGTCCAATTTGTTTTCGTGTCCATCCACTAAAGAAATTATAATAATTATGCATGAAATTACCTTGTTAGTAAAATAGCTTTTTACGGCACAAGGTTTTGACGTGACAACGTCTTATAAATTGGTTTGCCGGGTGACACTTCAAGAAACTGCGTTACGCTCCGCTCACGTTATGCGCTCACAATGAGAGCGAGTGAGAGGCACGCGTCCCGCCTAAGAGCGTGAGAGACAGACATAAAAAGTGAAAGGCACGCGTCTTTCATCCTTCTTCCTACTATACGAATGAATATTCACATTAAAATTATTTTACCACTCAAAGTCGTTGTCACGTAAAACTTTCGCCCGTATACCGACTTTACAGGCAACCAATTTTTTATAAATGATGTCTTGATCCACCTGCATGTTGGTGGACAATACCAATAAGCAGGTACAAAGGTTTATTAAAATTTAACTTGTGATTGAAATATCGAGTGTTGAATCCACTTGATAACGTCAGTGGTCATTCCTGATAATTATTGAAAACTTATAAGATTATGGGAACATGTGTAAGCTGCATTGTGTCATCAAATCATTTCACTTTTAAAATGCTTAAGCATTCCCTAATCATCGTCTTAGCGTTATATCTGTTGCACCCAAGACTGGGCACCCGGTCTCTTGTTTAACCACATGTGACAGAATAATTATTATCTAAGTATACGTACCTAATATGCCTTCTGAACAGAAAATAATTATTGAAATTAAACTACAGTTTACGGATTTTATCGCGTTGTATTGGTTTCACTAAGTTATTACATTTGAAATTAAAGATCTAGAAACTATATTTTTAATTTATTACTAGCCGACGTTTCTTTTGAATCTCGTTTGAATCTCACCACCATCCTAAACAGTTAGCTACTGTAGTAATGTCTCTGTTTCAGAGAGCCCGCGGGATCTGTGACAAGAAACACCTGGACGCTGAGCTTCAACATGTCAGGCAAGTTCTGCAAGACAACAAGCTCCGACCGCCGCGCCACTGTCATAGATCCCAGAAGAAAGAAAAGCCAGCCACAGTAGAAAGACAACCTGCTGTCCTCCCATACATCAAGGGCGTGACCGACAAAATTGGCTACATCTTGAAGCGAGCTTCTATCAAAACTTACTACAAGCCGCCAACGAAGATCAGTCAATTATTACCATCTGTCAAGTGTCAGTTACCCTTGCAAGAGGCCGGTGTCTACAAAATTGACTGTGAATGTGGGCTCTCATACATTGGACAAACCAAGAGAAGCATAGGCATTCGACTCAAAGAACATATAGCTGACATAAAACATAAACGCTCAACAAAGTCTGCTGTGTGTGAACATGTGGAACAAGGACCCAATCACTACCTGCGATTTGATGAACCACAGATACTCGATAAAGAACATCGTTTTCTTCCAAGGATGATACGAGAGGCTATTGAAATTAAAAAACACCCTAATTTCAATAGGGAAGATGGTTGGAAAGTTCCTCCAGCTTGGAACCCTGTCATAAGGCTAATGAAACCCAAGAAAGACAAAGTCACCAGAAGAGCTAAGGACACTGTGAGCTCATTCTGCGTAAATAGTAACACCAGTAGTTGAAAAATGTTCGGGTACTTTGAGATAACTTATACATTCAAGAAAAAGACAAATATCACCTCAGTCTGCCGTGAACATGAATTCTGTAAAGAATTCGAAACGTCGGCTAGTAATAAATTAAAAATATAGTTTCTAGATTTTTAGTTTCAAATGTAATAACTTAGTGAAACCAATACAACGCGATAAAATCCGTAAACTGTAGTTTAATTTCAATGTGTAACATTCGCGTAAACCCAAGAAAATAATTACTTAGTAATTTGTATTGTCTTATTTTATCGAAAAATTAGGCGTTGACAATTAACTATTATTTATGGATTTGATTGTAATGGATTAATTCATTTACATGTAGGTAGGTAGTTATCGCAACCCAGAAAAATGATTTTGGTACGTACGTTTTCTGTACTCGACGTTTCTCTTATTTATTGGTTGCTTTATAGGAACTATGAAGAAGGATAGACTAAATAGTGTCACCATCATCAACATCGCCTACCATAGTCCACTGCTTGGCCTTGATAGGCACGCCACTCAGCCCATCATCATTGTTTCATGACTTAATTCTGTAAAGTGCAATAATTCTAAGTCATTCGATTTTAATGTAATAACTGTAAGAGCAGAATAAACTGCGATAAAATCTGTAAATAGTAGTAGTATAGTATAGTATTGATATAATTGATAGTATTATCTACGATCATGTATTATATGTTTTCGCATGCACTTGTGTCTTTGCTGTTCCATTTTGGCACTATATTTATAGATTTAAAGGCGATATCTAATGCATCTTCGTATTTCCAGCATACTACCATCACTCGTGTCCTATTTGTGGTGACGTCACGTCTGGCATCCACTACGGCATCCGAACTTGCGAGTCGTGCAAGCTCTTCTTCAAGAGAACTATCCAGTTGGAGAGGGAGGATGCCTATTGCTGCACAGGTAATCTGAATTGTAATGTTAGCATTCAAACTCGAGCATGGTGCAAACTCTGCAGATATAAGAAATGTTTGTCTTCTGGTATGCTGCCGGCGTTAGTAACTAAGAGGAAAAATATTACAAGTACCAACTTTCATGTTAATAACACTTTGTAAATAAATGATAATTTTGTAATTTTGTACTGTAGTAAATGGTGATGGTACCTACTATAAATGTGCTAGATAAACAAATTGTTATGATTTGAAGTTTTGCAGTGCAATATTCCGCAATTTTATTTAAATTGAAAATATCGTTTATTGTTCATAATTTCCAAGAATATGTAATAAGTATGTAATTATGAAGTCTGAATTTTCGGAATGGTGGCTTTGAAATTGAAACTCAGCTGTAATGAACTGTTGACATTCATTTGTATCATGATACTCACGATAAAAACAAATTCATTTTAATAAACACAGTGCCATTGCACTAATAGACTAAATTACTTGAGTCTATTGTTATCTTGTCTTCTTTGATGAATTTAGAAAGAGGTGATCAAATAAGACCGGTCAAATCAAGTCTCGCAAAATTTGCCACGTAGTATTAAGTTTCGTCAACTAAAAACTGCCACAATCACTGCCGAATAGGTTCCAAAATTAGTAATAAGTCTCTGAAATATTACCTTGCCTATTGTGAGTTTGTAAAAGACGGCAATGAACTATTTTCAATTTAATTATTTCAACGACTAGGGCTCATTGAAAAAGATGCTTTCTCAGATTCAAATCCTTACACTTTGAAGCCATTTCTGCAAGAAATTTTAAGTCTACTAGCACTGAAATCAAATATATTATAATGTTTATGTCAAATCTTACACGTGATAGATGTTTCTATGAATCTATAGCAAATAATTAATTAATAAGTATGTGTCCAAGTGAATTGTTTAATTGTAAAAACTGGGTTTTGTGCCTATTATAGTGAGAACGGTTGGGAAGACTGTTGCGTTTAAAAATAACGTACTTTTATATATTTATATATTAAATCAATTGGCAGCAAATCAGTAATTTTACACTGGTTAAAAAGGGTTTTTACTATTATTTTATTTACAGTTTTAATTATTTTGATTTTGTTACGTAAAACGAAAATAAATTATATCAGCAATTTTCTTTTACCTAAACAATGTTTAGATATTTGTATTATCTGTGATTGGTATACATGTTCTTATATAATATATATATATATGCTTGTTGAAAACATCACGTAAATATATATTTTTTCATTTAGATTATATTGTTTACTATTATTGTATGTAAATAATTCATATTGACTTAACACTTATTTACATATTATTACATGTAAATAAGTCTTAAGTCAATATGGAATCGGTTACATAGTTGATCTAAATACAATTAAGTATGTCTTTGAGTGCAATCAATATTAAATACATCATAAGATAATTTTAAATCAATAAGACTTAATGTTTTAATTAAAGTAATTATAAAAAAAGTTTTTATAACTATTAAAAATGGAAAGAAAATACGCTATTTTATTTCGGTGACCTCACAAGCTCATAAAACCCCTTTTTAATTTATAATGAGCCAAGGTATTACAATAAGACTTTTTTCAAAATGGCGACATTTTGTTTGCTCTTCTATTTGAGTCCTGTATTGCTTGTTAAATTTGTTTCAGAAATTGTGACGCCGGAGATAGTTAGACCTCGATACAGTTGGTCGAGGCATGGCAATGCGATCATTATACTAGGAGAACATAGGTTTAAAAAGAGGTCGAAGCATATTAATCAGAAGCAGGAGTGCCACTGGGTATGCAACAAATGCGACAAAGGCTGCAAAGCTAAGCTGACTACGTTGAATGACGCTATTATAAAGATAAACAATATTCACGATCACGCAGGCTATAGAAAAGTAAAATGATATTTAACTTTTTTATTGTCTTTTATTAAAAGGCTTTTCGAGGCAGGTATGTTTGCAACTGTGTTCAGTATAGTTAAAATTGAGGACGAGTGATATGATCGAGCGACGGTTTAACCTGAGTTGGTCTTGATGACGTATTATCACATGAGTAAATAAACCGAACAGAGAGACAGCTTCTTAAGAGCTTGTAAATTTGTTGCCTATTTTGGTAGGGTTGTCACAATAGGTTAAGACAAATCGCTTGTTTGGTATGCGACAGATTCTGGATTGGACAGATTCGTGATTTGGCAGATTCCCAACTCGACAGATTCGTGCATTGGACAGATTCTTGGACTCGACGGATACGCTATACGGCAGAAGTACAGTTGTAAATAAAATAGCGAGTGGAAACAAAAAAGGCATGCACCTGAAACTTTTAAAAGCACGGAATAAAAATATACATTTGTTACCAAGGACACGACGTGACGACGTGATTTATTTGACATTCCCAACGATACCACTAATAGTGTTGAATATTTTCTGGTAATATGATCTATTTTGCTAATAAACGTAGGAATCTCCTTTGGCTAGTGGCACTAGTTTTACCACGGGGATAGGTATCTAAAATAAGTTTAAAAAGAAATTCTGTAAGACAAATGAACGTCTACAAAACAAATGACTATAAAATGATCAACCATCGATATGGCTTACAAAAAACAAGTGCATGCGATTTTCGACCTTATTGACAATTCATGACAGACCCTTTTTGGTATTTTCTTGCTTTCTGACATTGATACGTTAATAAAATTATAAATTCTTAGTTACGTCAATAAGGTCGAAAATCGCATGAACCTGTTTTTTGTAATCCCTATCAATGGCTGATCACTTTCTGATAGTAATTGGTTTTGTAAATATTAATTGCTTTTACACAATTTCACAACTAATGTGTTCATGAGGATCCTCTGGGCGATCGGGCTAGGAGATCCTGGTGGACAACATGCAAACATGTTAAGTATCTCGTTGCCAACATTGACAATATTTATTTCAAGATCGAAATATTCGTGAAACTTTTGCTCGAGCAATTCAACAAATTATCAGGAGGTATACCTAATTAAAAAACCCAATCGTACGTTACCATTGTTAAAATCTTTATAATGACTTAATAATTTCATCTAGTATTAATCATACACACAGTACAATAAACAACCATTATTAATAATAAAAAAACACGTTCTTACATTAAAATATTAAAACTTGCAACGTACAAAACAAACAACGTGCGTCGGAATAACCCTAAGATTGTCAACTGCCTGTGCCTGCGTAAACCGGTTTTTTCCACTCTCGCCGCGTACACGACAAGCGGCCAGTGGTCATGCACACATAAGCCGCGTGCTCGTAGTAGTGCAACCGATTCGCGCTGTTGTATGAAGCTGTGTCTCTGTTCCGTTTATCTACTCATGTGGTATTATGAAGGAAATCAGGATATTTAAATATCTATTCTATAATCAAGTTGATAAGAATTTATATTGCTATGAAGAAGTTTATACCTATATTTATCCACGGCTAAATTGCTTGATATAATCATATTAGTTCCTTTACTGACTTCAAAAGTAAAACTGGTGCAAAATAACTTTAAACTTTGAAGACGTATTATTGGTTTTATCTCAAGTTTTTTCAGTTTGTTTCAGTTGGGCTCTTTCCTAAACTCACTTTGAATATTGTTTAAATTCAGTTGGAATGCTCGATTGTGGATAACCGTCTCATAACCATGTTTCAACTTTTGTATACCCCAAATTGAAATCGTCAAAGTTCTGTAAAACGTAATATTTGGTTAGATACATATTTTTGCAAATATCCGTATTGAAAGCCCACACAGTATTGTCAGCGTATCAGTTATTCCATTTTATTGTAATTTGACGTCTAAAGTACTGTTTACATCTAATGTAGCAAATCGGAGAGCCTTAAGTTTCTAATTTCATGAATACTAATCTTTATTATTTATCTTCTGAAGATGATTACAACCACGAACATATATTTGGCGTGAAACGTTACCTTTCTAAAACGGTACGGATTTTTTAATATATTTGCTCTCATTTTGCTCGATGTTCTATATTAGATGTGAATCGTGATCTACTTAAAGATATTACTAGTGTTTATGTGTAGAATGTGTTACTTACCTAAATAAGATTATGTTTTAAGTTTCCACGTAACGTTATTTATATATATATATATATCGGTCATTGTACAGATATTTTGTTAATCGGGTATTTTAGTTGTTAGGACTATGAAATGCATAGTTAGTAGCTCAAGTATACATATATTATATGTTAAAATACATAAGCACAGAAGGTCAGGTACAACGTGAGGAAACAGATTTACTTAACAAACATGCGTTTGAAGATATTGGACTTAATATGAATGCAGTAATTGACGAACGAAGGCTTCATTTGATCAAAAATTTATTCTATGGTTAAGTGATTTTTTTCAGTGAGTTGTATTTGATCTCTTTGTCTGTATTTAACTTTTGTGGCTACAACATTGTCTTAAGAAGTGTCTAAATTTTTTCTTCAACTGAGGATACCTATTAAGGACGATAATCTTATATAGAATTAGAAATGACTTTACCATTCATACTCATTATTATTTGAGATTTTGAATCTAGCGAATCTGTCTACAGTGATTTGTATAATTAATGTTTAATGTAAATGTGGTCTTCATTTAAATAATTTCTACGTTTCTCATTAAGTATTTCGCTAATGTAAATGTTTTGACGCTAAATTAATTTGTTATTGCTCATCGTAATCTAAAATGTTTCTTTCTTTGGATTTCATCACTGTTATCTATACGATTGTTAGCGTTAGCAATTTGAACGATTTGAAATAAAATATCTCTCTTGTCTTTCTAAGATATTCTGTTTGGTTTTTTATATCTCTTCTATGGTAAAATCTTTGTAAGTGACTAAGTTTTGAGAACGTACTGGATAATCAATTAGTATTTTGACAATATTTTCATTTTCTTTCGACCAATTCATTATTTATACATTTTAAGTACATTATTTATTTATTTTAGAGTACTGTAGTTTATGATAGTTGTAACTGTTGACCAAATATACATTAATTAATCATTTGTGTTGCTTTTATTCCCTGTTCCTTTATCCTTGAAACCTAACGGCCCAGTTTTCGAACTGGGCCGTTAAGTTTGCTGCCCACTGCTTTGCTTCGGTAAAGCAGTGGGCTCACCAAGTGTTTAGGGTTGCAGTAATTCTATGTTAAGTAGTCACACTACGTGATGTAGAACGGTTGCATACATATTATTGTAGCCATGTAGTGGTCCTTGAGATTAGAGCTATCACTTCCTTTTTTGCCAATTTAGCTGCGTTTGGGTATGACACACTGACGCAAAATGCCACTTTTGAAAAATGCCACACTACAAAATGCAACTTTAGCAAAATGTCATAGCAAAACACCACATTACCAAAATGCCACACTAGCAAAATTACAAGATTATTAAAAGGCAGGAAGAGAATAGGTTATGTTGGATTTTCTTTTAGCACCGTACTCGAAAATAGGTGCCTTGACATTTTGCTAATGTGGCGTTTTGCTAATGCGTACCATCTACAGATATATCAAGGGTAGGTGTTTCATGTTTTGATATTACCATGAACTTCGTCTTGGAGACATACATACTGAGACCGCCTCTCAGGCTGCACTCACTGACCCGGTCAACAATTTGTTGTAACTGTGCTTCTGTAGACGCTATTAGGACTATGTCGTCGGCATATATAAGGTTGTTAATAAGTCGTCTGTTAACCCTGCTGACCTAGTGCTTACAACCCAGGACTTTATACGTCACTCTGATATTCCCAAGCAATGACCTCATCTGACGACATATTCAATTTTCGACATTATTTCAAAATTCGCGGGGTTAGGCTTCGTCGTTTTCTTGCTCGTCATTGGCTATTATCTCTGCTTGATTCAACTAGATCGCACGAGCATCTGCTCGTGGCAGATTTAGCGGTTGAATCAATGAACCAATAGCGCGTCAGATAATTATTCACTCGGTGTTGACCATCATGGCGGGTCGACGCTATCAGGGTAAGTTTAATTATTTATAATTGTATGAATCTCTTTACTGATTGGTAATATATAACTTTTACGAAAAAAGTAAGATGTCATATAAGTTATAAATAATATTCGATGAGAAAATTTTCATTACATTATATTGTGATCATTTGATCACAATGGATTTCACTTCTGATTTCAGTATCACTTTGTTTGTCATCAACTGATCACATTGGGACGTAGTTCACTAAATATTTTTGTTTAACATTCATGGAATTGTGTATAATAATTTCTCATTCGCCTTTTTGCATCTATTCAAGAGAACATTATTATAGAATATTTATCTTAGTCTGAATGCGAAGACTTCATGAAGACCTGGGTGACCCTGTTTGCACTCCGGGATTGGGTCATAACACAAGTGAATCGGAATCAGATTCACCGGATGAAGAACCTATCATTCCTGACAGTGCCAGACCAGTGATCCGCGGCCAAACACGCGGCAGATCTGTTAAAGGAAGACGAAGTACTAGAGATAGGGAGACCACTTCTCAAAGTATACCTTCTGTTGCAGAGTTAATGACTACAGAACACGATAAGTAGAAACTTTTCTGTAATAGAGTACACAATAACATTTGTTATCACAATTGCTTTCTTCCAAATGTTGGCGACGTATTCGATAAACTCACATTCTGGAGACAATACATTGATGACAACCATATTGAAACAATGGTGGAATGAACTAACCGAACGTCAATTATTATACTCAGACCCAAGTTCACCGACAACAATATAACCGGCGCGGCGATTGCAAAAACAACTGTTTAAAGTTTAACATCAAGATAAACAGAGATCGTTTTTTTACTGTTCACCAGTGCCGTTTGGGTGCCGTTTAGAAAACCGAACGTTTTTGAATGAAATGAGTGAGAAATGTAACATTGTCATATGAAAATGTACCATTAAAACATCAACTGACGTTTAATTGTACAACTCTTTTAAATCGTTATATATTAAATCCTTGCGTCACTGACTGACTGACAGACAAGCTACAGCCAAAACTACTCGGCGCAAGAAGCTGAAATTTAGCATGTATGTTCCTTGGGGACCGTAGAGGTGCACTAAGACGGGATTTCCCGAAATTACCACGGGATCGGCCAAAACGGGAAATTCGAAAATATCTGCGTGCAAAGCCGCTGGCGTCGACTAGTAATCGTATAATATTATAATGCAGTCAAGTTCGGACGTTGTATTTTTTGTTAATTTTCTTTTTAGGAGTATTACTACATCTTTTGGCAGGATTAATGTTATGACATTTGTCATTGTTATTGTTTATTGTGTAGAAATGCCATAACCATTTCAAAAGAGGTTTAAAACGTGAAATGTTATCTCTGAGCAAATCAAACGATTACTTTCTGATTTCATAAGCAACATTAGTAAAAAATGGCTCATAGGAACAGTACCAGCAATTTAAGCCTTAACGAAAGAAATATTTGGAGTGATTATATTCACCATCCATTATAAAATTAAATGCGGACATCATTTAGTCTTTACATGAAACTGTTCTGTTCACAAATAAATTTATCTAGTAAACAAAACGTCGCAGTGACAGCTATAACCAACGTTTAAGGGCATTTTCGTCAAAATGTCTAACGACCCACTCATGAGATGTCCCATGCAAGAAAGTTGCAAATAACTAACGTTTTTATGACATAGAAGTGTCTTGTTAATAAAGAGTCGTTCCAAATGAATACAGGTTTCTTTTTTACTTAAATTGTTATGATAAATTTAAATCAAAGTAATAAAATTAAATCCAGAAATGCGACCTCTTACGTCTTTCAGTACTGTCCTCTTTTAGATATATGACCTATGTATGTTATTATTCTTTTTTGCAATTTGTTTCTCATTACATATTCCACATAATTCCGTTTTTGTAATCAGGTTGTAGTCTTCAAGCACGTTAAACTGTAAAAAAAATTTTTTTAAGATTTTTAAGTTTATATCCTATATTATGTCCCCTTGGTATGTGTTAACTGGACATGTCCATGCACCGTGACCGTAAATTGAATTACTTTTAATACTGTTTTTTTCTACTATTCGGCAATTTTTTTATTTAAATAGCCACACCAAATCAAACATGTCAATACCAGCAGCCATTTTGAAGCGTCAGTTTTTATGAGTCTTCAGTCTTGAGAGTGTTTCGACCGGTAACGGACATTTTTCGGAGTTTTGCCTCTTATTGATAAGTTTTTTAAGTTTCTAGAATAATCATGTAATGTTAGTGTTAAAGCGAAGATCGTTTCACATGGTGAATTTAATTCTGGTTTTCGGTAAATTAAAGCTATCTAGTCATCTTACAACATTTTTGCATTATGGTGCAAAATCTAAGAAAAGTTGTGATACCGTTACGTCCTGACCATTACCTAATAGTCGATAACGTATGAGCCGGACTAAATAAGTAACGGACAGGACACACTTAATACGTGGGCACACTGAGAGAATCCTTACTACTGTGAAACTACATATAATATCTATACTAATATACAAAAATTTAACTCAGTGTTTTCCCGAAATGTATGTACTCAGCCCATGACAGAGAAGCTACCTATAGGTAGTTATCATTTATTTTGCGAAATATAATAATATTATGTGCAATTTAAATTTTATTTTATGTTCAACATTTTCTTTAATATCAGCATTTCATAGGACTACAATGTGATGTGAACGAAGGGTAAACTATTTTTAGGTTATAAATAAAGTACATTGACCTTACGAACAAAATGACGGTCGATGTAATTTTGTTATGCTATCTAACATTAATCAAGGCGAAAATATAAATTTAGAAACGAAAAAATAGCATACATATTTTGAAAAATAAATGCATAAGTAGCTTGTTTATCATGGGCTGTGTAGATACTTTTCGGGAAAACACTGACTTAAAATAAGTCCATGGTGTAAAAAGCTGGAGAGTTTATTTATTTGTTTTGTTGAACGCACTAATCGCCGGAACTACTGGTCTGATTGGAAAAAATTCTTTCGGTGTTTCAAAGCCCATTTAGTGAGGAAGGTAAATGAGCTATACAACATGTAACAAGTTTAATGCACATCCTGAAAGTACTTTGTTCGGAAGCGGCTACTGAATCCATTTCTGACATTTTTAATATCATTTTTTTTAATCCTAAAATAATTAAAATTACGTAAATTATAGTCACTCATTGCTTTGAAAATTCGAAATATACGAAAATAAACCTTAAGTCAACGTAGAACGGCTTCTTTTTAAATGCATTTGTTTAATGGTTCCACAGGAACGCACACATTAATACAACATAACAGTCGGGTACAAGACAATAACACACAATTGACTACCAAAATATCTTTCATCTTTCTTTCGCTTACGTATTAACAGCGGGAAAGAGCGAGACGTAATGTGTCTCACTTGTCACCGTCGGTTGCCCGCGCTGGTAGGTACAGCGCCGCGCGCCGGCGCGGCCGGGCGGCCATTGTTGCGCTTAGACACAGAATAATTAATAGTACTAACGTAGCTTAGATAAATAGAATTAGTCATCTACCTGGATTCTCTGTAAGTGTAGTGAAAAAATGTTTTCACAAGTTTACTTGTTTATTTACAAAATGTGTATTATCAACATGATGGTGCCCCCGCGCATTTTACGTAGAACGTTCGAGATCATCGTGATGTCGAATACAAGGAGCACTGGATCGATCGCGGCGGTCCTGTCCAGTAGCCTCAGACGCCCTTGGACTTTTGCTTTATGGGGACATACCTATAAGGCACTAGTTAATTGTGACGAGACAACAAGTGCCGGGGAGTTAAAATAAGATATCAGCTGCTTTTGAAACAGTGAAAAGAAACTCTGAAGTGTTATGTGAACTAAAGGAATATTTAAGCCAGGTGGTGGACACCTGGTGTCAGCATTTTAAAAAGAGGACGCCGACCAAGTGACAATAAGCCTGTGAGTCATTTGGTTATTCTTTTATTGTAAAAAAATATGATTCACAACTTTAAACACGCTGTTCTTCTTTAATTCTCTCATTGATACCCTTTTACTTTGATTTCTAATATATCAATAATGCTAACTAGGTATAATTATTATTATTAAATTAAGATAATCACAATAGCCACTAACGATGTTAAGAAATGATAGACCGTATCGTATTTCGCAGTCGTTTGTTTAGCACAGCAAACGATACGTGTGATTGTGTGCGTGCGCAGGTTTGTAGTGACCACGCATTTTACTTATAATCAAGTTTATACTTTCGATAAAAAACAATGTTTAGGCCAATAAAAATAAAATTCAATGCATGCATTATGATTATAACAAGGTTTTCTAATTGGGGTGTCTGAGGATGTGCGTTATTTCCGTTACACGTTGTATAACATGACGCTAATACTAATGGGAACGGAGCAGGAGTGAAAAATTATACAAAAACGGGGGGAAATGTCAACTTCTACGGGAATGAAGTCGCGTGCAATAGCTAGTATAATATATTGTGGGAAAGACTTGTACGTAGTAGAATTTAAACATATATATTTCAAAATAATATGACCTCCGTGACTTCATTCTCGTGGACCACACTGAACTTAAGTAACATAATTATTATGTTATGTAGTGGGAAGAATAGAAAGTATCTACCGTACCACGCGTGAATACGTTGACAACTCGAGATGTCGTTTTATTGTTTTTTTAGCTTAAACTCTTCTGTGACCATAGACTCTACCGGTATTAAAAACTCAACTCGAAATACTCACACAAAATCAAATTATTATTTTCTCTAAGTGAATATCTACAATTATAGCAATAAATATTTGATAAAACGACATGTCAAATTAATAATACTTAACTTACTGCGTTTATATTATTACATTTCGATTTATCATAAAGCTGTTAGCATAAGTCAGAACATGCATTAGTTAATATATCAACATATACGTTTGTGGATTTGCGAGTGTAATATGACAAAATCAGTTATCAAGTTATGAACGTCTTTGAGTACGAAACACACACATACATATATATCGAGTTATCTAGTTATGCACGCTATCAAAAGTTGTGATATTTAAGAATATTTCGAATTGTCTAGTTTTATCATCATAAAATCACACAAGTCATAAGAAGTTCTTTATACTGGACAGCATATTGTTTATAATAACCAAGCGTGAATTGTTACGTTAACTCACTTTGACAATACCTACTTAAATATACGCATATATTTTAACTTCTATAAAAATAAAATCATTTAATCGTTTTAAGAATTTGATAACCGAATTTGACTCAAAATGAACTTTTAGGAAAACTTTAAGCGCAAGGTATAGGTAAGTTCACGAAAGATGACCACTGCGCAGAAATCATTCTAGGTCCCCGTGGAGGTGCGGGTGAGGCGCGGGTGGAATGCCAATGGTGTGGCTCCGTTCTTGACGCATTCCCTAAATGCGACAAGAATGGAGCCACGCCATTGGTGCACGAATGTACATGTGCGCGACGGCCGCCATTTGTGGTCAACTTTCGTGACCCGACCTATAATTTGAACTCAATTGTAAACGTATAGGGCAGGATTATACTTGAATGCCTTACTTATTACGAGTCACTGCCGATCTGTAGGTATATGCTCAAAATCAGTTCGTTCATTCAGAAGATCGTGTCGGAACTTCAGTATCGAGTATCTCGTCGTCTGAGAAGGTTTTATTGTTAGTACGTTACTTAAGTGTTTTGTATTACAACAACTAGGTATTTTTATAAAGAAAAACAGTTATTGTGGGTTATAATAATTATGGGTGATAATGAGGAAAAGTAAGTACGCAAAAATACGTCTGTGTTTATCAGATAGGTTATAATATAAAATTAAATTTGCCATTGTGTGCTTGTTATAAACACTGATTTTACAGTTGTTTTTTTTTATATTTTAGCAGAATGCTTTCAAGGGCTTATTACATAAAAAGCTTAAATTGCTTGAGCTACGAGAACTTGTTATGTCTAAGTCACCTCGTAATCGTTTGGTGGATGAACAAGGTGAGATAGTTTGATGCTTTTGTATCGTATTTTTACCATATTTGCTAATTAATTAAATTATGAGTTTAACTCTTACGTTCTTAGCTATTTTTTTTGGCAAATGGGTTTGCTGGTGTAGGAGGGATTTGCGTGACAGGTGATGGAATTCTGTTGTTTTAATCACTTTAAGACTGTATTAGAATGTTCTAGAATAAAAAAATATCTTCAAATCAAGATGTTTATTAAGTGAAAATGTGGAATGACTAGCTTAATGAATGAATTAAGAGGTTATTAGTAACTTAGTAAGTCTGAGAAAGCTATGCTGTTGGAAAATAATCTATTATGTTTACATCTTTTCAGATATATGCAGTTCTGAAATGTTATTTTCAAATGAGCCACCGTCTATCTCTCCTCCCTCCTTTTCTCCATTGACTCCTTTGATGCAGGAACTAAGGCATAAGAACTCAACTCTAGGCAGTTATTTATCTTTTTTTTATTATTGGATAGAAATGTGATACCTACTTTCAACAAAATCATACTATTTCAGGTCAGTCTAATTTTGATGCAAGAAGTGACACATCAGTAGCATTGAGATCGTCTCCACTATTAAACGATCTTGAAAATGACGATCATACTTCGTCCCCTATTCGGCCTATGTCACCGGAAACGCAAGAACTTTATGATGTGTTAAATGAACAAGGCCAGAGTTTGAAAATATTGACTTTGTGCAATCTCCTGATTTAACGGAAAATAAAACAAATGCTGTACAAGATGACTCTGAAACTGATTGCGAATCTTGTAATGATATTTTATGTCCTAAAGATTTACAAAAAATACATCTAATAGTGATAAAATCGATAACGACCTAGTGGAAAATGCTGTTTCTGTAGAAAATGAAAAAATAAGAGCAGAAAACCAGGAAACTATCACTAGCATTTCGAACGATAATACACAAAATATAACAACAGCTTCTACTTCAGGGTATAATAAATTAAAATCAATATAAAATAGGAACAATTACTATAAAATAGTTTTAAGAATATACTGAAATACATTATATTGTTGCAGATATCAACAGTATGACAGTGGCAAGGAATGAAGATACAACTAAAGAAAATTCGAAAGTGAAAAAAAAGGGTAGATCAAGGAAGGAGAGGGAAGAATCTAAAAGACTAAGGAATTCTGGTAAAGGCTATGTAACGGAAAAAGGAAAAAAAGTGGGTGAGAGGAAATTGAGTTCACTAAGCACTTGTAGATTAAAATGTTCTGAACGATTTTCTGAATTAGAAAGGAAACAATGTTTTGACGAATATTGGGCTTTGGGCGGTAGAGATCGAAGAGCAATGTACGTAGCTAGTCTTATAACAATATTACCAAAGAAGACACAAAAGACTAATAGCAGAACAGTTCAAAGAGATTATTATTGCAAATATAAACTAATTATAAATAATGAACACAAACCAATTTGTAAAGAATGCTTATGTAAAACATATGGGGAAACCAAAGGATTTGTAAATATTATAATAGATAAGAAAAAACACTCTGTAAGCGGAGTAATTTCTACTGATAAGAGAGGAAGGCAACCACCTAAAAATAAAAAAAACGATTGACGATACTACTGCAGCTATAAACCATATACTGTCATTTCCAAATTACGAGAGCCACTACTGTAGGAAAAGAAGGAACCGAAAATATCTGTCTTCAGACCTGTCCATTGCAGCTATGTATCGTTTATACAAAGAAAATTGTTCAAACCCCGTGTCATTGAAATTGTACTCAAAATGTTTTCATGACTTAAATCTATCCTTCAAACAACCGGCAAAAGATACTTGCCATACTTGTGATTTACTCAATACAAAGATTTCGTTAGCTCAAGGACAGGAAATCCAGGATTTGAAAGCTGAACTTGCTGCACATCATGCATTAGCTGAAAAAGCTTATTCCGAAAAGAGGAAGGACAAAGACGATGTAAAACGCGACTCATCAATTCGTGCCTACACGTTCGATCTTCAACAATGCCTACCTACTGCTTACCTCAAAACTTCAGTTTCTTTTTATAAAAGACAATTGTGGTCCTTCAATCTAACAGTTCATAGCTTGGCTAATGATCAAGCTATTTGTTATATGTGGGACGAAACGATTGACACGAGGTGCTAACCAAATCGCTTCTTGTTTATGGGATTTGCTTCATAATTTACCTGCAAATGTAAAACAGGTTACATTTTATTCGGACACATGTGGGGGGCAAAATAAAAACAACACAGTTGCTATGATGTTCATGTTTCTATTGCATCAACATCCAACATTAGAAGTGATCAACCATAAGTTTCTTATCAGCGGACATAGTCATATGAAATGTGACTCGGATCATGCTATGATTGAGAGAACAAAAAAGAAGACACAGATTAAAATTAACCATCTTAATGATTGGATACAACTGGTTCGGTCTTCCAAAGTTAAAAACCCCTTTGAAGTGATATCTATGAAGCAAGAACAGTTTCTTACCTTCTCTGAATTAAGTTAAAAAAAAAGGGCCTTTCACTATTAAAAAGAAAGACGTCTCTGGAAGCAAATTCCTATGGCAACCTGTAAAGTGGTTGCAATATAGAAAGCCCATTGGAGAAATATACTTCAAGACAAACCTTGACAGTGACACTCCATTTAAAGCAATAAACTTCAAGAAACGAGGCAAATACATTTTAGATAACATACAGTTAGAACCAGTGTCCAGAGAGCCATTGCCAGTAAGTCGAGGAAAAAAAAGATTTGCTGGATCTATTACCTCCAATAGATCCAGCATTTCATGAATTTTATAAAAATATAAAAACGGATAATGACTCAGAAAATATCGACCCCGATCTTGACGAAGAAGATCCCGATAAAGAAGAAAACACAGAAGAATAAGAAATTTAGAAATGTTTATTTTTTTTTCTTGTCATTTGGTACAATTTCATAAATTCAAAAAGAATAATATAAGATTTTAATTTGTTTCTGCAATTAAACTTTGTTATTACTTCATTTGGTTTTTATTTAAATTCAATTATTACAGTTTGAATTTTTATCTTCCTTCAGGGAATAAGTTGATAAGTCGTCGGTGAACAACTGGATAAGTCTGTTTTTAAATGCATTAACAAATATTATATTTATTTTGTAACGTAGACAGCTTCTTAAAGAACCTAAATTCAACTATTAAAAAAGTAATCATCATTCATTTCGATTTACCAATAGATCGTAAACTTTAAATTGGCTGCCCTGAAAAGTATGCATAAATGACATATCAACTTATTCACGCCAGGTACGGCTATAATACTAATATATAAAGCTGAAGAGTTTGTTTGTTTGCTTGATTGCGCTTATCTCAGTAACCGGGATCTTCTTGTCTATCTATATACATAGAGGATTATAATTTATATGTTTTAGATATCAGAATGGCACTTACCGCTGCAGAAAAAATGAAACGGTACAGGGAACGTATAAAAAATGATCCCCAAAAATATGAAGAGTATCGTAAGAAGGACATAGAACGAGTTAAACGAAGGCGCAAAAATATTTCAGAATTATCTGATACAGAAAAGAAAAGTCAGAGAGATCAGTGGGTAAAACAGAAACGTAAGCAACGTGCTAAAAACAAAAAGCTACTGTAGCGGAAGCAAATGCAAAAAAAGATGAGACTAATGAAATACAAAAAGAAAACAATGACAAGACACTAACTTTAAATCTGAAATAATTAAAAACAAAGTGTGCTAAACTTAGTAGTGCGTTTAAAAAACAGGAAGAAAAGATAAAAAATCTTCTAACTTTATTTGAAAAATTTTAAAAAAAGCAACTATCGATTAAAAATAGACGCAGAACAAGTCCTAGAAGATACTATGAAGAAAACTTAAAAAGCGTGTGAAAAACGGTCTCAAAAAATAATACTTAAAATAATGATTACCAATGCCAAAGTAAAGTCGTACGTAACAAAATTATTAGGACTAACAGGAGAAGGCAAGAAAGCGAATCCAAAAAAAGCAAGTCTTGTATCTGAAGAAATAACTAAATTTTACGTTAAGGACGATGTGAGCCGCTGCACAGCCGGAAAAAAAGAATGTCGCACATATAAAAAAGACAAGCAGCAAATAAGGTACTTACTGGATACATTACAGAACCTTTATGAAAAATATAAAAACGAAGGTGGTAAATATAAATTTACCACTTTTCATAAGTACAAGCCATTTTATGTTTTGACACCACACCTGAGATCTAGAAATACATGCGTGTGTGTTAAGCATAATAACATTGAATTAAAATTTGCGTGTTTAAAAAAACATTCTGTGCTCGAAAATAGCAATATAAAAGAAATACTTGCACTACAAACATGTGACCTGAGATCCTTTGAATGCATGTTATAGATTATTGTCAAAATCAGGTCATGCTTTGCCAATTAATAAATATTTTTGGTTTATATCCGATTAATAAATAAACTCTTAAAATGGTGTAATATGATTAAGTTAAGCATATTTATCAAATATTAGTAATTCGATTGTATTCTTTACAATTGTGATAAATACGTAGCGACATCTTGTTATATTGTCACACATTTGTTTTACCGTAAAGTTTGATATGTAATTATCTAGTAAACACTACTCTGATTTAATTAATGATTATACATTTTAAAATAAGTAAATCCTAACTTATATTGTAATAAAAAGAAATCAAATGATTATGTCGTTAGATTCCTTTTTAAGTGTTATTTGACTACCCTTCACTTGTTTGCGGTGAGCCACCATTATAAATAACTGTTCGCCTCGGCGCGACGCCCATCTTTCTACTAACTATTGAAGCGAACGGAGCTCCGCAAACCTAGTGAAGGTGTACAGGCTAGCAGTCTGTGGGGGGCCCGAGTGATCTCTGTTACGAGCAGATTGGTGCAGTAATAAAAGTTAAGTAATTTGTATTATTTAAATAACGAATATTCTTTATAGGCAAATTTCTGTATAACAGTAAATCATAGCATTGTGTTGGCGTTGTTGGTGAGTGTTATGTGAAATAAATAATTTTAAATGGTTTATAACCTTATTCACCTACTAGTATCAGTTATTGCTAGTTCAGAATCAAACAGAATAGTTTCTCATACCCACTACTTTATCATATTCATATTTGGAATGATAGTAGCTGGTCCTATTGCTTTAATTTACTTGATAACTGACTATTGCCGATTCCAAACCGAAACCTATGCTTTTGCTCTGCTTTGCAGTAAATAGTGTTAGTAACTAGTGAACCTAATCTATCTATCATTAATTAGTATTGAAGAAAGTTACTTTTGACCTTACAGTATGCTAGAATAAAATCAGATTTGCTATTACACTACTAGAAATAGATTTTATAGCTCGATGTCTGGCGTCTGTAGTTATTATCCTTAAAATAATTTAACACATGCATGGTTAATGCACAAAATGCTAAAACATTCCCATTATATACAACACCAATGTGCAACTAAATCAAAACGTGAACTGGTACCAATGGGAGTCAATTATTCATAAATACTCCAAGAAAGAAGGATAGGAAAATATAGAAAAGACAACGAAGAAAACGGTGAAAGCAGAGAAAAACGGAAGCACTAAACAGTTACTAAAAGACTTTGAAAATGAAATTAAACCTTTCAAGAAACATTATTTTAATAACATTCGCCAACAAGACCAATATCAATTTATTATAAATAATTTAAATAAAAACGAAGCGGAAGTTATATGTGATTTTTCGGAAAATTATGAGACGAAGCTAAGCGAAGAAATGCAAAGTATGCATTTTGGGGCATCTAAAAGCCAAATAACGTTACACACTGGAATGGTATATCTTCAAGGGATGTCACAATCATTTTGTACTGTATCTCAAAACAACATGCACCAACCGCCAGCTATTTGGGCACATTTACTGCCCGTACTAAAGATGATAAAAGAGGAATTTCAAGTAACGACTATACATTTCTATTCTGATGTCCAAACTTCACAATATAGACAAAAAAATATTTTTTATGTGATTGACATGTTCACTCAAAAGCTTGAACTTAAATATGTGACCTGGTAATTTTTCGAAAGTGGCCATGGCAAAGGAGTTGCCGACGGTATAGGCGGATCGGTAAAAAGACTTTTAGATCGACAAGTTTGCTTTGGAAAAGATATTAAAGAAACTTCCGATGCTTACCACATTTTAAAATCCTGTATGAAAACTGTCAAGGTCTGGTTTGTCAAGGACGAAGAAATAAATAAAATTGTATAGATGCTACCAAATAATATCACGACATTGGTGGGCACCAGGGCCGTGAAAGCTCCCTTCATGGGTAAATTTCATATAAATCAGCGCGATCTACCAATGAGATGTAAAAATTATAGAAAAAATCATTACATTTCATGTTGATAGATGGCACTAGCAGCGTTAAGTGTGTGATTAATTTGGATTTGGTGACAATAGAGGGCAGCAGCAGCAGCAAAGAACTTTACTGAAGAAAGAAATGTGTCATTTTAGCTTATATACCTAGAAATATCTGTGGCGATAACTGAACGGTAATTTCGCCATCATCGTTAAAATCTGCGTGGCGCAGTGGCAGCGTGCTGGGTTCATATCTTAGAAGACCGTGGATCGAATCAACGCTTACCTAGAATTACTTTTTGTGATTTTTATATTTTTTTACTTTTAAATTGCATATTTTACATAATAGTTGTCATTTACTTATTTATTACCACCGAAATTAAACATTTATTTTATTTTGAAAAATGAATCCACTACTAACGCCATCTATACGATCGGAATAAAAAAAAAATTGATTTGTACGCCATCTAGAGTCGAGGATGCCTATTGAACTTCAATTTCGAACTGTGAGTGGCGTATCTATACCAGTATAAGTGTATAATCTATGGTGGGCACATTGCAAATTCATCAGATAATTACAAAAGGAAACGGTAACTTGGCCTACATGGATATTGGTTGTTTCTGCGGGGAACTTAAAGGTTTATGCCTTTGCTTTGGCTTGAAAACTTACTATGTCAGATCGAATATCGAAAGTAAAGACACTTGGCCAGTGACACCAATAACTTCCGGCTTACCCAATGATGATGTATCTACACCGGAAACTACAGCAAGAATACTGAATTTGCCTATGGAAATCGTCACCCCGGAAATTCCAACAGACAATCCTAATTTGCCTATGGATGAAGTAGCTGCCTCCGAAATTATATCAATGAATCTAATTTTGCCTATAGATAATCATAATAATAATAATAATATTCTACCACATTCACACAACACCATCTAGCCCCAAACTAAGCAGAGCTTGTACTATGGGTACTAGATAATGGATAAACATACATATATACTTTTTTTTTTGTAAATACATACATATTATACATAGAAACACCCAGACCAAGACAAACATCCATGTTCACGCACACAAATGTTTGACTTGAGCGGGAATCGAACCCGCGACCTTCGGCGTGGCAGTCGCTTACACTCCCGCTGCGCAAACCGGTCGTCAAGATAAAGTAGATAGCCTGCCTGTTACACCAGAAAACCTTAATCTGCTTATGGACGAAATTGCTAGCCCCGAAATCGTACCAAGGAATCTGAATTTGCCTGTAGATGAAGTAGATACCCTAGAGATTACATCGGAAAACTTGAATCTGCCTATGAATGCAGTTGCTACTCCCGAAATCGTATCAATGAATATGAATTTGCCCATGGATTTTGTTGATTCAAATTTGATAGATATTAACTACCATAACTGGTCTAATTTACCAGGACCAAGTCGTGTTGTATATAATAACAAAGAGAAAAGTATATCGAAAAAGTCTGTAAATGTTTTGCCAGATAATACTTACGAGTATAAATCATATTGTCCTGGACCAAGTTCTACTAATCGTGATATATTCAACTGGAATAAGGGGAACAAATGTGTACCAAAGAAAAGTACAAAGGGTTATGCTACAATAACAAAAAAGCATATCAAATTCCCAAATTGCGGTGGTTGTACTTGCTCAATACTTGGCGAAAAGGCAAATGCCTGCAAAAAACTTTACTGCTATGACAGCGTTGGTGGGCCCATTACTAATGATTATTTGTGTGATAAATGCTTGGGAGGCAGCGATGATGGTAATTAGGCTTGCTTTATATAGCGTTATGTTTGGAGTAAATATGTTTTCATTAATTTAAATATTTTTAACTTTTACAGACTGAAAGGACCATTCTTGCCAGTAATCAGGATTATATTTTGTCAAGAGTTGATTGCTGTTAGCAGGAAACACCACAACAAACGTGACCCGCCTGAAAGTCATCTCGCTCCACAGACACACCATTTAGGAAATTCTTACGGGTTGTGGCGTCAGCGAGGCAGTATTTATACCACGCATTCCTCTCATACTCTCATACCTCATAATTCAAGCGCATACAGTTCAGTACAGGTGTTGTGGATATCGACAAAATCTTAACAAAGGAGGATCTACTGCAGTATTATTACTATGGATTGGAGTGGCCATGGGAAGAAACACATTTTATTATTAGCGATAAGTGTCGCAACTGTGATGAATATGTACAAGGGACTAGACCATGCCATTTTTGCTTCATCATATCAGCCAAAGACGTCCACTGCTGGACATAGGCCTCCCCCAAGGTTCTCCACACAGACCGGTCTTGAGCCGCCCGCATCCAACCGCCTCCCGCGATCTTGACGAGATCATCGGTCCACGTGTCGGGGGGCCTACCTCTGCTGCGTCGTCCGGTACGTGGCCGCCACTCCAGAACCTTTCTGCTCCAACGGCCAACATTTTTGCTTACTTATGACCAAAAATGATATTAAGGTATTGCTAGAAAATGTAAATTTTTGGTGTTATAATTGTGATTCTACCATATACGATCATTATGAAAAAGATGAATGTGAATATTGTTTGAGTGATGGGTAAGGCTACAGACTGCTATCACCCTTGCCTATCAGAAGTACAGTTAAATTTCGTTAGAGCTGCTTAGTTTTTGTAGTGCTTCGTTATTTGATTATAATTTATTAAATAAAAAAATTGACAAGTTTTTTTAGCATATTAAGCTGATTTTCTGTGATCACATTACTTATAAAAGACTGAATTATTATAAAGACCTAACTGTTTAATAATTCTTAAGAAGAGTGTTGTTTTATAGATTTTACGAACAATCTTAACTGTTGTTTTATAGATTGTAAGAACGCATTGTGCCATTTCAAAGTACCTTATTAGATTTAAGTGCTACCTTTTATACTAATATATTCGTTATAATTTTTTTTTGCGATTTTTTAGTGTAAACAAATTAAGAAGAAATTATCCATAAGAATGTCGTTATTTTTATAAAAACTTAAACTTTGTAATAGGATTAATTACTTAGTTCATTTCTCAATTACTTAGTTCCAATTTACGTTCAAAAGCGTGCATTTATTTTTGTTAATTAAATAAGTTTTAAAATACACTTAATAATTTTTATTATTGACTGAATGTTGATTTTATAATGTCATGTGCCTTAGCAGCATAAGTCGAAAGACTTAAAATTATAAGATAACTTTATTATTGTAAAACATGTGTTTTATTTATGATGTCAGGACCGTTACTAGTGGGTCAGGTATACGTGACTGTCCCTCGAAATATTTTAAGGGCTTTTATGTTTTTTCTAATATTTCTTTAAATACTTAATTGAATATATTTTTTATACTTTTAGCACAAGGGTATTTAAGTTAAATTTGGTATTGTAATTCTAGATATATCACCAGTTGTTAAATAGATATATAAAAGTTAAGAATAGAGTTTTCGTAACAAGTAACGATCATGATCATTTTTTATAAGTTACTATGGCAATATTTCACTCACAACTGAGTTTTTGTGTTAGATTGCATAATAGAACAATGAATTAACCTATACACACCAAAAAAATTCAATCCTAAGTTCAGTTTCATTTCACGAGCACTTTATTATTTGGTAACGGTCGTGACCAAAACGTATCTAAGTTACTATTTATTTTCATATATTATTTGAATTAAGGGCTATATATTAAAACAAATACATATGTACGAAAGTTTGTTAAATTTACCACTAGACCAGTGTTTCTCAAACATTGTTCTGCCATGGCCCGGTAATTTTCACATTGCCCCTTCGTGATCCATTGAATACTTTTTAACCCAAGCTGGTTCCATTAAGGTTAAATAATACACATTTATTAATAGTAGAACTGTTTTTTATTAATACAAGGTACTTAATTATAATATTTTGGAATCGCCTATTTAGTCTCTAAACAATACGTCGATCGATTGTAGGTATTATTTTTAAAACAATGCGGGAATGTTGCGACCCGGTATTTTATTTTGACGGCCCGGTAACGGGTCGCGACCCGGCAAATGGGAAACGCTGCACTAGACAAAACCAATAATTAGCTAAAATATTCAAAACAATATCAGTAAGCTATTTTCAAAGATAGGTAGCAGTTTAAAAAAAAATGCTCTTAAATGCGTTAAACATGGATGCGAGGCTCGGTAAAAATAACCGCCCGGTTTTGCATTTTAACTGACGTATAAGGTATGGTGAACATGAAAATTTAAGTAAACAGTTGTTTACAAATTTAAACATCTGTTAAAGTGTGGGTGAACACCGGCCTCAGTGGTAGATTGCTAAATGTAAATATTCAGGAATTATATGTTTTCACTGGCATTACATTTGTGATGGGAGCGCTAAATTATCCTTGGTTGAGAATGTACTGGGAAGCAAAATAGAGAGTGCCTATAATCGCATATAACATATCACGGAACCGGTTCAATTTCTTTTCGATGCAGATACATACAGAAGAAACTCATCAAAAAGATAAAGTATAGAAAATAAGCCCGCTAATAGATGGCATTCAAAAGGTTGTAGACTCTGAGACAAGGGACAACAGTTATCTATAGATGAGATGATAATTCCATTCACAGGATCATGTGGACTTAATTAGTACTGTCTAAGGAAGCCAAACCAGTAGGGTTAAAAGCATTTGTTATGTTTAATCCCAACGGTTTCGTAGTAGATTTTGATGTATATCATGGCAATACCACTTACCCAAATTTATAGGGCTCTAGTTTTGGATTAGGCATAAAAGCAGTTTTATCGTTAGCGGATAAACTAGTGCCAGGACATATTGCCACCGCTATTTCACTATTGTTAAGTTAGCTAAAGAACTCCTTATCCGTGGGATTGGCCGCATTGGTACTATCCAAAGAAACAGGGTGCTGACAGCCGCAAGAATTGTGCTAATAGATGACCAAGTCTTCACAGAAAGGGTAGTGGGAGCTGCCACAACGTTGTCAGTGGAGATGGGGCAGTTGCTATAACAAAATGGAACGACAATAAACCTATCATCATGTTGTCCAAAATTCAAGGCCAGCAACCTATGGATGTCTGTCAAAGATGGTGCAAATGGACCAAAACAGTATGTTTCGGTTAATAGGCCGTCAGTTGTACGCCATTATAACATTAACATGGGTGGCGTAGATCTGGCGGACCGTATGTCCGTATATGTAGATACCGTACGAAAAAGTGGACTCAAAGGTTTTTTTCACACATTATTGATTTATTAGTGTGCAAGGCATTCCTCTAAAGAATATTCAACTGCTGCGATCCTTTAAAATGGAACTAGGAGAAAGTCTATAGAAATGTACACAACATCTGGCACAGAAAGTGATTCCCCAACTGTTTCAGAGTTTGAGCTTGTTCCTAAACGCAAAAGAGACAAGCCTACAACTTTACTTCCATCTGAAAAGCAACGATTTGCAGCCGCAAAACATATGCCTGAATTTCATGGCGTACAATCAAGATGTCGTCATTGCCATTATAATAAAAGTCGCACTAAATGTAGTAGCTGTAACGTAAGTCTATGTATGACTAAACATAGGAACTGTTATAAATCTTTTCATGAAAAGTAACGTTTTTAGTTCTGTTATATTGTTTACAGAGATAACGAATCTCATATTGAAAATGTTTCTAAATAGATCCATATTTTGAGCACGTAAGCAGAATTTACAATTAAAATAAAGGCTGATTTGAAGTATAATTTATTTTTCTTTAAAATATCATTCCACAGAGTAGTACACTAACATAGACCCTGTGTGATTACATGACCACAAAATAATATAAGAGATTTTGCAACTACAGCTCAATGTGATCACATTAGAACAAAAAAAAAACGGTGTTTTCTTTGCAGAAACTTATGCCTTACCATATATTCTTAGGGAAAAATACTTTTAAAGTAAATAGATATAATTTTAGTATTTTTTTAACGTATAGTCAGTCAATAATTTGACGTTTTTACAAAGTATAATCTTCTAGATGGTCCTTAAAAATTTTAAGACTTTCAAAAATATATTTTGTCCACGAATAAAATATTTTGTGTTGTTCCAATGTATAACACTCTTTTTTCATTAAACACAACATATTAATTGGCAACACATTAAACACTCGTAGAAGTGTAGATGGAGTTACAGAGCACGCATCGCGGCGATTTTGTTTGTACCCTACTAAGCGTTTAGTGTGCGGCTGGTGAAAAAAAACTTTTATACGAACAAATTGTGTGTTTCGCAATAAAAATCGGTAAGTTTTTAACTACTTTGGTTCTACTATATGACGAAAGTATAAATCCTGTGATTAAATTGTAATTTATTGCTAATGTGTGGCACATTTTCATGAAGTTTGAATCTTTTTATGCTAGGAAAACATGTCCTTTATTTCCTGTATGTTACGTTTGTGTGATAATTTTATGTTACGTTATACAAAGCATAAAGGTCTGTCCAAATCGGTAATCTGGGGCCCAATTCCGCTAAATAAATATAGTCGCGATATCATGTCAGTGTCATACTTACGTCACAAAAAGCGTATTCTTCTAAATTATATGATATTTGAATGAAATTGTAACGAGATCGTATGTGTCAACGACGAACTGTTTATTTTAAATTATACGATAATAACATTAGTTTATCAGAATACCGCTTTTAAATCCATTCAAAATATAATATCAATGTCATATAAAAATAGCAGAATTGGCCGCCCTGGATCTTAAATTGATGTCAGTATTTTTTTTATATGTAAGTACTATTTATACAGTACTAGCTTTTGCCACGTGGCTTCACACTCGTTGTCTAATTCCATCACCTATCGAAATTCCTTTCAATTTGAAATCTATCTATATAGCAACATGTTGACGTATTTTTGCCCGAAGATCATTCTCAACTCCGAAGTGAAGATTCTACCCCTGACATACTTCCATGTGTAGGAACACAAACTAAAATATTGATGAAAAATGTGCCAACACAAACAGATGATGCTTTGATGATTTCAGCTGCTGTTAATATGTTAGCAACCAGCGTGTTTTCTAGCAATCGATTGCTACAAAATAAATTTTCTAGAGCCTTAAACGAGATGATCCCCATAGTTATAAACAAAATTAAGTAAAATATGGAGATAACCAATGATCGTACAATAACATACAATAACATCCGTGGTCGTACGGTTTTTCTGTTTTAAATCTATAAGTACTGTCTAATAAAAATGTTTGGATACTTTTTGTATTTTTATTGCTCATGATTGTCTAGAAATACCTACATTTACATAGCAATATCTATTCATCATCATCAGCCATTAACAGTCCACTGCTGGACTAGGGCTCTCCTTTGAAAGGAGGAATTGGCCTACTATATACCACGCTGGTCAAACGGATTGAAATAGGGTTACGGACAAATTAATATATTGCGATTCCATATCCAGGTATAAATTAATATATTTTTAATTGGCTATAAAACGTTTCTTTTAAATAATATTTACTTTTGTTTTAGGTTTAACGATGCCATTATCTTCAGCCGAAAGGCAGAAGCGTTACAGGGAGAAATTAAAGAAAAGTAACCCAGAAAAGTGGGAACAAGTAAAACAAAATAATGCAAGACGTACAAAAATGAAATACAAAAGGGTGGGAGAACTATCAGCAGCAGAAAAACTGGCCAGAAGAAAAACATGGAGAGAAATTAAGCAAATATATAATACCAATAATCCTAAGATGAAAAATGTGAAAATAAAAAAAGAAAAGAATAAGAACAAAAGTTAAATACAGAAGACTAACAAAGGAATTAAAAAAAGCAAATAGAAAATTAAAATCCTTGGATAAAGAAAATAAAACATTAAAAAACAAAATTTATAGACAAAAACTATTTCAAATATAAAAACTGAAAAAGACTAAGAAGTGGATAAGAATACGAAAGATATGGACCCAAATGATGCAACAGACAATGTGAACACTACTCCTGAGACACGGGCTGATTCCCTTATACACATCTTAGATTTACTGTCGCCCATAAAAAAATAAAATAAAAAAGAACTTCTAGAAAAGTACATGCTAGAAGCAGCTATGCGAAAGCAATATAAAAACTTGTCTCAAAACCATGCAAAGGCATTGATGAAAAACATTATAAATGACGATTTGGTTAAAAAATACAAAATGAGCAAAAGATTCCCAAGATTTTTAGGTTTGAAAACTAAAGCAAAGGTATCAAGAAAATTGCCAGTAAAACATGAAGAATTAAAAAAATAAAATTGAAAGCTTTTTCATACAAGATGATGTCAGTCGCGAAAAACACACACACACCACAGCTGGCAAAAGAGAAACGAAAGCGTCAGGAAAAATAAAAATGCAGAGGCGGTATCTACTAGATTCAATTAAAAATTTACGAAACAAGTTTATGCAAGAAACTGGCGTCCTCGTCACCTACTCGACATTCACCCGGTACAAAAATTTTTTTGTATTGACACCCAATGTATCAAACAGAGAGACGTGTGCATGTAAAAGGCATAGTAATATTGGTTAAAAATGCAATACGTTGAAAAAACAATCCATTTTGAAGTATTCGGATTTAAAAGCTCTTTTGGAAGCAACTGTTTATAGTATTCAAAATAAGTGCATGTTCCTATTCCGAATGTGAGGAATGTAAACAAACATCTCCAGATTATGATTTATTCCGAAATTACCAACTACATGAAACTGTAACATGGTTGGAGTGGATTATTAAAAATGTAGTGTATTACAAGGAAGATCAAGAAAAAAAGAATAAGGAATCTGTAAAGGACTGTGCAACTACAATATTTGATTACAGAATTCGAAAAAGAGTTACGAGAATTTAAACGTCAATGTTTCACACCAATATAATACACATAAATATCTGAAAGACCATTTAAACTCCAACGAAATTTTATTGCACTGTAATTTTTCCGAAAACTACACTGCAAAACTACATAACGAAATACAAGCAAACCCCTCTTTTCAGGATCAGATAACATTGCATACGAGTGTAGCTTAGGAACAAAATTATTCTAAACAATCCTACTGCACATTAAGTGACTCAAAAATACATACACACAAGCAATTTGGGCTCATCTATTCCCGCTGCTTTTAAATGTTAGATGCAAAACACCAGAAATTGACACCCTTCATGTTTTTTCGGATGGACCTTCAAGTCAATATAGACAAAAAATAACTTTTACCTATTTAATCTTTTAACAAAAGAATTGGGTTTCAAAAAAGCAACGTGGCATTTTTTCAGAGCATTACACGGGAAGGGTGCTGCTGACGCCTTTGGAGGTCACGTAAAAAGACATTGGGATCAGAAGGTAGCTTATGGTTTCGACATTGCGGATGCAAAAACTGCCATTGAAGTAATGAATGACATAAGAGTGAAAACATATTTAATACGCGAGGAAGACATTTGCAGCGTCGAAGCTCGATTGAAAGATTTGTACTTAATACCTGTCCCCGAGACGTTAAAAATACATCAAATCATGTCAACACAAAAATTAATCATTTATAGATATTAGCCGCTGCGTCGTTTCGCGTAGGTACCTAAAAAATCCCAAGTGCTTACGGCTCAACGCGCCGCGAGCACTTGACGGGCGAGCTCAATAAACCAGTCATTGTTTATTCGTTTGTAGCGTGAGGGTGCTGAAGAGATGTTTTTGTTCAACTTAATGAATTATTCTTTCATATGATCTTAAATACACTACGTTTGAATGAAGTGTTTACTTTATGCGAGGGGCCGAACCGGATGCTATGTAAACAATTACGACTTAGTCGAAACAATTGCTTAACGTGATAACAATACGAGTTTTACCCTGGTTCCTTTTGCTTTGTTATATACCTGGTGATATTACCTTAACAAATATATAAAATTATAGCAATACTTGCTTGAGAAGTTATTTAGATATAAGCATGTGAAAAAAAAAATATTTCGCTGACTTTGCATTTTGCGCGCGGGGCGTAATTATGGATTTAAAACATCATTGTAAACAAATATTATAATTATATATATTATGATACTTTTATGTTTTTATAGTGAATAAACTAATTAAATATGAAGTTACAGCAAAAAAAGTAATAAGTATTGTGTATTACTTTAATTTAAGAGATGTTTACAAACAATTATCGAAAAAACGGCATTTCTTTTTTATTGAATGTAAATACATTGTATGTTGATAAGGTTACATTTATGCTCTGTGTTATTTTTTTATTATGAGTATATAAATAAACCTATCATATGATGTATAATACTCATATTATTCATGAGATATTGATTATCAAAAAATTTTGCGGATATTCAGGTTATTTTTTGCGGGAAAAAGTAAACAACTGTGCACATTCCAGTAAGAGTAATTCTTATTGGATTCTTATCGGAAATGGTTCTTTTGCTTGGAAATTTAATTGGTAAGAAACTTATGTAGGTTTGAATAAGATATAATATATAACATAAAAAGGTATTAAAAAAATAAAATACGGAAATTGGCGGCAATTAACAATCAATTCTTTGTTTTATTTTTTTGTGTTTAAAATTAAAATGTTTCTTTGAATTATATTTATTTCCTCTAAAAGTAAATTAAATAACCTTTCTAACCGTGTATAATACTTATATACCTCCCTTAATAAAAAATGACGAGAAAACGAATATGTCAGAAATATAAAATCGCGCTTTAAAATGGCGGGAAAATATTTATAGTTTTCACTTTATACTGCCCTTGCGTGGACTACATGTATATTATTTGGTGTTATTTGGTATCATTTGAAAGCTCATTTCATTACGCGTCTATTGATATATAAAATAGCGCAATCCGTTAAGTTTTAATAAAACGAACATTAGTTACTTGTGCGCAGTCTACGGCTTCAGAAAAAAGGGACTTTTGTCCCTTGGAGCAATCAACGGATTCGAAAAAAAAGGGAGTTTTGTCCCTTGAAACAATCAACAAGTTAGAGTTGCTTTTGCGGAGATGAAAGTTTAAAATGGTTTTCTGAATGCGACACGACCACTCATTGTTTACCTAAAGAGAAGATTTCAAAGAAAAGAACATTTTCAACAACAGAAGATGAAAACATGATTTCACAAAAGAAAATAAAAAGACAAAAAGAACAAAGAAACTGACAAAGATTGTGTACTTGTCATCGGATGACGAAAATAAAGATGATGATAGTCTAACAGTCATGCAGCCAAAAGTTACAATTTTATCGAATATTAAAGTAGATTACAAGCCACGTGAATTGAAAGGCATCGTAAAAGGTAACTGGTCTTACAATATATCTACTGACAATCTGAAAAGACATTTTAAGGATCTTTTACTTTGTCTACTCATAAAGAAAACAGAAGAAATAATAATCTTATGCTACGTGATATCAATATTACAGATAGTGAATCTGATTAAGTGAATATAATTAAAATAAGTGAATACATACACTCATACACATATATCCACACGCACACACCTATACACACGAACAACCAAACCACATGGCCGGCGTATTCAATCATAGACAAAAAATAAACTATTTCGGGTCCAAAACGACTTTAATTTTACGGTGTATGTATAAGCCCATATAATTCCTTTGTGTTACAATTATGTTACGTCTCACTATAGAAACACAAAGGAAGTGGTAATTTTTTTTAAATTAGCTCGATTAGTCTAAGGTACTATCGCTTGGGCCTTACGAGGATAATGAATTATAATATTTAATTATACATTTTTAAAAGTTTGTAACAACTTTGCAGTGGATTCAAACTTGATTGTATGTCTCCGGCATTCTAAATGTTTATTATTGAAAATTTTATGACTTCGAGTCCAAGTGATACTAAAATTGATTTTACTTTTTTAGGGAAGAGACGCTTAACGGCTGCTGAACGTGCACGACGTTACCGAGAACGTCTTAAGGCACAAGAGCCTGAAAAATGGATGCAATTGAAAGCAAGGAAAACAATGCACAATAGGTTGAAGTATGTACCGATAGACCAACTTTCTGAAACCGAGCAGGCTGCCAGAAGAGAGCAATGGAGAACTTTAAAGAAAAAGTCAGATCCAACATTTTTTTATAATTATAATCAACAGTTTTAAAAGTTTTTCGTTCATTTGCTTCTGTCAAAAGTAAAATATGGTGGAGGTTGACATCCGATTCTTTTATTTAATACTTTGTTTCTCTCATTAATTTCATATGCGTAGACAATCTTGTCTCACTTATTTGAAATATAAATCTACTTCTATAGTCAGTTATTTAGTGTCTCCTTTATAAGTAATGAATGTTTTCTTGTATATCCTATACCAATTAGTAATAAAATTGCCTAAGTGGTGCTTCAGTTTATTATGTATAGTAACAACTACCTTATGCCTTTGTTCCCATTATAATAGCCTGTAACTATATTTGTAAGTAAAGTTGTCACCTTTGTACATAATTGCAATAGAAATTCTTGATTTCTCAAACTCAATGCAAACCAATGAGCGATCGAAGATGATGGCTGACATCTGCACTTTTTGGATTTTGTCGCTAACTTCGCCAAGCTGACAGCAACGCCGAACCTGATGATGTCAGTATCGTCGTAGCTCAGAGGATATCAGTCCATCGAAAAGGTAATACACTTAATTATAACATTAGTTTAGGTATCACTGAAGATTTTGGGGTTGATATCCAACACCTACGTACGTTACGTTTGTCACTTTCAACACTGTCAATTATAAATAATTATCATACTTTTGTGTCTGTATTTAGTTATCGGTAAAAGTATCGTTGGGATTTGTAGTTGATCATGGGATTTTAATACAATGTAGGGTCTAGAAATCACTGACTGTCACACCGGAGTTTTCGTCCTGTTATTGGATTTCAATTTAAATATTCTCAGAAACACAACTACAAATGTGTTCTGTGGAAGTCGTATCCACTTGACCAATGATCCAACTTCGATGTAATTAAATAACCACGCCTTAGTACATGCAGGGATGTAGCTACTTAACTGTAAAAAGTCAATTTTCTGTCAAATCTGGCTATTCCAGTCGGCGAACCCCAGCCTCCATGTAATCGGGATAGTGCTGGGACGATGATGATGAATGTTGTTAATTTTAATCTGTTGAGCCCCATTGGTAAAACACCAAACTACTCGGTTGGTTTTGAGGTTTGCCAATTTAACGGCTTTCCTAAATTGGTTATAAATGTTGGTTATTTTTTGTTCTCAGTGTGAGCTCATCGATGCCTGCAATTTAATTAGCACCGTAGGCGAAAGCATGAAAGCATTCGACGTAAGTATTTGATTTTAATCAACTGATATAAGATATAGCAGAATTGGAAAATGGAAAATTTTAGGCGATCAGAGAAAGTTCTCCCTATAAAATATAATTCTCAAAGGTGTGCGCTGTTCGTAGAGTGTCAAATGTAACATAAAATTATTTCTTCTGATGGCGCTAAGGCACCATTAATTGTAACTTGTTTTGTTTTGGATAACTGAACAGCGATCAGAGCCAAACTTAGCGAAGAAAATTTTCACGATCTTTCTAGCGAACACTCAAACCAGCAAAAAGGTCGAAGCAAATGTACATTGAAATGAATTGTTAAGTTCACTCACTAGAATGCTCGCCAGAACGCTCAATATAATGGTCGCAAAAACTTTCCCTTGGTTTTTTTTATGTAACATTCGCAAGAATGCTCATTACGGGTGAATGCTCAAGTGTATCAGCACCATCAAGTCAAATATTTGTGTGCATGAATATGGATGTTTTGGTCTGGTTGTTTCTCTGTATAATATGTATGTATTCACTTGCCTCGTTGGTCTCGCGGTATAAATGTGCGTGTGGGATTGGGCTCGATTCCCGGGTCGGGCAAAGTGTTATTGGGTTTTTCCGTTAGGAAATTCTCAGTAGCAGCACGGAGTCTGGTAATGTGCCCAGTACGGCAATAGGCTCGCCCCCTATTACGTGGAACCTAAAAATTAATGGCGAAATGTGCCTACCCCTTCGGGGATACAGGCGTGAGTCAATAAAAAAATATACTTAAAAAAGTATAGTATGTAGTATGTTTATCCATTGTCTAGTACCCATAGTACAAGCTCTGCTTAGTTTGGGACAAGATGGTGTTGTGTGAATATGGTAGAATATTATTATTATTATTGCCGTAAGAGTGTGTCGAAATTGATTACTACCAAGTAACGTCAAAATTCACATTTCACATTCGTCAGTACCCTTGTATATATATTTATAATATAGACCCCGAAGCGACATCAAAGACTCGCCTCGGTGCTCGAGATACGCTTTCTTGTCTTCCCTGATTTGACAGAGTATTAGCTTTTCCTTGGGGCACTGCCATCTGACCTCGGCAACCTAAAAATATAGCCATATTACATGAAACATCTGTTCTGTGTTTAATCTATTTTTCTTTGTCGTTAGGTCACACACAAGGACAGCTAACACTCGCTTCAAGCCTTCAAGTGTTTAAGAATCATTTTCTCCATGTTTCAATGTACCATTTTTATAGGAATTCGGTTAAGTTGAATACAATTTTTTGTAGCTAGTTATGTATGCTTTTATGTAATGAAATATTTTTGTTACCTTTGAATGACAGCGAAATGTTAATGCCCTTGGCATGTTTAACTTTTACTTTAGTTTATTTTTGTTATGGAATATTTAAGGATAGGTTAAGTTGTTGTGAAAATACCAAGAAGATCTTGGTTTACCTTTTTTATTTAAAAGCTATGGAATATTGAGTTCTTATTATTATAGTGCATCCACATCGTAGTAATTTTTTGTTGAATTACATCATGTAATGATTGACAGTTTTAGTCTTTAAGTGATGAAAATGTAATATATTCATAAATTAGAATGGCTAAGTTTGTTATAATTTGACGAGTACATTATAATATCGATGTCAACAAACACATTAATATCCCCGATATTATCTGGTGAACTGGTTCTTTAAATATTTCAAATAACTTTAGACACTTTTTGGCGACATACCGTAGACTAATTTGACTAGGTAAGTTTGTTTAATGAAATAATCATAATTATTTCGCTTTTTATTTCGTTTAATGATGATGGTATTAGGTCTGTATGTGGTTACAATGTTAAGCAGTAGTTCTTGATGTTTGCTTTGTATGTTACCTTATAAGATTTCATGCGTATTTTCTGCTGTAACAACATATTATGTATTCTGACATGCCTGTCTTCGCAGCTCTTTAATCTATAACTTATAAGATAGGTGATATTGTAATATTAAATTAAGAGTATATTTTCTGTAATTGTTGTAGCTCTCTTCAAATTAATAACACCACTTTTCTTGCACAACTTTGTGAACACAATTAATTAGCTGTTACTAAATAAAATTAACACTAACCACTGAAATTTCGTTTCATTTATTTCCACAAAACCAACGAACTTTTACTACTGGAAAGACGTTTTTAAGAAGGGTCTTCTTTGATGCAGATTATGTCCAGTAGTACTTAATTATTAAATTATAATATACTAGAAGCATTGTTTACTGACTAAGATTTCTCAATATTTTCTTATTGGTTCTCAAAGTCGAAAAATGTATAATTTATAGAATTTCAAAATCCTGGCTCCAATACTGCCTAAGTAGTCTTTGTGTGATTGAATTGAAGTAAGTGTGTATCAAGGAAAAATAAAACTTCAATGTTTATATAATTTACATTTAATGTAAATATTCAATGATTTATAACTTATATTCAAAACAAGCTAGCTGCTATATAAATTCGTAGTATCTAGTATTACATACATATTTTTGGAACTCAAAAGCCTGAGGCCCAGTTTCACCACCTCTGGATAGGCATTATCTCCAAGCTAAATTTTAAAGTGGACTTATTCTGACAAATACAATAACTGGAACTTTTCAGGAACCGGCCTTAAAACTATCTATTTAATTTATAAATTATTATTATTATATGGCTATGGTAACGCAGAATCATTGCTTTTATAATAGATAACATAAATATTCTTCTTAAACTAACTTAGGTTGCTCTTTGTGAGAAAATCAGAAACTGGAAAGACAATAGTAGGGAAGCGCATGAAGGGATTTCGAGATTTACTAGAGCGCGTCAGCTATTGATAGCATCCATGTCCTACGTATTTATAATAAAGTAGGAATGTTAATCAGAGCATTTGCATACTGGAGGTAAGATTTCAAAATGTAAAAAAAGAAAATTAGTCGAGCGTGTTAGATTTTCTAGGGCGATCTTAAGTGAACCTAAAAAAAGGCTCTCATTGAATAATCTGACGATTTAGGTGTCACGCTAACTCGTGGCCATTATTAGAAGGTTGCAAATCCTCGAGTAAAACCCAATTTAGCATCGTGGGCTCCCCTACTACAAAACGTATTTCGTTATTAACTACCAACTTTAAGACATATGTACTAGGTATTTGTAATTAGTAGGTTTACAAACTAGTATTTTGGAATATGCTTACATTAGCCGATTGAAATTTTTTGTACTTTTGTACATAATGCTTCTTCAAAACGAGTCAAGCTCATAATAAATTACCAAATTACTGGAAGATTTCTTTTGCTAAATTACAACAGTATTTGGATAAAATCTAAGGTTCCTAAATACGGTTACAAAAAGGCGTTTGTGTATAATATTTTACTAACGTTATAATAAACTTAAATAAAAATACACATAATTAATTTATAGCACATGCTTTGAAATTTACACCGTTTACGTTACACTCTCTTTATTCCATTTCAAGAATAACCAAACAAATAATCAAACTATGAGTTCTTATACGGCCGGTTTCAATATTCGATCTATCCATCGATTTGGAGATTCGAGACACATATGGAATACACGTATATCTTGTATGGAGATTATGTCAAAAATGAATCTAAAATATCAATATAATGCCAGATCAAATATTGAATTCAGCGGTTAGTCATATCAATTACTTTTATTTCTAGTTTCATCTTAATGTCATTTTATTATTGGAGATAGACATGAAATCGTGGCGATTTTCATTAATTTGCAGATTCCATCTTAGACCCCCATCTTTGGATTAATCAGTCTCATTCCCCCTCTCCGGCACACACAAAACTGCAATAACTTACAACTAAGAAATTGTTATAAACATACACAACAAAAATATTTTAAAGGAAAACTTAATCAGACTCATAACAAAATTACAGCCCACAAACTTTTTCTCAGCATGATGAGAGGCATTTGTCCGACATATGGCAATATCGACGATCGATACCGCTGCAATGAATTACAAATAAAGAACACGCGCGTGGTCTGCTCTCGAGCGGCGCATTCGCCATGTCTGGACCTACCCTTACATATAACCTCACTCTTCCGTTACACGTATGTTACTTATTTTTCTACTTGCATAAATCCGAATACAACATTTCAAAACTTTAGTTACAATGGAAAAGATCTAATAGCCTCATTAATAATACCAGGCAAATGGTTATGCTCGTTCTTAACAAACATTATAGACCCTAAGTACGTGACGATGATGGCTTTGCATCCTTTCCTCTGCTTGACGCACCTCCATCGTCCCCGCCCTCTGTTTTCGCGGTGGAAGCCGTAGCGGTAACCATCCATGTGGATCTGCTGGTGACCTGACTTTGAAGAGATGAATACCGGCCCTGTTGGCAAAGGTTAGTTGCCTAGTTACAAAGAGATATTTTAGACTACGGTCTGTCGAAATTGCTCTACAGTGGACATATGCTACCATCCTGCCTGTTAGTGCAGGTTGGCAGGTAGGTATGTGGTAGTAGCGTTTTTTCTGTAGGATTTTTTTATTGTTACTATTATACTATATCTACTAAAACTAACTACATGCAAGCAATGAGCGCAGGCTACCAACCCGTTTGCTAGTATAGAGTAGCATAGCAGTTTGGTCTTGGATATTTTTTACAGATACTTCTGCTGGCGCGCTAAAATACATGAAACTACGTATAGCGTGAGTGCGATACGTGAAACCGAAAATGTAACAACGAATACAACGTCGCCGTAATCTCACTACCACGAAGCGCATAACAACGGATGCACGTTACAACGAATATCGCAACGCCGTAGTCACGCGATCTCGAATTCACCAAATCGAATTACTTGATAACGAATGGACGTTACCGCTAAAGACGTATCACCGAAGTCACGTTACCTGAGATGACGAAACCACTAAGGATGAGATATCAATAATCAATAATATACTAATAAAAAAAATATATATTTATCAGTCTAACTAATTTCAGTAGTATAGGTTCTGTGATATGTCAGTCAGGACAAGCGATCTTATTTACCTATCTACTTAATAATTCATAATTAAGCTTTGGGTAGTTATTAGATAAATAATAATATAAGACGGGATATCCATATTGAACCAGTCATGGAATGCAATTCAACGGATGCACCTTTTAGTAGTTATCTAAATTATCTAAAATGGGAATGTGTAAAATATGTCACAATAAAATCAAAATTATGAACGTTAATAATTTTATTGAAACATACATAAACAGGTCTTCAATATATAATTTTCTTAGCGTTATACAATGTTACGTGTTAATTAAAATAATAGGGTGATGGAAAAAAAACAAGAAATTAAAAAGATATTCAGGTACAATCAAAAACATAAAACAGCTCAGAAATAAAAGTGGAATAAGCGCTTACATACATACCTTAGACTACTTAAATGTACCTGCTTAATCAATAATAAAAAATACTTTGGGACAATTCTCCCGATATACGTAACCAACATTGAAACAAAGGTCAAATATGATCTTGAAACCAAAATACATAATATCATTATATACATGCTTGTAGTAGTTGTTATAAAGTACCCAAAAATTATTTCACGGGTGTTAATCGCGATAAGTAAGTTATTTAAGATATAAATTCTTTTGTGTTTCTTCGACGTTTTAACCGACTTACAATGGTCGTGGTTGGTATTACTAGTAAGTATTTGTAAGTCGTTACCATTTAACTATAAATATCTCTGTTTTTGGCGCCGTTTCGATAGGCTTACAACGGCCATTATACGACCGAGAACATGAAATAAACTTGTGATATGACTTATGTATGATAAATGACTTGATGTTAATATACCACGGAAGTTTAAATCCGACTACAGGACGCCAGCAGCAACGCCTGCATTTTTTTTTAATTTAACTGTTTTGGCCGATCCCGTGGGAATTTTGAGAAATCTCTTCTTAGTGCACCCATGCGGTCCCCAAGGAACATACACGCCAAATTTCAGCTTCCTGTACCCAATAGTTTCGGCTGTAGCGTGTCTGTCAGTCAGTAAGTAACGCAAGGATTTTATATATTAAGATTACTCAAAATGCGGTCGTCTTGAATAAAAGTTGTACGAGGTGGATGGTTGTGCTCCTCACATATAGATACTACGTCATTATTCTTCGTATATAAGGTCACTTTGCAGCCTCTGTAAGCCCGTTTTGTGCACCGCCATCTACTGAGATGTTCATCGCCGTGGATCAGAGTGTATTTGTGACCTCCATGCATTAGGTTCCAGTAGCCTTTTTCCGTTTGAATGATAAGTGCCTTCTCTGGAAGGGAAGATTATGGATTGGATTAATGTTATAAAGGTTTTTTAGTTAAACACCGAAAGGTAAGTTTTTTAGTTTTAGTAGTTTATTATATCTAACAAAATTAAATAAAGTTTAAGAAAAGTACATATCTTGAGGAAAGTTATTTATAAAGACTTAGGCAAGGATAGGTTTATAAAAAAAATTTATATAGAATATAATGAGTTTGAAAATAGTAGGATAATACAGAATAAAGGTACTTTTAATTTATTTATCGTTTTAACTTTTTATGTACTTCTAACTTTGTAAATTAAAATAGTCAAGGAAGTCTGTCAGTAATCGTCGCCTTTTCTTCAAATTAGACAATGTCGAAATCACAATAAAAACCAAGTTATAATTAAATGGACTTTTTACTATATAATTACGTACAAAGATAACTTTAAAGTGAGATCTTAACATTTATATGTATAATCACGAGCCAGATACATTGATTTTTCAACATACAATCTGCAAACCTAGCATGGGATAACGTGACATGAAAGATACTTAGTGACTCCTGAACAAAATTTTACTAAATGGATTAAATATATTTTTTTAAATAAATAATTATTCGTACAAGAAAAGCAGACTTTGCCAACATACCAATAAATATTTTAAAGGTGTTACGAGAAAACGATTTTGTAGAGACCTAGCATAGGTTGACGCTTCTGAAGACAAGTAGAATGAAAAATCAGCAGTTCTTATTTCGTCACATAGCCCCGTGCTATATCTGCGAGATAATAAAGTTTGAACCTGAATTTCCACAACCATTAAATAATTATAATATTAACTAAAACAATTTTATATTTTAACAAGAGGACGCCAGCAGCTACGTCTGCAATTTTTTAAATTTACCCGTTTTGGCCGATCCCGTGGGAATTTCGGGAAATCCCTTCTTAGTGCACCCTTACGGTCCCCAAGGAACATACATGTCAAATTTCAGCGTCCTGCGCCCAATAGTTTCGGCTGTAGTGTGTCTGTTGGTCAGTCAGTAACGCAAGGATTTTATATATTAAGAAGAGAAAAAGCTTTTGAATAACTTATTCTTAGCTCAGTTCTTTAGATCATGCATAGAAATAAATCACAATTTGAGATTCAAAGATTTGATATTGAATAAACCCGATTTGCACGTAGCAGAGATCAGTTTGACATCGACCATAATATATTAAGTACAATTTCGCTTTTTACTAATAAAACAGAACCGCACAAATAATAATAAATTCGTGTCGCGTTAACCCCACTAATACAACATCCTATTACGGTAACTAATTATATTTTAAAGATATCGCAGAATTGCAATTGATAATACTATTGACGAAATCCCAAATATTATCACAATAATTGAATATATACCTACCATATTTACTATCAATTGCAATTTTGATTCTGCTTTAGACGTATATACAATATTCAATTTTATATTTGTATCACCTTACAAACAGGAACATCTATCCAATATACAAACTCAGTCAAGAGAGAGAAACATTATAATAGTCAGACATTTATATGTATTTGCTAACAATAATGAAAAATACATCCAAACTCTAGCGGATAGACCCTTTTTTTGATAGTCCATCAAAAAAGGGTCTATCATAGGTATAACTAAAGTAAAAAATATTATATTACTGACATTTACGAATACGCTATGTGAGAAAAAGCAAGGTGAATTTTTAGACAAGACAAAAATAATTTCAAAACTACGTGACACACCTACGATTTGTGGCAAAATAATAACTTAATTTGACATATCCTACTTATATGTTACCATCGCTTTGTAAGTTTGTAAAAGAAAACAAGAAAGCAATAGACTGAATTTAACTTGCTTAGTTTATAGAGAAACGAGAAACGCAAAAGGCTATATTTGTAGTTATAGAGTTTCCTAAAGTACAATAGGTAAAGATAAAATTAGTCAAAGAGGTATCAGAATGGACGTTTTGACGTTGACTACTGTTTTGCCGTTTTTTTTTTCATTTCTCTCACATCATGATAGGCATGAAGTCACTTGTGAAACCAAAACTGCTCAACTTATTTAGTATTCTTTTCTTTAATCTACATTGCATTCGTCGTCAAATAAAATAAAATTATTTATCATAAAACACGGACTTAATTATAGTTCTAAATTTTGTCAAACTTTAAGCCGAGTCAAAGTGTTTTTTGCAGACTAACGGTACATGTTTATGAAGCATTTGTGCCTAAAAAAGAATAATGATCTTCTTTAAAGTTTTAAATCTAGAACCGAGTTTGTTTTAACTAAAGCTAGGAATTCACTAGACGGACATGTACCCGAGCTAGTTAGGTGACATATTTACCGGACCTCGTTTCTTCAGGTCTGTGAACGGCCTATGCGATATATATATATCGATCTAGCGATCCGGCAGAAATGTATACAGATTTGTCCATTGGTGTCATTTGTCAGTGTTGTGTATTCCCCACTTAATTCCATGTTTTCTTTTAAATAATTTAAAATTATAATAAATTCATAAAATTGTCCATCTACCCTACAATTTGCGAACACAGTTATAGGAACAGTTTAGCTCGGTGGATGGGTATGTTTATTCTGCTTATCTACCATAGTATGGCCTATAGTCACCACTATAGCATGGCAGTCCCATGCCCTGCTCTCTGCACACAACCACTTCACACGGGATGAACAAACTGAATGCCTAGTGTATCTGTATCCTCGGATCTTCATTATTTTTGCGCCAATTTCGGATGTGTAGAAAATCGGACGATCTGGAAAGAAAATATGAATTTAGTACCTTGGATCTTGATAGTACATAATTATTATAACAGCGTTATATTTTTTTTAATAATATGTTTGGTTAGGAGAAACAGGTCTGTCACAAAAATGGAGTTAAAAGACCCTGATTTGTTAATAAATAAATGAGACAGCGACTCCGTGATCTGTTCGGAATTACAGATGAAATGACAAATAAATCTTTAACCATCGCGTATGATGAGAAAGAGAGAGAGAGTGTGGTGAATGAATAGGAAAGGATACCTATTCATCTTCTTCAAACCCACACGCTTTAAACTATCTAATAAATCAATTAGTGTGCGGTGCATAGGGTTCCCACCAAGAACTTAGGGTCCCAAGCCAACCTCACCTGCAAGTGGTGCACCTGCCGATCAACGGACGAGGCTCTGGCAAACAAAATGTCCCAATAAGCGGCAATAGGCTCGCCACCTATTACGTGGGATCAAAACACTGGCGAAAAGTGGGCGTTTAATATGCCTCTGCCTACCCCTTCGGGGAAACAGGCGTGAGCCTATGTATGTATGTATGTAAATCAATTATATGCAGATTACGAATACATTGCTTATTTTTTCGTCATTCTGTCTTAAAGATTTACTATACTTTAAACTAAAAGACAAATAAAACATAAATAAAGCATTAATATATTTTTATTATAAAATGGCATACATCTATAGAATTATATTTGGCTAATTGACACAGGTGTTATACATACTACCACCATTTGACTAAAATCCTAGGAATTACAGTAAAAAACTTTTTTAACTTACTTTATATCTTTTGAACTTTTAACGTATTGTAAAACTATGGAAAGTTAGATTGATTCAGTTGACAATATTATATAATAATGTTAATGGTTAACTGATTGCAAATTAGACGCAACCTCTAGAAGTCTAGACCAACCTCACATTGGGGATGCGCGTTCCTCGAGCGTGCGATCGGCGAGTGCCCGACGACGTTCACTTTGTACTACAGACTGAACGCCCAAATTTGAGGTCGGCCTTATTATGATAACCAGATAACTGATAAACTTATAATTTCTTAAAGACATACATATCGACGGAGGAAAGCGAAAACGTCGTAGTCCACAAATTATAAAATATTTTTTATTGCACTGTTCGAATCAGAAAAAAAACTGCATCAAATGGTCCGGGTCTCGTAATTTTACAATGAATTGAGTCATAAAATTAACATTTTGAAAAAATGGGTTTTCACATTAATACCTGCATTCAAAAAGGCTGTAAGTTACAGAAAAAATCTTTATATTAAAGTTACTCATGGCAAAATACGACATGTTATTTACAAGTACATTTGTTCAGACTGAGGTAAAGTATATTTTTATTATATTTTATTGCCGAGGTGGATGATTGTGTTCATTCTTCACCTTCACAATTTCATCCCCAATCGTAAATATCACGGCGGTACAACCCTTAGTAACATGAGTCCCACACCACCATCTCGTTTTTTCTCCACAAGTTCTCTGTTTATTAAACTGGTAACCATTGATGACAATTATTTGAGCCCCGCGAGGACTCCGACCGAAGAATATACCTGAAAACATTGGGAAACTTTAGGTAAAACGAGTGTTATGTACCAAATCTTCATCATCGTCCTAACTTTATTCCGCTTACAACCAAGACTTTTACCTCGAAAAGCGGTGTCCGCTGCCTAAGTCTTACCAGATAAGACAAAATATATGATATACACAGAGCGCGCCAGCAATCAATACGCAAGTTTGCGTGGATTTGAAACCAATACCATCTGCATAGCAGTTTGTTGGTATCTCCTCCTGTTGCTGTCTCTATTATGTTTCCGATATGCTCACTGTCATTTCAAAACAGTAGAAGTAACGGATATGAAACAGATAAGAAAATGATTTGATTATAACGGAAAGGAATTATTAGAGATTTTCTATACGAACATCTTCATCCGAATTCATCATCATCATCAGGCCACGGTCGTCTACTGCTGGCTATAGGCATTTCCTAATTTTGAGTTTGCTATAGGACGGTCTAATAAAACATCAAATTTAGTGACTATTAATTCATTTGAAATTTTTTTTCAATTTAAGACCGGGCAATAAATTTGAAACAACTCCTTTAATACACAATAAAGAAGTTACTTCAAATTTATTGATCGGTCTTAAATTGGCCAAAACGGCCAAAAGTAGTAGTCGCAGTTCAATGTAAAAGAAAATAATCCATATATCCTTAAATCCCTCTTCCGACGCCCATGCATTTATCAATTTATAATAGTAACCTTCTTCGATCGTTTTAATTACATGGATATAGTTTGGATTTTCAGACTGAACTACCGATTTGTAATGTATCTATTATGAATTATTGACCAGGAAAAATACATATTTCCATGATAAATCAAGCAGCGATAGAGAGGAAGTGGAGATAACAATAGACTGCCATTTTTAAACCTACTCCGCGCTTCTGACTTTGGAGGCATCTGCGATAAGTGCGAATTAAGTGCCTATTTTCGTGCCTCAGACACACGTTAAGCCATCGGCTCCGGCGATGAACCCTTAAATATTCTGACACTAGTCTACCTAAGTACTCCAAGACTTGGGATACCGCTATTTCTTTAGGTTACTGCGATTAGGCGGCGCGGCAGTCGTTCAATGGAACGTCAACTAGAAGAAGAAGCGAAATCTAAAATAAATCTGAAGCAAAAGTCTTATGTAACCGGAATACGTCTAGAACGATGGCGATTATGTCACCATTAGGAAAAAAGCAATCCACTCTACCCCCTTTTCGCCTATCTTTAGTTAAAAACGCGGGAGATTTAACATGACTTGAGACCTTGCGATGTGATACGTAATTATAACATAACATGTTTTGTTGGTTAATTATGTAAGGCTACTATTTGATATTTTCATAATGTGACAAACATATATTGCGCTGCATCGTATTGTCACTTTTGACGCTTCTTACGTAGGATGTAGAACAAATAATTGTGTGTTACGTTAAACTATTGACAATGTAACTGTTGTGGTATATCGAGTAAAAAACTATAAAAAGGGAGAAATAAATAGAAAGAAATAAAACACTAATCACGTTCTACTAATTACATTTTTATATTTCGTATTACAATTCAATATTAATTGAATAAAGGCTAGTGCGTGTAATTTGAGATAAGCAATGTTAAGTTTTTAACAAGAGTGTTAGTTTTCGGTCGTTCTGGTTTGGAGAACGCCTTATCTAAGCTAATATAGGTTTTATCAAGCGAAACTTTAAAACATCGGCGAAGTACCTCTCAAAGACTTTAGACTTTGAGTAACAGTATCTGTACTGTTGCGTTACTTTCGGCGAGTGAGAGTGCCGGCGGCCATGTGTCTTTTTCTTTCGCCGTCATCCCGCACCTCGTCGTATTCTTTATCTCATCTCAAAGGCCTGCAGCGCACTTGTGACTCCTCTGATGTTGCGGGAGTCGGCAAGCGGTAATCGTTTACCATCAGGTGATCCGTATGCTCATTTTTCCTTTTATTACACCAAATAAAGTAATTTGTCATGGAGGGACTACGATAATTTTGGGAAGGCATAAGCCTGTTAGACTAGCCTGCCTTTCTCTTTCTGGACCCGCTACAGGCCTACAGCCTCAGAAAGTGAAGAGTATCTTAACCACGATCTTCGCCACGCATCATCATCATTATATCAGCCGGAAGACGTCCACTACTGGACATAGTATGAGACATGGACTTATCTTGAGCCACCCACATCTATCCGCTGCCCGCGCTTCCAACAAGATCGTCAGTCCACCTTGCGCGAGTACTACCTCTGCTACGATGTCCGGTGCTTGGCCGCCGCTCTAGAACCTTTTTGCTGCAACGGTCATCGGTGCTTCTGGCTACAGTTTTCACCACTCACATTACATAAATACCGGCTCGTGTATATGCTCGTTTTCACTCTAGTTATAATATCTTGATACGTGTATAAGACCGCCTTGCAGCCTTTCTTCCTATGTGTACCGCACGTCCATCTTGTTTGGTCTCCATTAGTAACGTGCTTAAGGAATTTGTACCCAGCCAATATGATCATGCGAGCTCCGAGCGAAGTTGTCGTAAAAATGGCTGGAACAAACAAAAATGTGAAGAATGACATTTAATTTGGCCACTTGGTAGAACAGCTTCTTGACTGGTCTAGAAATTAGACTAAAATTCTGACATCAGAAGTTGTGAAGTAAGTGGAATCTTTGAAGATGTTCATCTTTTACCGGCTGTTATCACTGTCTTTATCACCACTGGAGATAAATAGGTATCAGTATAGTCTACTGTCATCAATGGTGACGTGATATAACATGTACTTTAAAAATTATCGCCATTGTCTTTATCACTACTGGTATTTTTCATTTGATCAAATTTAATTTTTGTTGTAATTGCATTATACTATGTAATTAGGGAAGATATAGTCCTCAGTGATGACAAAGCTAGTGGTAAAAACGGAGAATAAACAAAAAGGGTGGGTTTCTATTGAATGGTAGAAGGTAGAAAAAGTAATCCGTTCAAATATACGACGTGACTGTACTGGCTGAACTAACGTTGAAATGATCCGTAATTGTTGGGCACGTAGGTAATTGCACAAATGCTTGAAGTGCCACCTGCCTTTGATAATTATTAAGTTTTCGGTATAAAGGGGCTGATAATTTATACCTACAAAAAATAAAATACCTAGTTAAAGGCAAGCTTATTAAAACATTATGTACAGCTCTTGGATATGGAGCTTTTCACACCGTATGTTTTCATTCGTAGTTAAAATATGCAATGAAATAAATCGGGGAGGATTATTAAAAAATGCTAAAATAAAGTCATTAATAAAAGGCAAAGAAAGCATGGCAAGTTTATATACTGCTTAAATACTTTCTTTATTTTTCTTTATTATAAACACTTAAATAATAATGATGTTTAAAGAGATACTCAATAATATATTGCAAAATAAATGACTAACATTAAATACACTATAGTACGCCCGATTTATATCATGTATCATACTTATCAAAATTGCAATCGAATGTAATTATTTAAAAATACAAGATATCAAAACATTTATGCTAATAATTAAATTTTGAACATAAAATTCGAATATCACAATATTATTCATAGTCATAATGTTATATTATTTACTAGTAAATGGTATGTAGCATAGCGTATATAAATTGAAAGTACTGTAGATGATCAACTTCTCAGCAGTACTTTATTTTAAACTTCTTCAAATAATGGTTACATCATCCAGGAAGACGCGTGTCACTGATATCAATTAATTTTTCACCATAATTAATCATCGGACAAAAATATAAAATAATTAACAGCCAAGTTGACTTGGGCTTAGAGTATAGGGCTATAATCAATGTCTTATTCACAAAACCAACATTTATATACCAACCGTAATAAATAAAACCAAAGTACCAAACTCCAGAGGTAAACACCCGAAAAATTGACTTTTTTATGTAATTCGTACGTTTGTCGATACATGTTGGTAAGCTTCAAAATTTACTGCTAAAATATTAACCATTATACGGGCTTTTACGGTAACATTATATAAAGATTTGTGCATTTATTTAGAACATAATGATACATATCCATTTCTTTGGATGTAATGTTGTGTCCCGTAGAGCCTGCATGAAAACAACCTGGGGGCCAATTCTCCTATTTTTATATGACATTGATATTATATTAAGTCAGCGATAGACTAGTGGAGATACCAACATACTGCCATGCAGAGGGTATCGGGTTCGAATCCACGGCGTGCACCAATGACTTTTCGGAGTTATGTGCGTATTGAATTATTAATTATTATCAGTTGTCCCGTGCCACAGAGAGCACGTTAAGCCGTCGGTCCCGGTTGTCATGAAGATCTTTGACAGTCATTACAGGGCGTCAGTATCTTCTAAATAAACTGATACTTGTCTAAACCATGGAATATCGCTATCCCTTTGGGTTGCAGAGGTCAGATAGGCAGTCGCTCTGTGGAAAAGCTAATATTCAGCCAAATCCGGTTGGACTAGGAAGCGGACCCCGGATTGAAACCGGGATAGCGCTAAGAGGATGATGATTGATATTATATTTTGAATAGACTCAGAAGCGGTATTCTGATAACCTAATATCATTATCGTATAATTTTAATTTAAACAGTCATTGACACATATTTTGACACCTGTTTCAATTTACGATCTCGTTACAACTTCGTTCAATTATCAGATAATTTAGAATAATGCGCTTTTTGTGACGTAAGTATGACACTGACATGATTTCGAAACTATATTTATTTGGGATTGGGGGATAGCGGCGGTAGCCCAGTGGTGTACGTAACGGACTGCCGAGACGATGATCTCGGGTTCGATCCCCAGCTACCCGGAGCACACACCTCTGACTTTTCGAAGTTATGTGTGTATTAAAAATGTTAATTATCGCTCGCTTAATAATGTGCACGGTAGATGGCAATAGGCTCGCCCCCTATTACATTGGGACCGAAACATATCTGGCGAAGTGTGGGTGTGTAATACACCTCTGCCTACCCCTTCGGGGATAAAAGGCGTGAAGATACATATCTATATAACATAACATTATGTTATTTGGGAGTATTGGTCCCCTGTTGTATCAAATAGAGTTGGAAATCGGTTTTATAATATAACGTTTCCATAACCGTTATCTTAATATATAAAATCCTTGCGTTACTGACTGACTGACAGACTCGCTACAGCCGAAACTATTGGGCGCAGGAAGCTGAAATTTGGCATGTATGTTCCTTATCAACCGTAGGGGTGCACTAAGAAGGGATTTTCCGAAATTCCCAAGGGATCGGCCAAAACGGGTAAATTTAAAAAAAATGCAGGCGTAGCTGCTGGCGTCCTCTAGTTCATTATATTATTATACACCATTATTTTTTAATTAGTACAAAAACTTTAAGGACAGATTAACGAAGATATTATTATCATACTAGAGGACGCCAGCAGCTACGCCTGCATTATTTTTTAATTTACCCGTTTTGGCCGATCCCGTGGGAATTTCGGGAAATCCCTTCTTAGTGGACCCCTACGGTCCCCAAGGAACATAGACGCCAAATTTCAGCTTCCTGCGCCTAATAGTTTCGGCGGTAATAGTTTCGGTTTTTGTAGCGTGTCTGTCATTCAGTCAGTAACGCAAGGATTTTATATATTAAGATATGTGACGTAAGAATTTCATTATATCAATAAAGAGCAAAGTTATTATCATTTGTTTATTGTAGAAAATCTCACTTAAATCATAGTCATATTTTAAAATCCATTCACTCATTCATTGATAATATTCCATTCTGCTCATTCGCATTCTCTCTGTTGCACTTATGATGTAGGTAGCCATAGAAAATAAAATGAAGAAAAATAATAAATGTAGGTAGTTATTTTTTAATTTTGTTAATTCTAACCTCTCCTTCATACTTCATTCGGGCTTAGGACCGGTAAAATTTATCGTTTAACAAGTAATTAAATATGGAGGTATGTAATTAGAAAGTAAACAAATATCAAAATAAAAGAAGGTGTTCTGGACTAAAAGAAAAGAGTAAGTTTGGCGTATAAATGAAGTTAGAATCACCTGCTATTTACAAATATTATTTTATCATCATCATGTCAGCCTAGAGACGTCCACTGCTGGACATAGGCCTTCCTCAAGGTGTGTGGAGAACACAGACCGATTTTGAGCCACCCGCATCAAATTATTATTTACTTAAGTACGTATTATTTACTAAACTGACAAGTATTTCCATTGTCCTTCGAAATGTCCACCACCGTTGTCAAAAGCATCCAATATGCACTGTTTTAATTGTTTGACACTGAACGGCTCACTTTTGTACACTCACAATAAGATGTCCATGGGTACACAGCTGCACTCGCGATTTTTCCACTCAAAAAGAACGCACGAGGCATAGCTACATACTCCCGTGATATGAACTGATATTATGGGCCATCGCGTCGGGCAAACGTAGACAAACAATTAACTTTTGCAACGAAATTAGATACGCTTACTTTCGCTAGCAACTTAGCACTGTTTGTCGCATCGTCGGGGCGTGGCGCAGGCGCAGAGGGGCGTGGGGGTTGGAAATTTATCAATGGTTCATATTACTATGATAGTGTGCGGGTCGGTCATAGTATTAGTATTGCATTTACCAATTATCACGTATTTTTGTGGACAGTTTTAAGACAGTTTTGGGACTTAGTGTTTTTATTTTTTAACTACATAAATATGATCAGTTAAAGATACTTAGTGCTCTGTTAAATTTTTTGTACTAATTAAAAGATAGCGGTGTATACAGGCTCATGAATATGCTGGTTTCTGGCTTTGATAACGATATCTTCAAAAGTGTGCAGTACTGCTGTGCATCCTTTCTTCCGATGAGTAGCGCAGAACCATCTCGTAAGATGACCACTTATCAAATGCTTCGAAAATTTGAAGCCACAATATAAAAGCATTCTTGCTCCTCTTGAAGTTGTAATGTAGACTGCTGCTGAAGAAAAAGTAAAATAATTACCAGTCATCTCCAAAATTACCAATTATTTTTCAATTCAAGAATTCTAATAATCTTTGATTGTGAAGTTCTCTTAGGTATTCAAATCTATTCCAGACATAATTATAATGTCAAAGCAGAAAACAAAGAATTGTTTTGAAATCGTTTTTATTTAGAAATATTTGTGATTATTTTTAATTTACAAGTTGGTTCTTCAAACAACTAAACTACTTAAAAACTTACCTATTTTAAACTAAGTATTTTTTACCTATATTTAAAGTTAAAATTAAAAATGCCGTAATAAGCGGTCTCCTATCCAGGGTGTACCACCAACGCAAACATTGCTTTACTTTGCTAAGCTATTACTTGAAGAACGTTAAGTATCACTATGACCGCTATAAAAAGATGCTGATAAACTTGACCGTAGTGAGCATTCTTGCGAATCTTATAGTACAGAAAAATAAACAAACTCGATTTAACGAGCATTAATATCGAGCGTTTAAGCGAGAAGTATACCAAAAGGACAGTAATTTGCTCCAAGCTCTTTTTTCGATTAGAGAGTTCGCTAGAAAGATCATGAAAATATTTGTAGCGATGTTTGGCTCTATGCTTGGCTCTGTTCGTCGTTAAGCTCGACAAATTTATAAACGGCGAATATTCGATGTTCTGTTACCAGGAAATGCTCAAGCCTATTATCACCTTTATTCGTAACATAGTTATTTATGACAGTGCCTAGTATAACATTTCCCATAATTGTCTAATCACATTTGACGAAAACACACCTTGGACAGGAACTACTCCGGTGTTCGCCACAAATAAAAGCTCTGCACGTAGCGCACCTAGTTATTGTCATTCTTCTGAGCCTAGCAGGACAAAACTTACATGACTTTCTCTTCTTCTCTTCTTTTTTTATTCTGCTACCGTGTTCTGCGGTTTCAATTATTTTTCTGGATTTTCTGCTGCCATGTTCTGCGGTTGCAATAATTTTTCTAGATTCTTTTCTTTTAAGCGTCCTTTTCTTACCTAAAAATTCAAATTTCTTTATATTGTGGCCTGTGTTTAAGATATTGTGTTTTCAGTTTATCTTTAACAAATCCCAGAGATTATATTAAAAAGGAAGTAAAAATCGTTAATTTAATCACAAGTACAACAAGTAGGTATATTCCTCTGTAGTTTTGTGTTTTAATATAAATGATAGATTTCTTGGCATCTGGTTCAAACAGTTACGTTCTAAAATAAAGCTTCAATATTCTGTGCTTCATCATCAGCCCTTAATACTGTCCCACTGCTGGGCATGGCCTCTTCTCTCTATGAGAAGGGTAAGGGCATAGTCCACCACGCTAGCCAAGTGCGGGTTGGCAGACTTCACATGGCTTTCGAGAACATTATGGAGAACTCTCAGACATGCAGGTTTCCTCACGATGTTTTCCTTCACTGTCAAGCAAGCGATCATTAACAATTTAATACGCACTTAACTTCGAAAAGTCATTGGTGCGTGCCATGGATTCGAACTCGAGACCCTCTGCGTAGCAGTCTGTCGGTCTGTACACTCGGCTATCGTTGCTTATCATCATCATCAGCCCCTTACAGTCCACTGCTGGACCAGGCCTCTCCTTTAAAAAGGAGGAATTGGCCTACTATACCACGCTGGCCAAACGGGTTGGTATAGGGTTTCTATCAAGTTTTCCTTCTCTTACAGTGCTGTTCTCTGCATAGGATGTTCCCTCTGTCGGCTCTTACGACACCCATGGGATGATATGGGGTGGTGACATTCCGTATTCTTAATCCGTCACCACACGGACAGTCGTTGCTTATCTGTGCAAATTCACAAAATTCAAAGATTTTTGACTTAGGTCAAGTTTAGGTTAGTACTTTAGATACTATGAAATGACAAACAAAAATTTGCAGATTATTAGAATTTAATATAAAAAGGTCTATTTTAAAATAAATACAAATCACCATTTGCTGTATAGTCATACATACGTACATACATACATATGCTCACGCCTTTTTCCCGTCGGGATAAGCACAGACAACAGAACGCCATGTGTTGTATAGTCAATCGTACGAGTATGGTGTTTGGCATCATATTTATTCTATGAATTCTTATTATTTTATTAACGACCACATCAATGCTTTTATCAAACATCAACTTTACAATACTATAAAATAAAATATGAGGTAAATGATTTAAGGCCGATTAGAATGTAAATAAGGGGCCATCCATAAATTACGTCACACTTATGGAGAGGAGGCGGGTCGATGAAGTGTGACATTGTATGATAAATGAGATGGTGATGTATGAGAGCAACTATGACAAGGACGGGGAAGGGGTCAAAACATCATGGAAATCGTGTGACGTAATTAAGGAGCCACCCTAACAAAATTAAAGGTTATGTGAATAAAAATCTCCAAGTAGTACCCCTTTTAATAAAAATCTCGTATATGTTATGAGTTCTATTTCCATTAATGTGGGTTCTACAATCAAGGCAGCTACTGCATGTATTATTTTGCGAGTTGTGTAAATTTAAATTTAAAAAAAGATATAACTGTAAATTTATCCTAAAAATACATATATTCTTAGAAATCATGATTATTAAAGAGTGTAATGTTTATAGTTACAATTAATAACCTATACTTAATGTCATTGTGGAGATTATTCAAATAAAAAAATACTTTAAAATAAATATATATTACTATAAAAAAATGTCGTTCTATATGGTTCGGCGATACACCGAAACCGATTAGGTAGGTTCTAGGCGACTTGGGAGGGAAATGGACTGTATACAAAGGATAGCGGGTTCTTAGCCGCCTAGGAGATGGATACGGGAAGAGGTGATTGTGAGTGGGTATAGGATATTTCAAGGATGGAGGGCACTTACCTTATACAATCTTCTTCGTTTCCGAAGGGCAGTCTCCTGGTGCTTTCGTGATGCAGCTGCTTGTTTTCACTTCACTTCACCGTCACTCCGACTTGCGAGCGGTTTATATATGCGGTAATAATCACATACAGCGATGCGGCGCGGTACGATATAGCGGACACGTTCTCAGCGAGCGGAATGTTCTGGACTGTCACTCGCGTCGACGATCGCGGCGACGAATCAGGCGAAAGGCAGTGCCTCTTCCAGGGAGTGGGAAAGAGAGGGACGGAAATACAGTATCGCTCGCACTTGTACGTGGAACGATTGATGTTGATGCGATTAGTTATAGATAGGAAGGTAGATGGCGCTACCATATCCCCCCGGCCCTAAAGGGTTGCCTTTAAGAAAAATAGAATTGAACTTAGCTATGTTGGGTGTACTACCGCATAACCCATCAATAGGCTAAGACAGCGATATGACAATAAAATTAATCTAAATTAACTTTAGCGAAAACTACAAACGCAATAATAGCGAAAACTACTAACTAAATACTTAAACTAAGAGGTAGGTCCAACTTCAGGCTAGATCTCACTGAGTTGGAAGCGGACGCGAGTTGATCAGTGCCTCGACTTGTGCAAGGACAGTTAAAGGCTCTTCGTAAGAGAGGATCTGTTGACCTATAACTTTGAAGAGATGCGTTTTAATTACTTTGACCATGCTTGCCCAACATCCACCGAAATGTGGTGATGCTGGTGGAATAAACTTTCAGTCAATATGATCTATGGAACGTTCTTCCTGAAGACGAGTACGATAACCCGCGACGTGATTGAAACAAGTAGCGGGAACAAGTTCAATCAATTTACTAACGCGGTTGGCGACAAAAGTCTGTCAGCGGTGAGGAGAAGAATAAATCCTAGCGAGCACTACCTTGGAGTCGGAAAATGCGTATATTTATTAATAGAGTGGTGGGGCAAAACTGTGTCTTGAACCTTGCGGAGCAACTGAGACAGCAGAAGGGCCGCGCACAACTCCAGTCTCGCAACCGAAATGGTTTTAACAGGCGAGACCTTAGACTTGGCACAAGCTAACTGCACCGAGTAGTTAGAACCAATGCGGACTTGCAGATATACGATTCCGCCGTAAGCACGCTCGCTGGCGTCAGCGGAACCTGTTAAGTTGATGGTACATCCATCTACCAACCCAAGATGACGCGGAATAGTAATATGATTGAGCGCGGTAAGCTCAATACAAAACTGGCCCCAAGCGGCGACAATGTTCAGGGGGTGTTTCATCCCACTCACACTTTAATAGCCAAAGCTCTTTGATCGAGAGCTTGGCGTACAAAGTTGTGGGAGCCACAAAACCCATTATGTCCCATAGTCGAGCCACTGTGGACAGCATAGTGCGTTTGGTGCACTTATCATCTGGTGGTGAGACGTCAAACCGAAAACTATCGCAGGATTTGTCCCAGCGTAAACCGAGAACCTTATGCGGTACAGACTTCTCAAACTCAATGTCTGGAGAAGCCTTATGAGAATCTGGTATGCGTGCGAGAACCTCCTTAGAGTTGCTTGTCCATTTGACAAGATCAAACTGGCCTCGCTTGAAAAGCTGAATAAGCTCTTCACAAAGCGAAATTACTAGCGGAGCGGATATGACACTACAGGCAATGTCATCCATGTACAAAGCGGAAGTGGCAACAGCCGCTGCGGCGGGAAAGTGATCGCCTTCATCAGCGATCAACTGGCGAACAACTCGTAACGCGTGATATGGGCTAGATTTGAGTCCAAAACAAACACGATTGAACTGATACACAGATAAAGGTTCTTTCTTGTCAAAACGATAAAAGACCCGTTGAAATCTACGGTCAGATTCGCGAACGCCGATATTGAGAAACATTTGGCGGCAATCAGCTGACAGAGCGATTTGGAAAAGACGAAACTTTATTATGATGTTAAATAAATCACCCTGTAGATTGGGGCCGGCATGCAAAATGTCATTAATCGACTGACCCGATGTAGTCTTACAACTAGCGTCTGAAACCACACGAAGTTTAGTAGAGGTTTTATCTTCGCGAACTACGCCGTGATGCGGGATATAATATGAGGACAGAGAGTTGCCCTCGTTGTTTACAACTACACTCAAAAAACCTTTATCTATGTAGTCACGAATTACGTCATTATAGGCGCTGCGTAACTTAGGTGATGCATCAAGTTTACGTTCCAAACAATGGAAACGTCTGAGCGCAGCAGCGTACGAGTCGCCTAACGAATAAGGGTCACCACAGAATGGCAACGCCACAACGTATCTGCCACTGTCGTCACGAACAGTGGTAGCGCGGAAATGCTCTTCACACTCGAGATCTTTACGGCCCATCGAGGGCGGTGCGGTAACCTCTTCAAGCGCCCAAAATCGCTTGAGAAGAGAGTCAATATTGTTTTCTTGAAGAACAGAACAACAGCAAGACGTAACGTATTGAGAAGTATGTAATGTAGGTACGGTACCCATAATCACATACCCAAATACCGTCTCAATAGCGGGCGGTAAGTAATTTTGCTCACTACGTACCACTTTAGTAAGTAGCAAGTGTGGGAATATTGCGGCTCCGATCAAAACATCAATGTCTGCCGGATTCGCAAACTCCGAGTCCGCTAGTGGCAATGACTCGAGATGTGTGAGGAGCGACACGTCCACATTAGCGTTTGGCAACGTGTCCGTAATACGTTCCACGATAAGCGAAGAAATGTTAAAATTAATGTCCCTATCAAAACGCGAATGTATTTTAATATCTACGGAACCCTTGCAATGTTTTTCTGATCCGCCTATCCCTCGGATTATTGAGTTCGTATTTTTAAAGTTATTCCATAATCCGAGGCGTTTGAACAATTCTAACGTTATTAAATTGGTCTGAGATGCGCTATCTAGCAGACAACGTACCATGTGCGGCGACCCATTGACATCATATATGATAACTTGCGCTGTCGCTAACAGAACAGTCTTAGACGCCATACATGGCGGCCTAGCACTGCTCTGATTACTACAAGCGCGCGAAGGCCGTCCGCGCGTGCGTGCCGCCCGCGCAATGGATGTCGTACACAACGATATCTCATTGTGAGGCGTGGAAGGCGCAGCTACCGTGTTCTGCACTTGCGGCGTAAGTGTGTCAAGGTTAGCGGCTTGACTTGACAACCGGTTACCTTTATCGAAATGTAACAGTGTATGATGTTTTTGATTACATGATCGACACTTTGTCTTACTAGAACAATTACTTGTTTAATGTTTTATGCTTAAGCAGTTAATGCAAGCTTTGTTATCTTTTACGCATTTAAAACGAGCGGTTGCATGCAAATTATCGAAGGCGGGACACTTGTATAAGTGGTCGTGCACTATACTACTGCACAGACACTTCTGTGAATTATTACTATTAGATTCCGAACATGTTACGTAAGATTGTGGATTAGGGACCGAGTTATTATTACTATTTCGCGATTTATTCAACCTTTGTTTGTTGCTGTTAGTGTTAGACGGGCCAGGTGAACCCGACTGCGTATTATGAAATATTCGACACTGATCTTTGATGAACGAAATAAAACTATCTAGTGTAGGTATTTTATTATTGCGTTCCGTCATCTCGAATGCGCGAATTGTATCAGTGTCAAACTTTTTAAAGCGAGTTGAAGCAACATAAAGTCGGAAAGATCTTCTAATTTTAAATTCCTAAGAGAATTAACCGCGGTTACGAAGTTATCAATAAACAGCTGGAAATTCGAGACAGACGCGTTGCCGGACAGTTTGAGATTTAAAGCTTGGTCAAAGTAAGTAGACGCTAGGACGCGCGTGTCCTGATATCTGTCAAGTAGTGACTGAAATATGACCTGATAATTCTCAGCACTGGGTGTGACACCTGCAAATACGGACTGGGCCTTCGGTGACAGTTTACCTATTAAATAGTACAACCTGTCAGCATCTGTCAGAGAACTATTATCGTGCACTGTAGACTTAAAACTCGCATAGAATAACGGCCAATTTCGTATATCTCCGTCAAACGACATAATCTCGATTGGCGGTAATCTCGGTTTGCGGGCAACGGGCTCTGCCGAACATTTACCCTCCAATTGCGATTGTATACGCTTAATAATACAATAAAGATCTTCGAATGAGGTATACGCCTGATAGTTCGGTTTTTCATCAGGATTGATAGAAAGTAATCTTGCGTTATAATCGTCTAACAACTTATGAAAATCTGTTCGAATACTATCTACTGTCATACAATAACTGAGAAATGCTTCGCTATTACTGTCAGACATAGACGCGGTTTTTGAGCATTCATATATGTTTTGAATGCGCTCAAATAAAATATTGCGTTTCGCTTCTAAGATTGTCATCTCTTTGTCTTCCGACACGCGTGACTTCTTTTGTTGTGACATGCTTACGTAAGTATAAGCTAATGAGAACGAAACAAAATAAGAATATCTAATGTATCTATTATTTTACCTAAGTAGGCTAAGTAGGCAACACTTTAGAGCTGAGGACTTAAAAATTGCTTGAAATATGAGATTTATAAGACAACTATGATAGTTGCAGAAATAATAATTTAATAAGTAGGTAGCTACATAAAAGTTTACCTACTGATGCGGGCGGAAATAACCATGTGACGGTTATGTGAATATATTAGGAGTATAGCTAGGTGCTATAACTGCCTAGGTACAGCGATATAACGTATAAAAACGTAAATGAATCCGGCTCGAAGGACCAAAAAAAATGGTTCGACGATACACCGAAACCGATTAGGTAGGTTCTAGGCGACTTGTGAGGGAAATGGACTGTATACAAAGGATAGCGGGTTCTTAGCCGCCTAGGAGATGGATACGGGAAGAGGTGATTGTGAGTGGGTATAGGATATTTCAAGGATGGAGGGCACTTACCTTATACAATCTTCTTCGTTTCCGAAGGGCAGTCTCCTGGTGCTTTCGTGATGCAGCTGCTTGTTTTCACTTCACTTCACCGTCACTCCCACTTGCGAGCGGTTTATATATGCGGTAATAATCACATACAGCGATGCGGCGCGGTACGATATAGCGGAGACGTTCTCAGCGAGCGGAATGTTCTGGACTGTCACTCGCGTCGACGATCGTGGCGACGAATCAGGCGAAAGGCAGTGCCTCTTCCAGGGAGTGGGAAAGAGAGGGACGGAAATACAGTATCGCTCGCACTTGTACGTGGAACGATTGATGTTGATGCGATTAGTTATAGATAGGAAGGTAGATGGCGCTACCACTAAAAGTAGAAAAAGATAATAATTATAATAAAATAAAACATATAATTTCTATATTATTCTCCCACAAAAAGCAAATTCTAATATTCATTGATACAATATATACTAAAATCTTAATATATAAAATCCTTGCGTTACTGACTGACTGACAGACACGCTACAGCCGAAACTACTTGTCACAAGAAGATGAAATTTGGCATGTATGTTCCTTAGGAACCGTAAGGGTGCACTAAGAAGGGATTTCCCGAAATTCCCACGGGATCGGCCAAAACGGGTAAATAAAAAAAAATGCAGGCGTACCTGCTGGCGTCCTCTAGTATTTTATAGATATGTATTACAATGAATAATTTAATGTATTAAAATAATGGTCAGAGTAATAAATTTCAAATTGGAAAATAATTAAATATGAAATAAAAAGAAGCAAAAATATTGATATACTTAACAACATAAATCGAAAAAAGAAAAACAATCACCATGTATCACTATCTCAATCGGTACACAAAACTACACCGACTCCTTTGAAAAAAATCGCCAGCAAGTGAAAATTTATTCCGGAGAACTCTTTTCTGTTTAGTCCAAGATCCCAGGGCGCTTTTAGAAAACGTATGGAAATTGATCCCGAGGACCTGTAGCACCTCATGACTAAACATTGGCCCACGATCCAAGCTAACAAGTATGTGTACACTCATGACACATACTAACACTACATTATACTATACATTTCGTTTCTGAGAAAATAAGTAAGGTCTGGCGGCCTTGGGATTTTACTCTAGTATGTGTGCATAGAGTTATTGGCCGCTAATGACTTTGAAAACAACATATCATGCGCAATTTTGGCCCGTTTGGCAGCGATTTCAATGTTAATGGCGCGTTTATTATGACGCGACATTGCCGCTGCGGAGTAAAGCACCCCTTGGACATGGACATCGAAATGTCCCTCTGCCGCCCGCCGCTTCTGGTTGTGAGCTAGCCGTATATGGCCATATCCCATAATTCCTCCATTCGCTGTTTATACCGCACACAGGCTGTTCCTATGGATGCGATACGAGATACGATGTCATGAGTGGGTATATATTTTTTAATCCACCGTAATGGCATTTTTATGGTTTAGCTCCATAACATTTGCTGCACACCATTTTAGTAACATATCCAAGTCTCCATGCTGTTCTATAACATCATTTGCAATATTTTCATCATTGCTCGACTTGTGCTGCATTAAAATTGCACTTTTATTGTGTCTCGTCACTGCAACTAAACTAATATGAGCTTGTTAATGATAGATATATTTTCTTTCTAAAAATAATTTATATTTTGATCTGAAAATCTCACAAAACAAGTATTATTATGGTTAGCCTGATCTACATATATGTGTACTTCTTTATATTTCTGAATTTCTTTTTATTTTTGTTATGTATAAAAAATTACATCCTCTTTGGCTCAGGTGGTTCATGGCAATGTTCATTTTTCAGCCTGGCGATTTCTTTGTCGTAAGTATATATGGAAGCGGTGCATCCTTTTTTTCTGTGAGTTCCACAAAACCATCTGGTTAGACCTCCTCTTTTACGGTGGCGCATAAACTTAAAACCAGATACTACAAGCATAGTTGCCCCTCTTTTGGAGCAAGAATAAAAGTATGGATTATCTGTAAAAGAAAATACGAAGTTTAGTATAAAAAATCTTAAGAACTCATGGTTTTAGACAAGAGCTATAGAAAATTCGTGAAATGGCCAGAACAATTAGGTGATTTCCTGAGTTTTTTTCTCTTAAGGATAGTACTCTATAAAAACAAATAAGTTAATATATGTATAGTAAATTTAAGAAAAACAAAGGACGTTGGGCGAATATCTTAAAACAATAAGATATTTATTATTTTCAATGTATTTTTATTTATATTACTATAAAAATGTATTTATTAGCGAAAATTAAGTATAGAACAATTTAATAAATTAACAAATTAAAAAGTCTAAATTAGAATATACTATAAACCAGTTATACCAACAATAGTAAAATAAAATTTAACATATTCGATCTGCACATGTGTGTAATACCTAGAATACCTAGTAATCATTATCACAATGGATCAGCTATTGGTGCTACTTACGGCCGGTTCCCTTATCCGATCTATCCATGGATTTGGCTACTACAGATACATATTTGTCATAACCTCTATACAGAATAAGTCAAATATGTATATCTGTACCAGCCAAATTCACGGATAGATCAAATATTAACATCAGTCGTTAGAAACGTTCATCTGCTTATCCAATTACTTCTTCAATGATTGTGGTTATTATCAATTTTGATGATTTCATTCTCAATGGTGTAGATCACAGCCTTGCATCCTCGAGACCCGAAGGTGGCGTATGACCATCGGGTCTTTAAGCCCGTCGTTCGGTGACGGAAGAACTTGTAACCATCGGCCAATATCACGCGGGCTCCTCTAGGAGTATCCATGAATAAAGGTCCTGGAAAACACGCCATTTGGATAAATGTTAATAATAAAAACGCAAAACTTGATAAATTGAAGAGGTTGTTATTGAAATCAAGTGATTCGATAAAAAATGAATGGATGAATAGAACAAAAAAGAACAGCTACTTGTTTGCCAAAAGATAAGTCTCACAATTTTAGAAAAGGTACTGAGTTGCTGACCAAAGCTGGCATAAAACCAAATATGTTTATTTAAAATAAAAAATACAAAATAACAAATTTAATAGGTAAGTACTTAACAAAGCTACACATTAATATTATACTACGTGGTATGGCGTGGTGCCGAAACCGTGGGGTTCTAGGCGACTTGGGAAGGATTAATGGACTGTATTAGGGCGAGTTCTGGGTCGCCTAGAAAGGAATAAGGGAAGAGGAGAGGGATACGGGAGGAAGTGATTGAGTGGGTATAGGATATTTCAAGGATGGAAGGCACTTACCTTATACAGCCTTCTTCGTTTCTTGTCCTCCTGGTGGTTTCGTGATGTAGCTGCTTGTTTTCACTTCACTCACGAGCGGGTTTTCCTTGGTGGAAGCGGCAAAATCATATACAGCGGCGCGGCGCGGAGCGGCATCGAGACGGCGTTCTTAGCGAGCGGAATGTTCGAGACTGTCCGTCGCGTTCACGATCGCGGCGACGAAATCAGGCGCAAGGCAGTGCCTCTTCCAGGGAGAGGGAAAGAGAGGGACGGAAATATGATATCGCTCGCACTAGACAAGCGTGGAACGATTCATGTTGATGCGATTAGTTGTAGATAGGAAGGTAGATGGCGCTACCATATCCCCCCGGCCCTAAAGGGTTGCCTTTAAAAAAAAAAATAGAATTGAACTTAGCTATGTTGGGTGTACTACCGCATAACCCATCAAGAGACTAAGACAGCGATATGACAATAAATTAATCTAAATTAACTTTAGCGAAAGCTACAAACGCAATAATAACGAAACTACTAACTAAATACTTAAACTAAGAGGTAAGTCCAACTTCAGGCTAGATCTCACTGAGTTGGAAGCGGACGCGAGGTGATCGGTGCCTCGACTTGTGCAAGGACAGTTAAAGGCTCTTCGTAAGAGAGGATCTGTTGACCTATAACTTTGAAGAGATGCGTTTTACTTACTTTGACCAGGCTTGCCCAACATCCACCGAAATGTGGTGATGCTGGTGGAATAAACTTCCAGTCAATATGATCTATGGAGAGTTCTTCCTGAAGACGAGTATGATAACCCGCGACGTGATTGAAACAAGTAGCGGCAACAAGTTCAATCAATTTACTAACGCGGTTGGCGACAAAAGTCTGCCAGCGATGAGGAGAAGAATGAATCCAAGCGAGCACTACTTTGGAGTCGGAAAATGCGTATAATTTATTAATGGGGTAGTGGGGCAAAACTGTGTCCTGAACCTTGCGGAGCAACTGAGACAGCAGAAGGGCCGCGCACAACTCCAGTCTCGCAACTGAAACGGTTTTAACAGGCGAGACCTTAGACTTGGCACAAACTAACTGCACCGAGTAGTTAGAACCAATGCGGACTTGCAGATATACGACTCCGCTGTAAGCACGCTCGCTGGCGTCAGCGAAACCTATCAAGTTGATGGTACATCCATCTACCAACCCAAGATGACGCGGAATAGTAACTTGATTGAGCGCGGTAAGCTCAATACAAAACTGGCCCCAAGCGGCGACAATATGGTCAGGGGGTGTTTCATCCCACTCACACTTTGATAGCCAAAGCTCTTAGATCAAGAGCTTGGCGTACAAAATTGTGGGAGCCACAAAACCCATTATGTCCCATAGTCGAGCCACTGTGGACAGCATAGTGCGCTTGGCGCACTTATCATCTGGTGGTGAGACGTCAAACCGAAAACTATCACAGGATTTGTCCCAGCGTAAACCGAGAACCTTATGCGGTACAGACTTCTCAAACTCAATGTCTGGAGAAGCTTTATGAGAATCTGGTATGCGTGCGAGAACCTCCTAAGAGTTGCTTGTCCATTTGACAAGATCAAACTGGCCTCGCTTGAAAAGCTGAATAAGCTCTTCACAAAGCGAAATTGCTAGCGGAGCGGGTATGACATTAGGCAATGTCATCTATATACAAAGCGGATGCGTAGTATAGTATAGTGTAGCGTAGCGTAGCTTAGCATAGCATAGCGTAGCATAGCATAGCATGGCGTAGCATAGCATAGCATAGCATAGCTAATTAGTGCTTTATCTTACACACAGTTTTAGCACCCACCTTGATCTCTTGAAGAGCAGAATAACAACAAGACGTAATACAATGAGAAGTATGTAACGTAGGTACGGTACCCATAATCACATACCCAAGTACCGTCTCAATAGCGGGCGGTAAATCATATCGCTCACTACGAACTATGTTAGTTAGTAGCAAGTGCGGAAATATTGAAGCTCCGATCAAAAGATCAATGCCTGCCGGATTCGCAAACTCCGCGTCGGCTAACGGCAATGATTCGAGATGAGTGAGTGATGCTACGTCTACATTAGCGTTCGGTAATGCGTCCGTGATACGCTCCACGATAAGCGAAGAAATGTTAAAATTAATATTCCTAGCAAAACGCGAATGTATTTTAATATCTACGGAACCCTTGCAATGCTTTTCTGATCCGCCTATCCCTTTGACGGTTGAGTTAGTATTTTTAAAGTTATTCCATAATCCGAGGCGTTTGAAGCATTACGATGTTATTAGATTGGTCTGAGATGCGCTATCTAGCAGACAACGTACCATGTGCGGCGACCCATTAACATCATAAACGATAACTTGCGCCGTCGCTAACAGAACAGTCTTAGACGCCATACATCGCGTTTTGGCCCTGCGCGGATCATTATAGATGCGCGAGTGCCGTCCTCGCGTGCGCGTCGCCCGCGCAATGGATGTCGTACACAACGATACTTCGCCCTCAGACGCGGAAGGCGCAGCTACCGTGGTCTGCTGCACCTGCGGCGCAAGTGTGTCAAGGTTAGCGGCTTGGCTTGACAACCGGTTATTTTTATCCAAATGTAACAGTGTATGATGTTTTTGTTTACACGTGCGACATCTCGTTCTACTGGAACAATTACTCGTTTTATGTTTTATGCTTAAGCAATTAATGCAAGCTTTGTTATCTTTTACGCTTTTAAAACGAGCAATTGGATTTAAATCATTAAAGGTGGGACACTTATAGTAATGGTCGTGCACTATATTACTGCACAGACACTTCTGTGAATTATTACTATTAGATTCTGAACATGTTACGTAAGATTGTGGATTAGGGACTGAGTTATTATTACTATTTCGCGATTTATTCAACCTTTGTTTGTTGTTGTTAGTGTTATACGGGCCAGGTGAACCAGACTGCGTATTATGAAATATTCGACACTGATCTTTGATGAACGAAATAAAACTATCTAGTGTAGGTATTTTATTATTGCGTTCCGTCATCTCGAATGCGCGAATTGTATCAGTGTCAAACTTTTTTAAAGCGAGTTGAAGCAACATAAAGTCGGAAAGATCTTCTAATTTTAAATTCCTAAGAGAATTAACCGCGGTTACGAAGTTATCAATAAACAGCTGGAAATTCGAGACAGACGCGTTGCTGGACAGTTTGAGATTTAAAGCTTGGTCAAAGTACGTAGACGCTAGAACGCGCGTGTCTTGATATCTGTCAAGTAGTGACTGAAATATGACCTGATAATTCTCAGCACTGGGTGTGACACCTGCAAATACGGACTGGGCCTTCGGTGACAGTTTACCTATTAAATAGTACAACCTGTCAGCATCTGTCAGAGAACCATTATCGTGCACTGTAGACTTAAAACTTGCATAGAATAACAGCCAATTTCGTATATCTCCGTCAAACGACATAATCTCGATTGGCGGTAATCTCGGTTTGCGGGCAACGGGCTCTGCCGAACATTTACCCTCCAATTGCGATTGTATACGCTTAATAATACAATAAAGATCTTCGAATGCGGTATACGCCTGATAGTTCGGTTTTTCATCAGGATTGATAGAAAGTAATCTTGCGTTATAATCGTCTAACAACTTATGAAAATCTGTTCGAATACTATCTACTGTTGTACAATAACTGAGAAATGCTTCGCTATTACTGTCAGACATCGATGCGGTTTTTGATCGTTCATAGATATTTTGAATGCGCTCAAATAAAATATTGCGTTTCGCTTCTAAGATTGTCATCTCTTTGTCTTCCGACACGCGTGACTTCTTTTGTTGTGACATGCTTACGTAAGTATAAGCTAATGAGAACGAAACAAAATAAGAATATCTAATGTATCTATTATTTTACCTAAGTAGGCTAATTAGGCAACACTTTAGAGCTGAGGAAATAAAAGTTGATTGAAATATGAGATTTATAAGACAACTATGATAGTTGCAGAAATAATAATTTAATAAGTAGGTAGCTACCTAAAAGTTTACCTACTAATGCGGGCGGAAATAACCATGTGACGGTTATATGAATATATTAGGAGTATAGCTAGGTGCTATAACTGCCTAGGTATAGCGGTATAACGTATAAAACGTAAATGAATCCGACTCGTATGGATAAAAAAAAATGGTATGGCGTGGTGCCGAAACCGTGGGGTTCTAGGCGACTTGGGAAGGATTAATGGACTGTTTTAGGGCGAGTTCTGGGTCGCCTAGAAAGGAATAAGGGAAGAGGAGAGGGATACGGGAGGAAGTGATTGAGTGGGTATAGGATATTTCAAGGATGGAAGGCACTTACCTTATACAGCCTTCTTCGTTTCTTGTCCTCCTGGTGGTTTCGTGATGTAGCTGCTTGTTTTCACTTCACTCACGAGCGGGTTTTCCTTGGTGGAAGCGGCAAAATCATATACAGCGGCGCGGCGCGGAGCGGCATCGAGACGGCGTTCTTAGCGAGCGGAATGTTCGAGACTGTCCGTCGCGTTCACGATCGCGGCGACGAAATCAGGCGCAAGGCAGTGCCTCTTCCAGGGAGAGGGAAAGAGAGGGACGGAAATATGATATCGCTCGCACTAGACAAGCGTGGAACGATTCATGTTGAAGCGATTAGTTGTAGATAGGAAGGTAGATGGCGCTACCACTACGCTCACTTTAAAGTTATTAGCTTGATATTTTGGCCTCCGAATCATATTAGATTTCCGTCTTAAGAAATGAATAAGTTTCTTAAGACGGAAATCTAAAGGTAATCTAAAGGTTTCCTTTTTAATTTCTTAAGTAACTTTAGGAATGAAAAGAGAGTACTTTAGTGATTTTGGCCATGAATAGTTTAAGAAGAAGACAAATGTTTCACGACTATATATTTACAATCATACTTATTACATAAGTCAAAGTTTTGACTAGTAAAATTAGTATTTAGTAGTCTAAATTGCTATCACAAAATATTATTAAATCTAATTGCAGATATTAAAATATATACTTAATAATTATTTGAACATATAAAAACACCTTAATTGTAATCCTAAGATATAGAGTGAGAAGAGATTTCACTTGGCAAAACACAGTGTTTTGCGCTTACGCAAATAGAATCAATTAGATAAGTGAAATGTCACTTCCAGTCAAGACCAAGTTCAGTAGGAAGACTACGATTTTATACACCTGGTTTGTTTTTATATTTAGCATTTGCTTAGAAAAATATCTTGTGCTGAGTAAAATAAAATATACTTTTACTTTTACAAGTTTTGTCGATTACGTTAACAAAGTCCTTATAATGAACTAGTGGACGCCCGCAGCTACGCCTGCATTTTTTTTATTTACCCGTTTTGGCTGATCCCGTGGGAATTTTGGGAAATCCCTTCTTAGTGCACCCCTACGGTCCCCACGGAACATACATGCCAAATTTCAGCTTCCTGCGCCCAGTAGTTTCGCCTGTAGCGTGTCTGTCAATCAGTCAGTAACGCAAGGATTTTATATATTAAGATGAAAAGATATATATCCGTCACTTATAAGTTAGTTCTTATCCGCATATTAAATTAAGTCGTGAAAGGCAAGACCGCAAAGGCAAAATGAGAGATTATGTTATAGATGAGATGCACTATAATGCTCCCCTCAAATGACTATTTGTCATTTACGCGAATATGGAATACTAACCCTACTGCTATAAAATATGTGCATTAACAATTAAAATATTATGCTGTAAAACTACACTAACCGACTTCTCCTTGAAATAAAACTATTAAGCAATACACACTGGTCAAGAATGCCTATAACATACTTAATAGTTCTCTCAGAATCACCAGAGTACTATCATGAGATCTTGGTCTGATGACCACCTGATAAGTATGCTGATATTGCCCGATGTAAGAAAGTATGTTTTCCAAATACACCCAGGCATCTTTGAATGATGGGATAAAATACATGAAAAATGAAATTATGAATTTGATGAATTAGAAACATCCTCCTGTTTTTGAAGTCGGCGAAACAGAATATTTCATAAGACTCACAAATTATGCATCTATTTCATGCTTTAGGTACATCACCATTCTGTTCAGAATTCGGATTAATATATAAATGGGCTACAAAGTTATAATTATGATTGATACGTGGACGAGGATGGTTATGAGTGTCGAAGAGGCGCACTATTTCATTGAATCCATTGATGGTGTAAATAAATGCTCTACAGCCTCTATTGCCGTGAGTACTGCAATACCAGCGGATCTTGTGCCCAGTAGTGCGATGTCGTAGAAACTTGAAACTGCCATGAGATGCGATGTCATATGCCATATAACACGGGCAATTTAGTATTTGAGTTTTGTTATATGCCATATAACACGGGCAAGCAAGCGGTTAAGATCATATGAGCTCCTCGGGCTGTAGTCACGAACATTGCCACTGAAACAGACCTGATGGTTAGAAAAAGTAATCCTATAGTACTAGAAAAGCATAGTCAAAGCGTAATCATTCAAGTCTTTCCACAATAGGTATAGCATGCTTTAACATAAACAGATTATGTAGTAGTGGAAATGCGGGTAGGAATAGATCCCTAAGTACGATGGTCATAATCATGGATGCACGTTATATTTCTCTATTATTTCTTGGGACAGCTGTTATATCCCATAACATGAAACATCATTACGAAATAGTATCTTTTACTTTAGTAATAAATCCTATTCTAGGTCCATTGCCTTTAGGGCCTTATCATACTAGCGGTTTGGGAGCGGTTGCGAGGCGGAGCGGACGCGCAGCGAATGCGAAAACAGAGATGATATTTCGGACATAGGTACTGAACAATAAATCTCGAGAAGATTTGGCTTGCTGTTTTAATAGATTTCCAAAGTTAAGCAACGCTTGCACAGTTCACCACTGCACTGGGATGAGTAACTGCGTGTGACTTTACATAAGAGCGCTACCTTACTTCGAAGGGTATGTAAAAGTGTCGGACCCGGTCCTTGTCTCAGACCAAGAACCGTTAGGATCTTATAAGAGTGCCTGTGCACGCTAAGAAAAGTCGCCGGGCGTACGCAAGAATTCGTGTCGTCTCTACACTCGATACATAGACAGGGCGAAAAATGTTCGTACCTAGATACGAAATTATTCTTATCGTCAGGATTCGGTATTATGTGAAGCAGACAAGGTCGATTTTCTTAGCGTATACAAGCGCCAAAACGAGGCCGAGGTCTTCGTGTGGTCTGAAGACTCCAATAAAATAGAGTTGGCTACAAAATTAGAAAAGATTCATCCTAATGGTTATGAGTAACATTATGCTTGAGTATTTCATCACTGTCTGTTTTAGTGAAGATTCGTCCTTTACATTTATATAAATTGCGATTGCTGCAGAACCAACGTGTTGTATTGTTGCTGTATTCACTTTGCTTGTAGATTTTGCAGCCTTCAACGTAGAGCACCCTCGACCCGCGGCTAGACGTAGTGTAGTAAGAACCTTAAAATAAAGTTAAACATACAAACATTATACATTTTTGATGGGGATTGTATAATACTTTATGGATATTGCCTCAAAGTATATCATCATGCTGGCACCATCCCGATTGCGCGCTAAGGCCTCGGAGCCCGGGGTCCGTGTTAAAAAAATAACTTTTGGACAATAGCTGATCTTTAGTGAACTCGCTTAAAAGAATATTTATATTTGGGTTATGTGTATAGGTAATTTAAGGATATTGTACATCTTACACAATATATGTATCTATTAGTACGAAATGACGGATACTCCAAGATTTCTACATCGTTGTCTTTTTTGGTAAAATTTTGTTTCTGTTTTTTTTTACACAGAAATTACTATGAGGCCCCAAAGTTACCTGTGAAAATTGAGCAGCATGTAAACATTTTTTTAACTTCGTTATATAAATCATAAACTTTCTGGTCATCGAAACGTGCCTTCAACGAGTTATTCGCCAAGTATTGTTAGGATTAGGACTCCTTCACATTAGCTTTTGTTAAGCGTAGTCATCCGATCAATGTACTTGTACGCTACTATTAGTGTGAAAGGGTCTTTGGAATGACCTTCAACCTAATTTCTTTGGATTCGTTTCGTCGTGGATGAACTGAAAAAAAATTTATTTATCGGGCATGAAACAAAAATAACATAAAAGAAATTGTGTATTATTATAATTTAGTGCTTTTCATGAAAACAAGCCCGACAAAGGCTTAGGTTGCATTTTGTGCAAAATGTTTTAATCTTTTTTACTTTATTTTTTATCTTAGTGCTCTGCAGACTTCTCCGCAGTCTCTCGTAGCATCCTGCACAGTTTCTCCGTTTCGGGCCCATCTCGAGGGCATGATAATTGACCACAACGATTGTTTCAGTTTCTGAAAGAAATGCTTAAATCGCTGGACTGTTCGTTAGGAACTACTAAAGTCATGATGAGTAGTGTATTGAAAAGCCACTATGCCAAGTTTTGGTCAAAACCAGCGCTCGGATATAATGGTCACATTAGAACGAACTGGAGACTTGCGTTTTCATGTCAGATTGCGGACTTAGTAATGAAAAACGTTGTTCTATAATAAACGATCCGTTGGGTGGACAGCATGATATTGAGTGGCGCGTCACCGCTTATGCATGCGGTCTGTGATGCAGCAGCTCGATAGTGGCCTCTTAAGGCGGCAGGCTATTTCAGCCTGGCGTATTTCAGGCCCGCTGGCTCCTGAGCGAATCGTTCACATCGTCAGTGCAAGACGGGAAACCTAAATAATAGTTAAAAAAAAAAACACTTTGGACCATATTTACACAGGCAACCTTGCAGCTCCGTTTTGGTTTATTAATTAAGAGCTATAAAAATCATTTTTGAAAATGCATATTATATGTATAAACTTATAAATATTGCAGTGAGATCTTAACACGTTCGCGGACACGACGGTTATAGCAGTCATCAGTAATTTACTCAGGGTGACGCGCCGGCTATAGCCGTTATATTTCTTTCGCGCTCCAATGGCACAACGGCTTTAGCAGACGATTTCCTATACTTTTATCCTATATTTTGTTACTAAGTGTCCCCAAACCAAAAGTTTCAAATCACTGGGTGTCCTATAGCATCTATTTCTACGCCGTCAAATGTGATGCTACCCGTCACTTTTTGTGTGCGCACATACACTGACACGTCTGTCATAGCAGCGACAATTGTATGGCGATTGGTACGGTAAGTGCCCCAAGGAGCAGAACTGCTGTAACATTTTTCGCACGTGACTTTTGTTGTTACGGAGCGGAGAGTTTACTTGATTTTTTAAAAATAAATACACATAATATATCACTAATATTTTAATGATAGTATGATAATTACTGTATAAAGTCCTATGTATATTGGTAGCGCCATCTACCTTCCTATCTATAATTAATCGCATCAAGATCAATCGTTCCACGTTCTAGTGCGAGCGATATCATATTTCCGTCCCGCTCTATCCCACTCCCTGGAAGAGGCACTGCCTTCCGCCTGATTCGTCGACGCGATTCGTCGACGCGAGTGAGAGTCTAGAACATTCCTCCCGCTGAGAACGCCGTCTCGATACCGCTCCGCGCCGCACCGCTGTATGTGATTTACCGCTTCCACCAAGGAAAACCCGCTCGTGAGTGAAGTGAAAACAAGCAGCTGCATCACGAAAACACCAGGAGGAAAAGAAACGAAGAAGGCTGTATAAGGTAAGTGCCTTCCATCCTGGAAATATCCTATACCCACTCAATCACCTCCTCCCGTATCCATCTCCTCTTCCCTTAATTCCTTTCCAGGCGGCGAAGAACCGCTATCCTCTGAATACAGTCCATTTCCTTCTCCAAGTCGCCTACCCTAATCGGTTTCGGTGTATCGCCGAACCATATATAGTTATAAACTATTTACAGGCGATGAAACGGCTAAAGCAGGCGAGGGCTATAGCATTGTGACTTTATGTATGTACTTAGTCCCTTTTACCAGCGGCGGTGCGTCTATAGCATTCCATACAAAAATAAGTGTCATAGTAGGGTTGCAAAGTATGGTTGAGTGTCCGCGAACGTGTTAAGCTGGCTGCCCACGGTGTGTGGTTTTCGGACGGACACGCAGCGAGCAGCTGGAGTGGGCTAAAAATGAGGACCACATTCTATTTATTGCCTTGTCCCATCTAGCGTATGACCGGTACCTACCGAGTGTACGTCATAATACCGTCCATACGCTCGGCCAATCAGGGAAGGCCATCGTCCGCGCTCGTAAGTTTTGCCCATATTTGGTCAAGCTTCGCCAACACCAACGCTGATGGAGGGCCCGGTATATAAAGGGGCCGACAGAGAGGCCGGCACCGCTACTCTAGCGTCGCTTCTACTACCTACCTACTATAACTAAGCGTACCTACTGACCCTACGTCGTATCTACGTGTATCCTGGTCCCAGCTACGGGTAAGCACTACGTTTACTGCGTTAGCGTACTGCCCATCTCTCTACCTGCTAGCTGAGACCGGCTGACGCCGCCTGCCTGACTCTATTGGTTGTGGCTCTCCTAATGCTGCTTTCCTTCAGGTTCCAGGTTTACCTTAAGCTCCGGGCTACGCTACCTAGACCGCTACACCTGCTGCATCGCCTTCGACGTCACCTCTGCCGAAGAGTCTGGCCTGCCCCCGCTCATCGCACACACACCGCCGGCACCTGCCAGCTGATCTAACGGCCTGCGAGGATCTGCCGCTACGCGCAGCCCTTCGAGCAACTTGCCCTGCACACTACCGGAGGGAACAGCGTGGGAGACTGCAGCCCTTACTGTTCAGGCCAGTGTCGTGTTGTTGGTCGGTCATACTCGGCATAGGAAGCGAGACAATACTCTGCAATAAACGCATCTAGAACCTCTACTGCGTTTTTACTACCAGAACCCGTTACACCCAGAAAAACTACATACTAATTGTCCCTGTGGTGACGAATTAAGAATACGGAATATCACCACCCCATATCATTCCATGGGTGTCGTAAGAGCCGACAGAGGGAGCATATTATGCAGAGAACAACACTGTAAGAGTAGAAAAACTTGATACAAACCCTATACCAACCCGTTTGGCCAGCGTGGTATAGTAGGCAAAACACGAGGCTTAGTCCAGCAGAGGAGTGTTTAAGGCTGATGATGGAGAAATCTACAAGTTTCTGATTCTGAAAGTTACCAGCAAACGGGCCTTATATTTTGCACATTCAACTCCCCTTATCGCCTATTTTACTATCATATCACTTACCTACCTGAGACCTTGTCGAACATTTACCTAGTATGGTATTTGATAACATGTATAATTATTATGTTTAAAAATATATTTTGTATACTTGTCTCTTGCTATCATCGCCAGGGACGGATCTATAGATGCCGATGTAGCTCATCGAATAAACATAGGATGGATGAATTGGAGAGAACTGTCAGGAGTGTTATGCGATAGCAGAATGCCGGTACACATAAAGGGTAAAGTGTACAAAGCTGCAGTTCGCCCAGCTATGATGTATGGTGTCGAGTGCTGGCCTCTAAAGAAAAAACAAGAGGACAAACTACACGCTGCAGAAATGAGAATGTTGCGTTGGGCTGGAGGTGTCACGTTACTAGACCGCATACTAAATACGTATATACGTGGCAGCTTCAGACTCTGAAGCTGCCGGTCTTACTCTGAAGTTCAGAGTAAGACCTATCCCTGAGAAACTGGAAGAAAGCCGTCTCAGATGGTACGGACATGTCATGCGGCGTCCACCTGAACACATGACTCAGAAAGTACTGACACTGTACCCACCACCAAAATGACGAGGAAGACTCCGAAAAACAGGGATAGCCACTATAAATAAGGACATGAAAAAGGCACAAACATCAGCCGAGACGACCCAGGATAGACATCTCTGGAAACGAGTTACTAGGAGAGCCGACCCCAAATAATGGGATAAGGCGAGGAAGAGAGAGAGTATACTTGTCTCTTACATCGAATTGTCCTCAAAGCAGCCCAATCTCCATGCTGAATTACCTCTTTAATATATAAAAATAATGCTCACAATAAAAAATCTTACTGATAATCGTAAAAGATATCTTTAATATTATGACTTCGGCATAATGTAATAAAATTCTTTAAAAAGTTATTAGTTAGTTCAAGGTACAATTAAACAGAAAAGGAGCTCATTTTATAACTGAATATTAAATTATTTTACCCATTTACAGACTCTTATCCTGTACCTGAAAAAAAAAAACAATTTTAACTTTACCAAATGCCGCATTTATCAAAACCATGAGTAAAATGTACTCGTATAACCAAGAAAACCATGATGCCATTACATGTTCAAATAAAAATATAAATAAAATCAGAAGGTTTATAAATAGAAGCAGAAAGACGAAATTTAAATTCACATATTCTGTTTAACTCTACAAAACATTTATCTGCCATTAAATGCAGTAATTGCTCATTCCACAGCTCAAAAAGACGGGAAAGTTACATTTTAAGTACATACGTATAAAACAGCTTAATTATACTTATGTAGACATTTTATATTAAGTTTACTGAACCTTTTTACAAATAATTCATCATAACTAAAGTTTTACACAAAGCACATAAAAACACTTCGGCTCTTTTGTCACCAAACTGGATAGAATAGATTCTTGGACGGTCTTAATAACGCTATGAATTCTTTATAAAGTAAGTATATGTGGCATATTAGTCCGAGATCCCAGGTCCACCAGACCTTACTTATTTTCTCAGAAACTAAATGTATAGAATAAAGTAGTGTTAGTATGTGTCATGAGTGTACACATATTTGTTAGCTTGGATCGTGGGCCAGTTTTTAGGTACGAGTTGCTTGTAGTATGTGCGGAGTATTCTTAATCCGTCACGTCACGCGTAAAAGTGAAAAATGTCATATAATCTGTATTCACACTATCTGTCTCTTTTCTTCCTTCATCTAATTGTGAACAGTATCATAGTAATTGTACCACTTGCACACCCGTCTCGTTAGACGGACCAGGAGAACAGATGGTCCATCTTAGTGTGAACTGGCTTTTTTCTACGTACATATTTTGATTGAAATACAATCAAAATGGCCTGTTAATGTTAGGCCTACATTCAAAGCTTATTCAAAGTTAACCGGTTTAACTGTGCTGATTGATAATCTATAAAAAATAAACAACGTTTAACACCATCATCATCATCATCATCATCATGTAGATAATTTCTCTTACGTATATGTACAATTTTACATTTTAAACAGATTATCATATTGTCTTATCACACGTCAATGTCAACATATGACACTTTTCAATCCTGCTCCCCACACCGAACTAAATACACCGGACCGATTGCTGGACATTATATCTAAAATTCCTCAAATATCGTCAAAGTATCATATTTATGGACGGTATAGCTCTTAATGACTTCTTGATAAGGTCCGGTGCCGACTGTGAAGAGACGTGCACTGCAGCCTTTATTGCATTCGTGACATCTCCATCTTGTCATGCCAGATTTATCGTCCTGTGCTTCATATACTTACAACCGTCGAATAACATCGATTTTGGTAGATCGTTTGTGGCATCAAATACGGCATCTGGAAAGAAACATATTGTTAGTAATGATTGGTAGTGATTTTACAAGAGGAGGATTTTACAAAAGGAGGCTTTTTCCAAAAGAGGATTATCAAAAGGAAGATTTTCGATCATCTGGAGCGTGACGGTAGTCGCATTGTGTAATGTGACTAATTTCGTAGGTGGACCGCGAGTACAAACACATTTGAAATTGAAGTTCAACTTGAGGTAAATATCTCTTCGGTTGCAATAAGTTGATGAATCAGGATTTAATACTAAATAAACAATACTGCGAAACAAATGTGGCATATGGATAGACTAGAGGACGCCAGCAGCTACGCCTGCATTTTTTTTAAATTTACCCGTTTTGGCCGATCCCGTGGGAATTTCGGGAAATCCCTTCTTAGTGCATCCCTACGGTATCCAAGGAACATACATGCCAAATTTCAGCTTCCTGCGCCCAATAGTTTCGGCTGTAGCGTGTCTGTCAGTCAGTCAGTAACGCAAGGATTTTATATATTAAGATTTTATTTCTTTAATAAAATCTATCCATATGCCACCGCTAAGCTGCCGGGCTACAGATCACTTTGTTATTGTTGGGCTAAGAAACTGATAAAGGAACTTCAGAAATAAGAAAAATGTGTTATTTATTTGATAAAACAGTTGTACAGTAAACACAGTAGAACAAAATTTGATCTTGTTAGTTTCCGTCACTTTCAAATCAGCCCCCTTAGCCAAATGGCATTCGATTAACGATATCGCTAATCACTAAGTGCTAAAATGTATGGAACTAACATAAGCCTTCGATATAGCACGTGGTCAACGAAGAAGGAATTCCTTAAGTTGCCATGGCAACTAAGCGTTACCGAAAGTAAAAACCCGAGCGAATGCCAAATGGCCAAAATCAAATAAAAAAGATAAAAATGTAATGATTAAACTCATTTAATGAGTTTAGTCGTGTGTTTCAGATTGCCTTCATAGGATTTTGGGTACTACTAAAAAAACACTGCGATGTTCATGTTCTTTAGCAGGTAATCCATAGTTACCTCAAACAGAACACAACTGTGTTGACAAGCCGCGGTAACCGCTTACTAGAGCAGAATCGCGTTTGTAAGGTACCGTTATCCCTAAAAGAACACAGTCCTATTTATGAACCACTGTTACTCTTATCGAGAACTAAACTCTCTCTTTAAGCCTATTATTCTTTTCTGAAACAAACTGCCTCTATATATAAGCCACTGTTACAAATTACTAGAACAGAATCCTGTTTAATAAGCTGCAGTTATACGCCGCTGGATCAGAAGCGTTCATATAAGCCATTGTTACCCTTTACTAGAAAACAACAGTGTTCATAAGCTATGGCTTATGAACACTGTTGTGACTATGGTCACCCTTTACAAGACAGAACCGCGTCTATGAGCCACTGTTACTTTTTACTAGAACATAATCTTCTTTATAAGCTACAGTGGCCCGTTAAAATACCTAAACATTAAAAAAACATTACCAAACACGGGTTTATCATCGCATTTGACTTGCACATTACTTTACGCTTAAGTTTAAACTTATTAGTGTAATAAAAAAGAAGTTTTAATGTTATTCATCACTTTAATAACTTAAACTATTTGATATTATTTTTCCATGTAAACCTCTTAAGATCCTTATTGGCAGTTTTTTGTAATTAAAGCAATATTAAAATCACGCCATATTTATTGAAATCGGAATACTTTTTACGATTTTAACGTTATAATACTAGGTCATAGCAGGATATATCTTAGTCCCTACAACGTGACAAAGTCAATGTTGTTCTAAGTAAAAAAATTATCAAGTACTTTGATTTCAATAAGTATTTAATACAATCTAACAAAAAGAAGTGCTTAATATATTCACTTCACTTATTTTCATTGATATAATAATCAGCAGGAAACTGCGAGCACCCCTGTAGCTACGAAGTCCAACCCGGAAAAGGCGGCAAAACAGGCTAACGTAGCAGATGAAGGTTTTGTGACGGTGCAGAGGAGGAAGCGTCGTCAGAAGACCGTCAAGAACTGTTGCGGCACGGCTCCTGTGGAGCTTGGGGTAACCCTGCGCGCTGCCGCGCCGAACACACCCGTGTACATCTCTCGCCTGCACTACACCACTAAGGCGGAGGACATCGCGGAGTACGTGCGCCAAAAGTCGAACTACATGCCGAGAGTACAGCTGCTGGAGTCGCGATGCAACGTCAACTACAAGGCGTTTGTGGTGCGGATCCCGACGTGTTTTCTGCCTGTTGTTATGAAGGAGGACTTTTGGCCGAAAGGTGTGGTGTTCCGTCGCTTCCGCGGACATGTGCCACAAGAACGCACAACAATATCGTGGCCTAAAGTGAAGCAATATTAACATAGTATATTAGTATATTTACTAACATAAATTGTATGTTGTATATAAGTTAGTATGTAAGGTATGTATCTTAATAAAAATATGTATGTCAACCCATTGTCTAGTACCCATAGCACAAGCTCTGCTTAGTTTGGGACTAGATGGTGATGCGTGTATAATATATTATGTATTGTGTATGTACTTATTTAAATAAACTGAATTGAAATAGATGCACATAAGGCGTCTCAAGACCGCCCCGAAAAAGCATTTTGCATTGAATGTAGTAGAGCCTTGCTGATTTCAGCATGAATGGGACGGCTCGACCGGGGAAGTACTACCCTCTCACAGAAAATTGACGTAAAGTAACAGTACCTAAACTGTTGCGTTTCGTTCAGTGAGTGAGAGTGCTGGAGGCCCTATTCCTTCTCCCCTCATCCCACTCCTCATCCTATTCCTTTTCTCAACCCCAAGGGGCGGCAACACACTTGTGACTCCTGTGGTGTTGCTTGTGTCCATGGGCGGTGGTAATTGCTTACCATCAGGCGATCCATCTGCTCGTTTGCCGACATTAACATAAACAAAAATTGCTTTTTTTTTTCATGGTACTGTATCGTTCGTTCCACGGCGCAGAGGTCAAATGCCAAAATGTTACGACGTAAATACAACTTTAAGACAAGTATGTATGGTTTAATTTACAAAATTATATGATATCTAGCTATGATAGCTCTTTTACTACGGTTTTGAATGTCACTTTAGTTCAACACTGCGCATCTCGGGTTTTTGTACATCAATGCTTATTTAACATACGTTAGACATGTATGCAAAGTTTGTCTAAAGACTGATCCATTGTTAGTATGAATTACGCCCGGACATGTTCTAAACTTGCATCTCCACACTTTGCTTCCATCCTTATTCCTTCTTTTAAAAGTGTGTCTAAAGTCTCCGCAGATAATACATTCTCGACCTCTTTTTGTTCGATGTTTCACAATTTCCACAGGAGGGAAAACGTACACTGAAATTTAAATGTCCTTAGTTAATATACCCATATAAACAATGCATTGGAGAATTATGCAAGACCGGTTTAATACTACCTATCGGTAAAAATAAGAAAGGCTAATAAAGTTTGGGTTGACGTAGAAAAAAAACATATAAAATAAGAAAATAATATTTCAATTATGTAAAAACAAGACACACATAACAAAAGAGAACACCACCATATTAACCACCAATTTAATAAAAAAACTGGTCGTCTTATTTTAGTGCGACAGTTTTAAGACAACTTTTGCACTTAGATATTTCGTAGGGTCTTAACAAACAAAGGTCATAAAGAGTACTCAGAATCGAAACAAGAATTTGTGATATTACTGTGTAGTCTCTTCAGTTCCGTCCAAGCCAATATTCTGTCATATCTATTTATGAATAGCTTAAATTAATTAATTAATAGATTAGAAAGGGAACTTGTTCTCCAAGTGGATTGCATGAAATAACAACATATTACAGAAAATCGTAATTATTTAAGTATTTAGTGGGACATTCAGCGTCCCAATCAAAATCAAATCTAGCCATGTCCCCAGAAAATCAGGATACCGGCCGCAAATTAATACACCTGGTAACACTAGTACCAACCCACTTCTTTTGGACGAAAAGGCGAGGTGGTCACTTACCTAAACTAGTACAGCATCCATGCAGTCTTGCAAGATCCTAGCGAAATCATTCAGCTCAAAGCTGGCTAGGGACAGGTAGAGCTACTCTACACATATTTAATGCAGGAATATAAATATTTTGTAGTACCAAACCTTATATCGTCTAGCGAGTATCTTACGAAACTTTGTGTTACTATTGTAATGTGTAGTATATTTATGATAAGAAGGAATGGTAATAAAAAGTGAATAACACAGAGATACGTGAAAAAATTATATTTAATTACTTTTGTTTTACGAGAATAACATTAGTCAAAATTAAAGGTAACATTTAATTAAGTGCGTACTTATTTGTAATTGTACAGCCCTTTATATTGTCCCAATGCTGGGCACGAACCATTGTGAGAAGTGAAAGGCCATAGTCCACCACCCTGGCCAAGTGCGGGCTGGTAGTCTTCACAAGTCTTTCGAGATTACTATGGACAACTCTCAGACATGCAGGTTTCCTCATTCACCGTTAATTAAGCGTTATTTAACAATTTAATTATATTAAAGAGACCTTCTGTGTAGCAGTCTGTCGTTTTCTCAACTAGGCTGTCCGATGAATAAAAATCAATCAATGAATCAAAATCGTGAAAATACGTGCATATCTTGGAGATTTTCCAAAAGGTACTGATAGGCTTGAGCATTCACTTGTGACACATTATTAATACTTACTTCGCCGTTTTTAGATTTGTCGAACAATAAACATCGCTACGAATATTTTTATGATCTTTCTAGCAAACGCTATAATCAGCAAAAAACGAAACAAAACTGTCATTTCGCAAGAATGCTCGCCAGATCGTTCCATAGAAAGCTCCCGTTTGTTTTTGTGAAATGTAATTCGCAAGAATGCTCTAATGAGCATTCTTGCGAATTACTTTCACAAATGCAAACACTAGGGCATTCACTTGTAATCAAGTGAATGCCCTAGTGTATCAGCATCATAATATTCTGGAAACATCTGAAGTCTTGGCCAACGTGGATTTGAATACTTCGAGCTATCTTCTTGGTGGATGATTATGAAATCCAAATTTACAAATTAAATAATTATCAACGGTTTGAATCCTGGCTCTGCATCCCTTGCTGTGATTCGTAGAACATTCCCAATGACATTTTGGACCAAAGTTTCGTTTTAAGTTATAAGTATAGCCATCCAACAACACCATAAGCGCTCCGCGTCTTGATTCGGCGAATATGACTTCTAGAGGGCAAATAATAAACGGTATTAAAAATAAAAAAATGAAAATATTTTGAATATAATTTGCATGTTCAGAAATCACTGAATTATATAATTATTTACATTTCTAATGATCCTAGATACAGCAGGAGAATTTAATTAATTTACGATCCAAAATAATATGAATCTAGGGTTTTGAGACAAGAGAACTACAACTCAATAATGGATCTCATAGGTATATGAATTTTCAAACAACTTCATATAGCTATTAAGTTTTGAAGAAATTCAACAATAATTCTTAAGTTCAATTTTATTTTCATGCAATTATAATATAATAATAATAATAAATATAATAATAAATAAATAAATAAAAAGCTTTATTGACACAAACACATCACTTACATTTTTGCTTTTATCCAAGGTACAATACTGCAAGTATACACATTCCAAAATGAACACTAACGTCTAAACTAGGCCGAGCCTGTATCTTAGACGTTAGTTCCCTCCACTATAACATTTTTAAACAGACATTCGTACTAGCAAAATAACAAGTGATAATCGCGCAAACAGCATAAAATAACATCGTAAACACCTTTTTCCTTAAATTATCTAGTAATATTACAGCTAAAAAGACAGTGATACATTATATATGGTAAAATAAAATTTTGCGGGTACTTATGTTATTATATCTAATTCATTCTATTGGACTTGTTTTGACACCGTCACAATATGAGAGCGAGGACAATAGTTCGACCACGAACTGTATGAACTGTAAACTATAAAAAATATTTAGTTTTGATCTTTCTTTTATTTAAATTATTTCTTTTTTATGTTAATTATTGTTGAATTAGTGTAATTTATTGTTGAATTTAAGTCTAGTTTCAAAAGTTTTATCTTAAAATAAGTACTAAAATATGAATTTTGTTATAGTTTACGGTATTGTTTACATAAGATTATGAACATAAAATGATGAACATTTATTGCAGAGTGACAAATAATTTCTCTATATCTTCATAAGTTTGAGATTTCAGCCATTTTATTAGGACTTTTTTACAACGATGTTTATTTAGAGAATATATTTTAATTATTTTGTTAATTTTATTGTACAGCATTGGACCTATATAACATTGGAATTTATTTATAAACGATGTACTGTACCAGTTTGTAGAACATACTTTATCGAGACGTCTTTTATTGACATTTGTTTTATCATATTTAAGCTTACTGTGTTGCGCCATTATTGTTTCCTTAATAAATATTTTCCTAACGGTTAAAACGTCAAACTCTAAGTACAAATTGGCGGTTGGATACCTAAATGGTCTAGACATTATAACTTTGAGCAATGCTCGCTGTGCCCTCTCCAGTTTTATAATATGGGTTTTACGTGCTCCCCCCCATGATGTGATGCAATATGATAGAATTGATTGGGCAAGTGCGTAATAGACAGTTTTGAGTAGGTTTATATCAGCAACATGCCTTAATTCTTTAAATACATATATAAGTTTTCTTTTCCTACCTGTTAATCTTAATGTATAAAATCCTTGCGTTACTGACTGACTGACAGACACGCTAGAGCCGAAACTATGGGGCGCAGGAAGCTGAAATTTGGCATGTATGTTCCTTGGGGACCGTAGGGGTGCACTAAGAAGGGATTTCCTGAAATTCCCACGGGATCGGCCAAAACGGGTAAATATAAAAAAATGCAGGCGTAGCTGCTGGCGTCCTCTAGTAAATCTATATAGGGTCTATAAATTAAATTGTATGATACTTAAAATATCCGTAATTAAGTTTTTGTAGTGTGGTGTATTAAGAATACGAAGTGTCACTACCACACGATGCGACTAAGGAAAATATACGAAGCACAAATGTTATGTTTAAGATTCTTTATTCATCTTATTTTTTAATAGGCTTCCGCCTATGTCGTCGACATGGTAGGCAGAGGTGCAATACTACACCCACATTTCGCCATGTTATGTATTTAGTATTGTATGGTAACCTCCTACTACATGTAACCTACTACATGTATGGTTACATGTAGTAGGAGGCGAGCTTATTGCCGTTACTGGGCACTTTGACAGACTACATGCTGTAACTCGGCATTCGGCAAAACTCAGTAACACTTTTGCCGCCCCGGAAATCAAACCCGGGACCTCCTTATTAATCTTTGTTTGATGTAAATATTACCTATAGGAGATGTTAGTGTATGGTTGTGTTGTCCTTGAACTTTAATAACTTTGTCGTGTCGAGTGAATATCACGGCATTGCATCCTCGGTGTCTGCTGCAAACCCATCTGCTCTTGCCGCTGCCTTTTGTGTAGAAATGGTCTTATTTACAACCGTTAAACATAAGAATGCAACCGCCGCTGCTTGTTTCGCCGAAAATGACTGGGGAATACAACACAATATGTAATGGAATATAAGGTATTTAATTCTAAGTAATAATTGCCGTGTGGTTGACGGCATAGAATACAAGTGTCACCGCCGCCTATCTTCCCGTGGGTGTCCTAAGAGGCGACTAAGGGATAACACGATGCAAATACCATCTTTGCGTAGAGACGGAAAACTCGACATCAAACCCTATTCGACTGCCTCGTTGGTCTCGCGGCATAAATGTGCGCGTGGGATCGGGAGGTCCCGGGTTAGATTCCTGGGTCGGGCAGTGTTATTGGGTTTTTCTGTCACGAAATTCTCAGTAGCAGCACGGAGTCTGGAAATGTGCCCGGTACGGCAATAGGCTCGCCCCTTATTACGTGGGACTAAAGTATATCTGGCGAAAAGTGGGTGTAAAAATACACCTCTGCCTACCCCTTCCAGGATAAAAGGCGTGACGATATGTATGTATGTATGTATGTAAAATAAATGACGAAGTGCTTAAGAGATAAAGTTTTACCTGACTATCAAAAAATTGTGCATATCGGCTATCAAGCCCGTATGCGCAACTCAATAGAGTTCAGAGTTCAAACTTTTGTAGTCATTAACATTAGTTTAGAATTGACTTACGGGATTTATTTCAGCATCCCCTATTCCGACGTATCCGACGTATGCCAAGGATTTAAAAAGTATTGGATGTGGCAGAATGTTACTAGCAAGTAAACCAGTCTGCTCACTGATGTGGATACATCAGAGCGCTACCGTGCTTTGGAGGACACGTTAAGCTGTCGGTCCAGATTCTTGTCTCAAAAGTCAAAACTTCATGAGCAGCAATAACGAGTTTATCTAAGTTGCTACTAGATAATAATATATTAACTTGATGTTCTTAAGAATTCGGATAGGTATAAATAAAAAATATATAAATCAATATTTTATTTTATCACAATATCTAAGTTCATCGGTTTATGAAACATAGAAATACCACTTAAAATTAACGCGATTTTCGAGCTTACTGGTTTTAAAAAAAATTTTTTGCATTTTCTTTTAACTTTCTTATTGGGACGTCATTGACTTTCTGTCTCATCTTTATCCAGAACTTCTCTTTAAAGAAGAAACTGCTCAGCAAATTATTCTTTTCCAAACGACTTTGTGTATTATACAGTGTGTAGCAAAAAGAAAAAAATCAACCTCCGTAAAATTAAAATAGACTAGAATGCGGGCAAAATAAAATCTTGCTTGTGCGTTGTAAATTGTTAAATATCTTTTGCCCAGAGTTTCGTAAAGCAGGTTATGCCTAAAACAACTGTAAAAAATCTTCACGACGTACGAGCATTTAATATTTATTCATATGGACATATTTATCTTCTTTTTTTAACTACAAGACTCTCAAACATGACCACGTCTTATGCCACACACTGAATAATTTCCATTCTTATACAATTCCTCCACTCATCCATCCACATTGCGATCAATGAAAATTATAAATATTATTTATCTTGATAATCTCATCTTCTAAGGTGTACACAAATGCTCGGCACCCTCGGTTATGGTTCCTGGCGCAGTGCCATCTAGTCTTGAAGTTTGAGGCTCGATGGTAGGCGTACCTGTACCCAGCGATGGTCATTATACGACCACCTCTAGCTGATCTTGAGAAGATGATCTCTGTAATAGGAGATTGGCGATTATGTTTACATTTTTAGAAAACATCAATAGACAAAATATGGGAGGTACCAGTTATGAAATACATCTCTAATAAAAAATATATTTTTATTTGTAATTCTAAGCGTCACGCATCTATCTATATAAAAGCGAAAGTCGCTCATCAGGTACCTAATCTCATCACGTAAAAGATGAAATGCGGCAGTGAAGTTATTTTACACATAGTAGGTGTCCGCTAAGGATTTTCAAAAGCTTAAAGGGTCTGAGGTCTCATGCAAATTTGTATGAAATTTAATATGTCATTTTTATCCGCGGGCAAAACCGCGGGCAAAATATAGAATGTAATAATTTTGACATGTTGTAATACATTTTGTTAGAGACGTGTTTTATAATTATTTTTTCTTTAATTTACAACTCCCGTATTAGGACTAAATCCTGTGTCGCGGGAGACTTTACAAACATACAACTAACGGACACAATGAACACCCAGACTCGAAACAACAATTAGTAAATTACACAAAGTTTGCCTCGTGTAGGAATCGAACCCACAACACTCGGCGCAGTGTCAAGCAGCGAGGCGGCCGCTTAAACCACTATGCCAACCGTGCAGTCGTGTTTTATAATTGGCACCTTCCCTTATTTTTCTTAAAGGTATGTTTCTAAAATGTCCCTCTACTAAAGAATTTAGCATATTCGTGGCACTTTGACTTAGAAATTTCCCATTTGTTATGTCACAAGAATCTACCATAGTAGTGTATATGGCATGCATGCATGACCACGCCAGTATGAAATCTGCATAAGCGAACGAGGGAGAGGTCCCTTGCACGTGACAGAGTCAGATCCTGGCCTTATGGTCAGCTTAAGATCTAATTTTACTCATGTTGAGAGATGATGCGAGCACGGCAGTAAAATCATCATCATCATATCTATCTTTAAAAATAAAAATGTAATACCGAAATGTTAGTACGGGCATAACTTCCAAACGACTGCACCAATTTGGATAATTTTTTATGTGTTCCGTATTGTCAGGAGAAGCTTTGTTTAATTAGAAAAAAATATTAAAAAAATAAGTCCACGCGTACAAAATCGCCAGCACGAGCTAGTAATTATATTAAATTACTTGCCCTGACTGTCACTACTAGAGGTAGAAACATGAACTTTGGACAGTAGCTTTCTTTTGTGACGTTGGCACCCACAAAATGGGTATTTCTTAATATGTTACCCCTAAATGGGTAACAGGTTACAGGATGAAATTATAGGGCTGGCAAATCCGAATAGAAATGAGGTTGATATGATGTAAAAAGATGATTTCTTCTTCGTTCTTCAAGGATCCATTATCTTGAAGATAACCTAGGCGGTGCCTGAGTCCACACATCTCGAATTATGTATATAAATAGTATTAAACTAAAATAAATACTTACATATAATTTCATTCACAGGGCTTTTATTTTTGTAAGTTCTGGTACATGATTATGATTTCATTCAGAAATTGCATATCTTTAAAGATGTTTTTGATCTCACATAATATACATTGTAGTCAATGTTGTGCGAGTTAGCGAAATTTTAAATATTTTAACACAATATAAAAAATACGTCCGTCATTCAATGGACTAGTTTCGATTTCATATTACCGCAAAGGCAAAATCAGACAGTTCAATGGTTAAGGGAAAAATTAGTGTTCAAAAAAGTTTGAGTCAACCGCTTGGGTACGGGGAAGTTATGATGGTTTTACAGCGACTTGCGACTTATTAATTACTAGAGGACGCCAGCAGCTACGCCTGCAATTTTTTTTTAATTTACCCGTTTTGGCCGATCCCGTGGGCATTTCCGAAAATCCCTTCTTAGTGCACCCCTACGGTCCCCAAGGAACATACATGCCAAATTTCAGCTTCCTGCGCCCAATAGTTTCGGCTGTAGCGTGTCTGTCAGTCAGTCAGTAACGCAAGGATTTTATATATTAAGATTATGCGTAAATAATGAGTATTACCTATACTCAGATCACCTAGATTCAGCAATGCAGGGCCTATTGTGTCTACATTGAGACACAATAAGCTCTGCATTGCAGAAGTTAAAAAGAAGGTCTCCAATAAACATAGGTACATGGAATGTAGCGGCACGCCACAACTTAATAATTGTATTATACAGCCTTTCGCAGTCCAATCTTGGGCGCGGGCCACTCCCAATTTGAGGAGACTTGGTAGAGTTCGATGTCAAGTTTGCCGTCTTTTCACAAAGATATTACACGTTTCATGTATTTTTCTTTGTCGGCGCTTACGACACCCACGGAATGATATTGGGTATTTGTATTTCACTTTGTATTTTAATCCGTCACTATACGGATAAACAATATATAAAAGTAGTCTGACTTGATTCCTTACTAAGGTATAAAATGTGACCTCACTCTATATTTACAGCGAATCATTTACCCTATTTCAAATGACCTGAGGTATCATTAGGTGCCGTATATATCTCTTTCTTTTTGCCTTCCTGGCTATGTGGCCAGCTGTCTTTATCAACCCACTCTATATTTTCAAAATACTATATATTCTTTGTTTTTATTGCTCTGAGTATATAAATGTAAGTGCAGGAAAGATCTGTAGCCGTTTGGGGTATGCCCTCTGAAAACCACTGAAGTCCTTCGATGTCCTGTAGGAGCGCGGTCGCGTATATCCTGGATAGCATACTAGGCTTCGAACCCATTGGAATATCAATGGAATATAAAATATTAAAACACATACAAGTATTGTACTGAAGATTGTAATGTATCAGTAATTTTATTGAAACTATTTCATTAGTTGAAACACACAATCATCATCATCAGCCTTTAACAGTCCACTGCTGGACTAGGCCTCTCCTTTGATAGGAGGAATTGGCCTACTATACCATGCTGGCCAAACGGGTTGGTATAGAGTTTGTATCAAGTTTTCCTGCTCTTACAGTGCTGTTCTCTGCATAATATGCTCCCTCTGTCGGCTCTTACGACACCCATGGGATGACATGGGGTGATGACAAACCGTATTCTTAATCCGACACCAAACGGACACACAATAATTTGATGGAAAAATGGAAGGATAAAAAAAAAAAAAAATATTTTAAATTATCACTCTTTATTTCATAAATATCTTTTGAAGGTTCAAAATAAACAAAACTGTTTAAGTACTAAATGCTGATTTAAATTGAAACATGTTTTAGATGGATAATCCATTTATTGAGGAAGGCTAAGTGATAAGTAACCGCGGACACAGGAACATACAAAATCGAATAACATTATAATAATTTACTTATAATCTAATCACACATAAATTAGTATAAATACGAATGACACAAAAATTATAGATACTTAATATTATGAGCATTTGAGACTGGAGACAAATTTCATTTCCTGGTAAACAATGAATACACATGGATATAATTTAAACAATGTTTTTTTTTTATTATAATGATATAATAAAATAAATATTAAATAATAAAATAATATTATTACACATATAAATAGAATTTATTCATGTTATAGACCAGTGTAAGTCATAATGACCTGCAAAAATCTTGATGACAGTCGGGGGCCGGTTCAACATGCTTTGCGAGCTATAGGGCGCACGATGGTTAACAATTTGATACAATGATATAAAAAAAACAAAATGATACAATACTTTCATCACCATCGTCATTCCTGGTTGCGATCCAAGGCCCTTGTCTTGGAGCCCGGGGCCACTTTCTGCTGTAGCTCTTTCATTTTCTGCGTTTCAGTCCAAGACCCTTGTCTTACATTCTTTTCACTTTGCCCGGTCTTTGGCATGTCTCGCGGTAACTCATTATGCTGTATCCTCTTATTTATATATCTCCGGTATATTTTTTCGTTCTTTTGGTGCATGATTGTGAATATCATTGTATATTACAATTTCATTCCCTATCGTGAATACGGAGGCCTTGCATGTCATGCTTTTTTCTTGGGAACACTTCCATCTAGTTTTGCCTCCTACTTCTCTATGTTTAGAAAAAGTGTAGCCATCCATATTCAAAATACGTGCGCCGCGCTTGTTTGAGAAGAATGCACTACCTAAAACAAACAATACATAAGAGTTAAATTTTATATTTATTATTAATATTTGACGGCCTCCGTGGTCCACTGGATAGCGTATGCGTCTGCCAACCAGGTTCGATTCCCGGGTCGGAAAAAGTATTTTCACCTACTTCTCAGTTGCAGCACGGAATCTGGCAATGTGCCACGTAGTAGCAATAGGCTCGCCTCCTAGTACGTGGGACCGAAAAATCATAACATGGCGAAATGTGGGTAGTATATTACATCTCTGCCTTCAGGGACACAGCCGTGAGACTATTAAAACATATTTACATCCTGGACAAGCAAACGTGAATCTATCCATTATTTTACAATTTACTCTGAAAATATTAAATATTTTATATTATAAGTTACCTAAAATAAAATTATTATCATCCTTACTGTACACCAATTGAATTAATTTTAGTTATTACTGATTAAAATATAATTAATATAAGTTTTATCTTAGGAAAAATATATTCGTATATAGATACCTACTAAACGTATATACGTCGTGGGAAATATAAAGTATTTTACCAATATTTGGAAATGTTGGTGCACCTTAAATTTCCCTCAACCTTTCGGCGTGTGTTACACCAGCCGTGTTGTTAATTGTTTACAGAAAGCCCATACACACAGACAGGTACTTACACGCCAACTCGCACCACCACCCGCTAAACTTGCAATCCGTTATTCTTCTTTGACAAACAGAGCATATGACCTTCAGATAGTGAGCATACACATGTTCAGGAGGTACAGAAGCAAAGGCACCGGTACATAAATATTATACAAGTCGCGTAAGTTTAAAGGAAAACCTTACCGACTTTTGGATGGCCACGAAAATCACGAAACCATAAATAGAATTTTCATGGTACATTTTTGATGGATGCCTAATATGAATTATAATATAAAAACACACTGATGATAATCAAGCAAGATAAACAAAAAAGTCGCCAAACCGTTTCATATGTTAATTCTCAAGGCAAAAAAAGAGCAAAAATACGTATTAGGTATTTCTAATGCTGTCTCAATTACATATTCATTAAAAAATATTTTTTTCTATTTGGCTGTATATAAAGAAGGATCTACCAATGAAGACTCGAAGTACTCACAGCCTCACAAAATCATCTCCAAAGTCTTGCTACATAAAATAAGGATAGACCAAGTAACCTGAATTATTTTTATCTACATCTACACTAATCTACATCTACACATAAAGAGGAAAACATTGTATTTTTGTTTGTTTGTTTGTAATGGATAAACTCAAAAACGACGGGACCGATTTTAAAAATTGTTTCATCATTAGAAAGCTACATTTTCTGCAAGTAACATAGGCTATATTTCATTTTAGAAAAAATAGGGTTCCGTAAGATATTTGGGTTTTTCGGACCCAAGGTGTAAAAAATCATCCAAAAAAATTCCTTATTTGGCGTACGCCGCCTAAGCTATAAAAGATGGAACCATAAAATGTTCTAATTAATTAAAGACCATAAAAATATCTACAATAAAATCCGGGTCACACTATACCTACTTATTTCGAGTTAAGCACAATAACCATTTTTTATTTAAAAAATCTTGATTTTTTTGACGACTTTATTTAAACGCATTTATTTTACACATACCATTACTCCTTATCAAAATAAACTAAGTATTTCGTCACAAAGTACTTTAACTTAACGTTTATGTAGATAATATTTTGTCTTTGATTCATTAAAATTTGACGCTTGGTTTGAAAGTTAGGGCGAAATAAATCTATACACATAAATATAATTGGAGTGTATCTATCTAATATGGAGTGTCTTGTCATTGGATAAGTGTCGTTAGGCCGTGTCGGAGGCCTTTGGGCGGTCTGAAAACTCCGACACTAGAGTGGGCCACACACTCACACGAAAAACAAAACAAACAAGTGTATGTTTGTAATATTAAAATAACAGTTTTTTACTTAATGTATATGGATGTATACACGGTACATAATAATATATCGAAATGCAATTAATTAGAATTTTTGTCTGTCTATCGGTCTGTCTGTTTGTTCTCGCTAATCTCTGGAACGGCTGGACCGATTTTGACGAGACTTTCACTGGCGGATAGCTGATGTAGGTACCAAGGAGTAACTTAGGCTATAAATTAACCGGGTATGCGAAGTAGTTCCCTCAGGACGCGGATGAAACCGCGGGAATCAGCTAGTATTACATAAATGCCACACTTATACGTAACAATTTGCGTAAAGTAAAATGAAAATTGATTATTTTTTAAATAAAATTTATACAAAGGTAAAATAATATGAAAAATATATTTATATTTTTAAACAAAATTAAAATAATCATAATTAAATATAACATTCAATGAACTAGCAGAGCAGGGTGGTAGCTAGTTGAGAACTATTTAGCAGAATACGAGGTGCCTCCCCCCCGTGGGATCTCCACCTTGTCGTGGTGGGGGGGCTCAGTAACCGTGGATTGGTGTCCCGCGGTGAAGCTAAGAGGGATCCAGGAGGGGACGCTCCGCGTGGGCTTGACGGGGCCTGCGCAGGATGCGTCCAACGGTGCGGGTGCGGGGGACAGTTCTGTCTGTCCCTCGCAGTCGGGTGCGGTCGTGGGAGGAGAGGCGTGTCGGTGTTGCGTTGCCGCGCGCCCTATCTCCCGCGACCAAATGGGGGCGCACCATTCGATGCGTCGCGGTGGGGCCGCAGAGGAAGAGGAGATGCGGTGTTGCGTTGCCGTCCTCCCTATCCTCTGCGGCCGCTGAGTGTTTTGGCGGCGGAGCCCAACACCTTAATCCGCCGCCAAGGGGGTTTTGTGCGGGGCCCGCCTGACCATCTGGCGGGCCAATACCCGTCGGGGGGTTGCGATGAATGCTTATGCGAATCCCTACCCTCCGACACACGGGTACATGAGGAACACGGGTTGGTTTTTAGTCAGTAAGAGTCTGACAGTCCCCTTCGTCCTTCCCCCGGGGCGGAGGGACTCCATGAGGATTTTCCAACCCGACACCAAAAAAAAAAAAAAAAGAATACGAGGTGCCTAGCTGAGTAGTAAAGAAAACTGCACCTTATTGACCGTAAAATAAAAGTTCTAATAAACACATAATATGATTGTAATGTTAAAAAATAAATAATTAAAATCATGGGTTAGTAGAACTTTAAATTTAAAAAACTGGCTATTAACAGTAAATAATTGGTGAATGAAACTGATATTATTATAACTAGATAAAATAAGTTTTATAATTTATATGAATTGCAGGAAACATCCCTATTTTATGATTGAATAATGAACTGACTTACTGTTGAAACACTGGTGTTTGAAGTCAAAAGTAGACTGGTAATTAGCTATACAAATATTTTTTTTGGCGCGAGAGATTTACTGCACAGATGTGGTAATCTAAACTGTGTGTATCCAGACTTTATAAATGATTCGCTCTCGCCCCTTGCATCATCTCAACGTGTTTCATCCCCTCTTCTACTTGTGCGCCAGTAAGGGTCATGTTTGAGTGAGATGCAGCGATATGAGAGACAAGGACGACAAAACGAGTCGAGCGTCGAGTCCCAGACATTTAAGGTCAAATATCATAGTGTAAAAAGACCTCAAAATTCATGGCGAAATGTGGGTGTAATATTACATCTCTGCCTAGGTCTTCGGGGATACAGGCGTGAGTCTATAACATAAAAAGATTACCTACTATGATTTTGCTTACTAGCAATATCAAGTTCAACCGATAGTTTGACTTTTGTTTAATTGCTATTTTTGCTCTTGATGTAAATACGAAATAGTGTAACTGCATGGTTGGCGTAGTGGTTTAAGCGGCCGCCTCGCAGCTTGACACTGCGCCAAGTGCTGTGGGTTCGATTCCCACAAGAGACAACAATTTGATGCATAAATTGTTGTTTCGAGTCTGGGTGTTCATTGTGTTCGTTGGTTGTATGTTTCTAAAGTCCCTCGCAACACAGGATTTACTCCTAGCGCGGGAGTTGTAAAACCAAAATTGATCGATCCATTCTTAAACTTATCGGAGGTTTTCAGAAAATAATATTTGTGACATTGAAAATTGAAGGAGCTAGATGCGCGTTAGTTTAGCAATTCTATAAGAAATCTTGCACGTGTAAATGTGTTCTAATTAAACAGGTGGACTGAATTGTGTAAATAATTTTTAGTTAATCAAAAGGTGCTGATAGACTTTTAACAGAACATAGAATTCGCCGGTTTTAAATTACTCGCTCAAAGTCAAGTTCAAAGCACGCTCTCGATGTGGTCTAGGGGCGAGGAGACCATTTTATGTCGAAGGATACACGTTCAATATATAAAATAGGTCATAAGATTTCACCTAAAATTGTGTAAGTTATTGATAGTGATTATTTTCGGAATAATAGAAATAATTTATACTTCCGACCAATTTTTCAAACATGTAGCACAGCCTTAACTAATGCAACTTTGTGAACTTTTATACCAAAAGTCGTTGATAATTACTGCTCGCGGCGAAAATGATTTTAATATTGTAGGGACCACGCTTTTGTAGAGTCCCCAGTAAAGTAGCTCCGCGTGTTCACCCCAAATCCAGCCCTGGTAACGGGTATATAATCTATACTGCCAAAGGATGCGATGGATCACGATATATTATGCTGAACGTATACACTTCATTAGAGATGGCGTCATTTTCATGTAATATGACGTTCATAGAAGTTTCACAAAACAAAAAAGCTTCCTTTAAAAATCAGTTCCATCTGATTATCTGTTCTCTGCGAATGCTTGATGCTGCGTTCAACGTAACAGTCATGGCAATTCATTCATGATTATCTCTACACCACCCAAACATTTTATAAAAATGTTTTAAAAATAAATAAAAAATAACCGTTAAACGTTACATTACTCAGAAATGATTATGAATTTTTCCCAGTCTACGTTCTCCTTAAGAATTTTTAATCATCATCCATAGATATATGATACATATAGAAACATTCCACGCATATAGCTATTTTGCAGGTGACACATGCTGTGTTAATTTTCTTCACTCTCCGAGCCGCCTCACGACTTGTAAACCCAAAGGACTTGAATTTTTGGTAACAGGAAGTACAATATTTACTATTCATTTCTTTTATTCTGTGCTTGACTATGTAGTTGTTTGCTGAAATATTAAAAATTATTTATTTGGTATTTCTGTATTCTCCAAAATTTACAGAACCTTATTAGCTTTTCCTCATAGCGTTTGCCATCTGATCTTCTGCTCAAAACCATATTTACATAGTGAGCGTAGTAAAATACTATTGAAATATAAATAAATATATATTTAATAAAATTGCACCGATGCCATAACAATGTTTTTATAATTTTTGATAACAATAATAATACATTTAATCTAGTTAATTATAATTATAATATAATTATAATAATCGTTCATAAAATACAGCAGTCTGTATTAGGTATGCATAATTATTGTCACAAATAACAAAATGATATTGATCACTTATCACTACAAAAATATACAGATACAAAAAAAACTGTATTCAATCTATGGAACTTAAGCATTTTAATATACTCATAAATATTTATATATGTGTACATAATAATCAGAGTTCAATTTTGAGTAGTTTTGTAAATGTTTTGTAAGAACCCATTCCCACTTAGACGGACCGGCTGTTTTGCCGGTCACTCTAAAGAGACGGACGTGCCAGTGGCAGTACAATTTGTATGACAATTAAGACGGGAAGAGAAAATAGCCGGTCCGTCGTAGTGAGAACGGACTGTTACGGTGCTGATGGTTTTGAGGATTAATTTGGAACAAAACATCGAGCATTCGCCGTTTTTAAATTTGTCGAATTGAATAACGAACAGAGCCAAACATCGCTACGAACATTTTGAAGATCTATCTAGCGAACGCTCTAAACAGCAAAAAGTTCCAAGCAATTTTACTGTCCATTCACTAGAATGCTCGCAAGAACGTTCGGTAGAATGCTCGATAAAACACGATAATTTGGGTTTCCTGGTATGTAATATTCGCAAGAATGCTCATTACAGGTGAACGATCAGGTGTATCAGCACTATTACAGATTTAATAAAAGCTACAAGAATAGTACTATTTTAAGTACCACAGATTCAAAGATCTCATAAATCCGGTGGATCATGATTATGTATGTCCCTACCCTTTCCTTTAATGACATTAAAATCTCCAAATGCGAACGTGAAGATGGATGCTGTACATTTTCTGTTGTAGCACCGCCATCGTATAGTCTGCTTGTTTTTCCGATGTACTGTGTATCTGTGGCCAGCTACAGATAATAGACGACCTCCTTTATTGGATGGATATACTGACAGGTCTGAAAAATAACTATAGGTATTATTTTAAGGAGTAATACTATACGAATTACGATAAAAACATTATTCATCTTCGGCAACATTATGGACACTACACATATTTGAGGTTTATTTCAATGTTTTGCAACAAATGTTAGTGCAAGAAAGTCAAATGTTAAATTTGGAGTATTCGAAAATATAAATAAAGTTAGTGTATTGCAATAAACTTTTACTGTAGTTTATAGTACAAGTATTTTGTGTTTATAATATTGTTTTTGCATTCTATGTGTTTTAATAATATAAACAGATCATGACAGTCATCTTCAAAGAAATAACTTAAAATCAGATGAAACGTTGCTCTATAAAGCATTCAGAATCGATCATAAGCTAATAATCTAATACATTCACAATATTATAAGGACGATGGATTGTTCCATTGGGAGTAAAGGAGTTAAATAAAGAAGAGAATGACAGAGTAATAAAGCATTTAATACCTAACTATATTGCCAGAAATTTACGTCAAATATATACATTTAAATATAACAGTCAATTGTATATGTAAAAAATTGTCAATTGTATCACATATTACAACTGACAATTTTTGGATGTATAATTCTGACTGCAAGCTTAAAAAGGACTCAAAGCAGTAAGAAGAAATTACTTATAAAGTATTACCATACAGCAATTGCCCTAGCTTAAAATAGGATCAAAATTATAGCTATTCTTACACAGGACTAACTCCCGGTACACCAGACAATTCACTTCAGTTATTAAATTATAATTTATATTTCTTCCCCTTTTCAATCTAGTTTCATTACAGGACCCGTTACCTCCAGCGGCTCAGCCCAGTTTCGTACTTTGTTCGACACAAGCCTCCCCAAGACTTTACTCACAGAGCGTAATATCTTCATATCACATCAAAATAACGGCGGGTGTGTATGTGTCATATTATATTTTGTAACATCTGATCCCACTGTGAATATTACTGCTCTACATCCGTACTTCTGCTTGGCGCAATGCCACCGAGTTTTTAAGCCATTTGACGTGATTCCGTGTTTAGGGAATTTGAATCCTTGGCTAAGTAGAAAATGATCACCGATAAACGTGACTGAAAAATAAACATGTTAAATTAATAAAAATATTAAGTTTATACTATAATATCATAATTAAAAAGAAAACATGAGGAAACCTGCATGTTTAAGAGTTATCCACACTTTTCTTGAAATACATCCGAAGTCTGCCAATTTGTATTGGCTTATGTTTAACTTACCACCAGATATTTTTTTGGCTCGACCGGGGAAGTACTACCCTCTCACAGAACATCGAAGTAATGTAACAGTACCAAAACTGTTGCGTTGCATTCGGTGAGTGAGAGTGCTGGAGGCCCTATACCTTATCCCTTCTCCCTCATCCCACTCCTTATCCTATCCCTTTTCCCAAGCCCAAGGGGCGGCAACGCACTTGCGACTGCTGTGTTGTTGCTTGTGTCCATGGGCGGCGGTAATTGCTTACCATCAGGCAATCCGTCTGCTCGTTTGCCGCCTAGTAATATATAAAAAAAAGATATAATAACATATAACAGACAAAAATAGTAAATGATCACCAAAATGAAACCAGCATTTTAATGTAAAATTATAACCAAAGTTTTAACATTTCGCTATCCTATTTAAGCAAAATGATTCCAAATAAATCATTGTTAACTCAAAAGTAGTAAATGATCACCAAAATTAAACCAGCATTTTAATGTAAAATTATAACCAAGGTTTTTGTGTCAGTTGTATGAAATACCAACACATAAATTGTTTTTGGTGATACCACCTACTTTAATATGTTAATATAGTTAATGTTTTGCAAGGCTCCTATTTTTGGATTAAGGGTAGCAAGAGAACCTACCATAACATATTTATTTGGTGATCATTTACTACATTTGGTGTTCGAATACAATTTGAAGTGCAGTCGTGACTAAAATAGCTAGTACTATTGTAATTATAGACTTTATTTTCTGGTGTTAAGAATATATTTTTGATTAAAGAACTAAGGGTATCAAAGCATTTTATGGTGATCATTATAGTTAACCCCATTTGTATTTTGTCCGTTTTGCTGACTATGAACTTACACTTCTCATAGCGAAAACCTGAACCACTTAAAATGAATTATTAACCACTAAAATAAATATTTCATCGATTAATCCATATTGGTTGAAGTTGGTTCCACGGTTCTTTCTTTTATATAGTTTCATAGGATCTCTTGTAAAAACACCTATTTTTCACAAACTATTTTATTGATTTCATCATGAGTACAACTACGATAAAAAATAAATTGAATAGTCTCTTCTTATTATCCTGTTTGGAATATCTTCTGTCACGAAAAAGGGTTATAAGCCTACATATTGCAGACAATATGTTTAAAGTTCGACTTGAAAATGCACAACGAAAACGGCACGTATGTTGAGTGCTTGGCAAGCAAAAAAAGGCTTTGATTTTACATAATTGTTGGTGGTTTATGATTATGTCATGCTTTATAGAAATAACTTTATCTCTTATAGTGAATATGACAGTTTTACAATCGATATTCTGTTGGGCACAAACCCATCTCACTTCACTCCCGTCCCAACTAATCTATGTTTTCGGAATTTGTAGCCGTTTCTACTGATAATAGGAGCACCTCGTAATGACTGCGTGAAAATGACACCTGCAAATTTAAACATTAAGGCCGGATTAAAAGGGCTCTTATTTATTTCACCGTGAAATTTTATTTTAAATATAATAATATGGTGTTCTTTCTGATTTGGAGTACACACATGTTTATACTTCCAAAAATGTTGGTACGAGGAACAACGTGTGACGAAAAGATACTCTCGCGCCATCTTACCTTCCAGAGTCTGGTATCTACAGAGGACAGTTTGTAGAGTCTTTCTCATAACATTTTCTAATATACAAAATTATTTTCGACGCTATGTGCGTACCATGCGCACAAACATATTATACTTTCAGAAGTTACTAAAAGATGAAATTTGTTGACTCTGCCATTTATTTTCGTAAATGAAAACAGTGTTTGATTTCGGGTACAATGTAGTCTCACTAATACTTTTGTCAGGTATTCTACAGTATTAAAAAATTATAATACTATACTTAAATATCACATTTCAGAAATAGGATTTTACTTTTACTTGCAGTACTTTCATCGGCACTGACAGTTCTCTACGAACATAACTTTACGATTTACAAATTAGCTAAATCACAAAATTTCAAGTATATCACTGATACAAAGTCGTACCTATATAAAATTGTATAAATAACGATTTTTAATACAATAAAGACACAAAGATTTTCAAAATCTTACTTTACTTCTACACTATAGTACTTACGCTGTAGTGCACGTACTGCACGCGATAATAGTGGCGCGTCTAGTGTGCAAAAATGGCAACTCGATATCTACAGTAACAGCTCAACTTAAGCTCAGTTGCATCACAAATGTCGATGCGGCCGGTCAGGCATTTATGGGTTAGCTGGCGGTAAATGGTTATGTTCGTGTTTGACGGTAATTATTTGATCTTCCACGGTGAATATAGCAGCTTTGCAGCCAAATCGTTGATGACTGCAGGCCCATCGCACTTTGAAGGACGAACTCACTCTTTGCCTGAAGAATTTGTACCCGTTGAACATTATTATGCGAGCACCTCTCCTCGACTCTTTAAAGAATGGACCTGAAAATAACCAATGAGTTAGAAAACAGATCAAATAAGGGACATACCATACTAACATTACACTTTATTTTTCAAATGTAGAGATACTAAGTAAAAATATTGACTATCAAATATTTGTAGGTATTTTCGCCCACTAGATTAGATGGCGCAAGGCGAAACGCGTTTTACCTAATAATGGCCAAAAGACTACTCTACTTCCATTACAGTAAAGACATACTTTGTATTTTCCCATCATCGCATACCTGAGGTTAGCACGTGAATAAGAGGCTGACGCAGTCTGTCATTGAGATCAGCGATTAAAAATTTTCGCGATTTGTATACATCATACAATTCTATTTAGCGGGTCCTACTCACGAGAATTGACTTATTTAAAGGTATAAATCCCTCTGTTATTCACAAGGATGACGCTGAGCAGACATCAATCCCGCGGCGACCAGGACCATTGCAAGGTGGTTGAAACGTAAGAGAATAACAGAAGCATTTACACCTTTAAATTATTCAATTATCGCGAGTAAGACCCGCTAAATATTATTGTATGAAGTTTGTCATTGAGCTTTATTGTACCTATTATGAAGTTAGCCCACCGCTTCTGCTACAGGACAAACCATTGTGACCAAGGCTGAAGACGAATTTATATTTACAAAATAAAACACGAAAGTCTAAAAGTTTCAATTATATGTCTAATAGCCAAATATTTTCTAAGATGCCAATACAATCATATTTTAGCATATAAAATTGTCTAAGAATAGTAAGCACAGTATTATTTTTAATTTTATACAAATTTATTAAATGCTAATATTTAAACTTAATACATGGTGATATGAAATTGACTCACATAGTTTTTGTATGTTTTGCACAAAATAAGAGTTCTCATAGAAACTACAGATATGCAGCACACTAGTCAATTTCCATACAATATCTACACCTACAGAATATTTAATATCACACATCATTAATACAAACAAAATTACAACATATTCACTCATAGACGAATGGCAAGATAATACAATAATGTGTCTATCAGATCGCGCTATGATCAATTCAGAACTACATAATAAAGCACTGCATTCTAAAATTAAACTCGGCTAGTCAAGGTTACGGTCAAATGAAGGCAGGTATTTATTATAAGGTATAAATGTAATACAATTGAAAATTTTAAAAGCCGACATCAGAGTTGACCACATTTTCACACGAAAAAGAAAGAAATGCAATGTACTGAATAAAAACTTGACCCAAGATATGTTTTTGTAAAAATAATATCTAAAACTGGAAACTTTATTGTATCAGTTGACATTAGTTTGTATAAAATTTCTGTACAATTAATAGACGTTAATATTATATACTTGAAATCAAAGTGTAGTTGTTAAGGCAGTGTAGAAGGCAAGGCAGTCTAACTATAAGACAGTTCAAGTTAAAGTACAAAATAGGCAGTGAGATGGAAGACCCGAATTTTCTAAAAGTGATAACCACCAGAATCATAAACATAGCTACGTTTTTCAACATTTGAGACTTAGATTTCTTGGTGGTGGGTGATTGTGTTCGTGTTTGATAGAGATCACACTGATTCCTACAGTGAATATGACCGCTCTGCAGCCGTACCTGTGATGGCTGCAGTACCACCTCTCTTTCATAGAAGTGATCCTTTGTCTGAAGAACTTGTATCCGTTGAATATGATGACGCGAGCACCTCTAGCCGTCTGCGTAAAGATGGCTCCTGAAAAAAGGCGTCGATTTACATTGTACATAGAAAATTATATTCTACTTACTTATTTTCTTGGAGCAGCGGAGCCCAGTGGAGATACCGACAAACTATTATGCAGAATAGAAAAAAAGAGCTTAGAGGTTACGTGCGGATCAGTTCGGTCAGTGTCAATTGCCCATGCCTTGTCTACTCGTTAAGCCCTACAGCATGCCTCAAAGATCTTTGACAGTCAGTTATACAGTCTGTTATACTGTCAAGTATACGGTCTTCGGTGTTCAAGGCGAAGCCACAACGATGTCTACGCCAGATGATGAGTATATCAGATATGCGCAGAAAAATTAAACACAGGCAGTTTTGAAATTAAACTACAGTTTACGGATTTTATCGCGATGTATTGGTTTCACTAAGTTATTACATTTGAAACTAATGATTTAGAACTATATTTTTAGTTTATTACTAGCCGACGTTTCGAATTCTTTACAGAATTCATGTTCACGGCAGACTGAGGTGATATTTGTCTTTTTCCTGAATGTATAAGTTATCTCAAAGTACCCGAACATTTTTCATCTACTGGTGTTACTATTTACGCAGAATGAGCTCACAGTGTCCTTAGGTCTTCTGGTGACTTTGTCCTTCTTGGGTTTCATTAGCCTTATGACAGGGTCCCAAGCTGGAGGAACATTCCAACCATCTTCCCTATTGAAATTAGGGTGTTTTTTAATTTCAATAGCCTCTCGTATCATCCTTGGAAGACACCAATTTCAAAAAGGTTGGTTTAATACTTTAAAATATTTTTTTAAACGCACATTTGTGTCGCTATCGTATTTTAAACCGTGTTACTTTCAGTTATTATATCAACATAGCTGTACAAATTAATATGCAGTTTGGTATCAAGCAGAATTCTGTTTTATGGCTTCTAATTGCAACTTAGGTAATAAACAGTCTGCACAATTCTATTGTTATTTGCGTTTAAGTGTTGTGTTGAATACTTTATACAAAATACATCGATACCATTGTAAACAGTAAATCATCATATCAAGACAACATAACTGACATTACAAACTAAAAGCATTCAAATTAATCTTCTTCAAAATGTCACCTCTTCTTGTCTTTTTGATACAAAATGCTTGTTTTTATTAAAACAGTTTGACATTGTTTAATACTCAACGTCAAGCACAAGTCCGTTCCACTGCAGCCTGGTTCATTCTGGTTTTCAAGGAAGCTTTTGTAAATTGACCCTAGAATAGCTTTTTCGGTGGTTCATGGTTATGATCTTCCTTAATAGACACAAACTCATTGTCTACTGTAAAGATGACCGCTTTGCAGCCATACGAATGGTGGTTACAGTACCACCTCACTTTAAGGCCTTGGTCTCTGTGTTTGACAAATTTGTAGCCTCTGGACAGTATGAACCGAGATCCTCTTGCTGTATGCACGAAAGTTGGCCCTGAAATAAAAATGAATAACGAAGTTATTGTAACGGGTTCTGGTATTAAAACGCAGTAGAGGTTCTAGATGCGTTTATTGCCGAGTATTGTCTCACTTCCCTTGCACGAGTATGACCGACCAACAACACGACATTGGCCTGAACACTAAGGGCTGCAGTCTCCCACGCTGTTCCCTCTGGTAGTGTGTAGACAGGCTGCTCGAAGGCTGCGCGTAGCGGTAGATCCTCGCAGGCCGTTGGTTCAGCTGGCAGACGCCGGCGGTACGAGTACGATGAGCAGGGCAGGTCAGACTCTTCGGCAGAGGTGACGCCGAAGGTGATGCAGGAAACTGTAGCGGTCTAGGAGCGAAGCCGGAGTCTTAACGTGAACCTGGAACCTGAAGGAAAGCAGCATTAGGAGAGCCACAACCAATAGAGTCAGGCAGGCGGCCTCAGCTAGCAGGTAGAGAGATGGGCAGTACGCTAACGCAGTAAATGTAGTGCTTACCTGTAGCTGGGACCAGGATACACGTAGATATGACGTAGGGTCAGTAGGTACGCTTAGTTATAGTAGGTAGGTAGTAGAAGCGACGTTAAAGTAGCGGTGCCGGCCTCTCTGTCGGCCCCTTTATATACCGGGCCCTCCATCAGAGTTCGTGTTGGCGAAGCTTGACCAAATATGGGCAAAACTTACGAGCACGGACGATGGCCTTCCCTGATTGGCCGAGCGTATGGACGGTATTATGACGTACACTCGGTAGGTACCGGTCATACGCTACAATACCGCCCGCCTTAGGAGAGGATTTTACGTGGCTAACAAGGAAAAGCCGACTAGCTGCGTTAGGTCTATGAGTCCGCTACTGTCCAAGCTAAGACGGCATATAGAGAGAAGGAAGGGAAAGTCTTCTACGGTTTGTAACAAATAGTTAGGCACCATAGTGTATAAGTTTTAGGTCCTTAATGTGCCAAAACCCAATAGAATTTCCAGACGCGTCCGACAACTCGTAAACGAGAGGCGACTTTTTATTAATCACTGTGCACTTCACGAATTTAGGGGCTAGTTTCTTACAGAAGGACTTATCCTTGTCGCTCTGATAAAAAGTCCTTTTCCACACAGTGTCTCCCACATTAAACTCAGCTGGTTTACGGCGTAAATTATACGTTTGGGAATTCCTAGCATGAGCTTGAATGAGGAGTGCCTGAACTTTGTCAAATATGTCTGATAAGTGACCTATGTTTTCTGCGTAATCGTCCCTAGGTATGTATACTATATCATCAGCGTCCGTGTCGACATAGTGTGAGCCGCATGGAACTAATTCACGTCCATAGACTAAAAAACTAGCTGTATAGCCCGTGACTTCATTAACTGCAGTATTTAATGCAAACTGCACCTTAGGTAGGAGAGTGTCCCATAATCTCTGGTCATTTCCTACTAACGCCGCTAAGGTAGAACCAATGGTTTTATTATAGCGTTCGACCGTATTGACATGTGGGGAATATTTAGGAGTATAATGAAGATTAGGGATTTTGTACTTGCGCAACATAGCTTTTAAAGTAGCACTGACAAACTGTTTACCATTGTCCAATATAATTGTAGATGGTATACCATGACCTAAAAATATTTTTTGTTCCAAAATATTAGTTATTATTTCAGCAGTTGCGCGCCTGATAGGAAAACGTAGACAGTATTTACTAAAACAACAAGTTACTACGAAGATGTAGGCGTTTTGTTTTCTTGTGACGGGTAGTGGCCCCACCAAATCTACACTAATGGTTTGGAAGGGTCGTGAACACACTTTGGGTTGTCCCATGGTTCCCAATGGTGCATGGTTCTGATGTTTGTGCACGATACAAGTGTCGCAAGAATTTATGAACTTAACTACGTCATCGCGCATTTTGGGCCAATAGTAACGCAGTGCTAAGCGCTTGTAAGTTTTAAATATACCGAAATGCCCCGAAGTGGGTTCGGCATGGTTCTCTAATATGGCATTATTTCTATCAGAAGAAGGTAGTACTTCTTTCCATTCGAACTCCTTACGTAGCATACACCTAGATTTAACCAACGATACAATTTATTATTTTTAATAGAATAGTCTGGATAGTCATTAGGCGAAGATAAACAACCATTGTAGGTGGCTGAATACCATTGATCAGTGTCAACATTAGGGTCATTCACGTTATTATTATTCGCGTTAATTATATTTACAGGTAGGGATCGTGATAATGCATCGGTTATAATATTATCTGCACCGCCCCGATGCTTTATTTCGAAGTTAAAGGCTGACAGACGAACCGACCACCGAGCTAATCTACCAGTCGGGTTGCTCAAGTTTAGGAACCATTTCAGTGCAGAATGGTCAGTATACACCACGAACTTTAACCCGTTATCTAAATAACAGCGCCAATATTCGAGGGCTGTTAGAACTGCTAATGTCTCCCGTTCTGTTATACTGTAGTTTTGTTCCTGTGCATTTAGTGACCTACTCATGTAAGCGATAGGTAGTTCCACGCCATCTATTTCTTGTGTAAGTAACCCACCGATGCCGCTCGCACTCGCATCTGTGTGAACTTGAAAAGGTTTCTCGTAATTGGGACACGATAATATTGGTGCGGAGCTTAACAATTCTTTTAGTTTACAAAACGAGTCATCAGCTTCCACCGACCACTGGAATGGTGCAGCTTTCTTACCGGTAGAAGTAAGTTTGTTCAAAGGACCGGCAATAGTACTAAAATTAGGTATAAATCGCCGATACCATGATGCAATGCCTAAGAACCTTTTGACTTCTTTTTTATTCTTAGGCGTAGCATATTGAAGAATGGATTCCACCTTACATGGGTCTACTTGTAATCCTTTAGAGTTTACTACGCAGCCCAAGTACTTCAATTCATCACGGAAGGATTTAGATTTTTCTAAGTTTATTGTAAGGTTGGCCGATTTTAATTTTTCGTATACTTTGTTTAATAGTGACACATGAGCATTAAAAGATGGCGCTATAAGCACGATATCATCCAAAAAAACGAATACAGAGTTTTCGAACTCAGGACTGTTCGTAAACAAGTGATCCACCAAACGCTGTTGTGTCGCAGGCGCATTCGTTAAACCAAACGGCATAGTCACAAATCTAAATGTTCCTCTAGTAGGCACATAGAACGCAGTCTTATCACGATCACATTCCTGAAGAGGCGTCTGCCAAAAGGACTTAGATAAGTCTATACTACTTAGATATCTAGCGTTCCTAAGGTTGTTTAAAATTTCGGATACCTGAAGGTAGTTTGTACGCGTCTTTTTTAAGTAATAATAATTTTTTTTTTAATAAATATCTTTATTTCCAAAAGAATTACAGATCATATTTTTTAGAGATTTAACAAACATCCGGTGACATGAATGTTAATACAGTTTTCTTGTTGTTGTAGGTAATATCTGTGTGTACAAATTGTAAACCCTGTCTCTTATACTAGGATATCCTGTGACATAAGAGACAGTGTTCGGCTATGTATTTGATGGCATTATCTTAACGTAGACACTTTAGTGGAGTACGTTGTTCACCCTTCAGTGTAAATCAATGTTTCTAGTTAGATATTATACATAGGTATTAGATATAATTAAATAATGTATGTGTGTGTGTGTGTGTGTGTGTGTGTGTGTGTGTGTGTGTGTGTGTGTGTGTGTGTGTGTGTGTGTGTGTGTGTGTGTGTGTGTGTGTGTGTGTGTGTGTGTGTGGGTGGGTGGGTGTGCGTGTGAGTATGTGAGTGTGTGGGTGTGTGCGCGCATGGGCATGTGCGTGTGCGTGTGCGTGAGCGTGACCGTGAGCGAGAGTGTGAGTGTGTGAGTGAGCGGTATATGTTTGTCTATCTGTAACAAGTTCTTGTATTAACTAATGTAGGTTAGCAAGGATTCCGTTTGGTCATAGTCATGTTTTTTAAGCCAGTCTGTGACAGTCGTTTGAACATTGTGACTATTGTGGTCAATAATATTTAGTTGTTTATGTGCTTTCTTGTAGATGTGTGTGCTTAATATATTGTACTGGTGTCTAGCGAATGAAGTGTTGTGTGGGGTGCGTGTGCGCAAATGTGTGCGCTTCCTTGGATTTGAGGGGGGGATGCTTGTATGTTTCCTGAGAATGGATTTGAGCACATAGAGCTGACGCACCGTTAATAACTGGCATTCTGCATAAAGTTGTGATGTCGGGTATCTAATTGGTTTTTTTGCCATGACTTTTAGTATTGCTCTCTGTGCTCTCTCCACCCTAACAAATATGGTTTTGTTGGCTCCTCCCCAAACACATATACAGTAAGCTATGATTGATTTGCACAGAGCGTGATAAACCATTTTTAGTGTCTCATAGTTAGCGCATTCCCTAAGTAATTTGATGACATGAATGAGGCGCATGACTCGGACAGTAAGTGTGTCAATATGTTTGTCCCATTTTAATAAGTTATCTATGTGTACCCCTAGGTATTTTACACTGTCAGTTTTACAGAGGGTTTGGCAGGTACAAGGTGATGATTGATCCACGCAAGAATGAACTATTACTGTGTAGGTTTGGGATGGAAGAATGTTACTACGTATTGCAAAAGGCATATAATAAGTTTTGTTTAGATTCAAGGTTAAAAGATTTTGATTTAGCCATTCTATTATTCTAGCGAGTGTTTTTTCTGCTTCAATTTTAACGAAATCCCATGTCTGTCCATAGACGATAATAGCGGTGTCGTCGGCATATGCATATATCCTAGAGTTAGGGAGGTTCATTTTACAAAGTTCGTTCACATAAATTAGGAATAGTGTGGGACCGAGTATGCTTCCCTGTGGGACACCATAACTAACCGTGTCTTCATCACTTAGGTGCATATCGATCTTGACTCTTTGAGTGCGATTTTTCAAATAGTCTCTGAAGATATCAAGGACAGTTCCGCGTATACCCAGGCGTTCTAGTTTAGTGATAAGCAAGGGGACAGAAACTGTGTCGAACGCTTTGGAGAGGTCTAAAAAGATTCCCAAACATTTTGTTTTGTTATCAAGTTTATTGGCAACGAACTGTGTTAAATCAAGTACTGCATCTTCTGTTGATACTCCTGTCCTAAACCCGTACTGGTTGTCAGATATGAGTTTGAATTTTTCTAGGAACGAACGTAATCGATTATTGAGTATTTTTTCTAGTATTTTAGAGAGGGCAGGGAGTACTGATATGGGTCTATAATTGCTGACACAGTTTCTGTCCCCACCCTTGTGAATAGGGTGAACTAAGGCTTTTTTAAGACAGTCCGGGAAAACACCTGTTTGTAAACAAAGATTGTAGAGATAAGTAAGATGAGGGATCAAAATATTACGATTGTTTTTTAATAACAGTGCCGAAATTCCATCCCACCCAACGGCACAGTCATTGCGTAATTGGAGAATTAGGGACTCGATTTCCATCTCATCTACTTCTACAATCCCAAGTGAATTAACAGGTGAGTATAATTCTACTGAGAGGTGATTTTGAACCATAGTTGGTGAGCGGATACCCCGTGATATGATGTTTTCTGCCATGTTTTTACCTACACTAGTAAAATAATTGCATACTTTGTTAATCGATAATCTAGGATTGTCATCTATTTGAAGTAGCTCGACTGAACTAGTGCATATTCTTTGGGTGTTAGTTATATCCTTTATAGTTTTCCATAGCGCTTTAGGATTATTGCTGGCCTTTTCAAGCTCATTTTGCTGATAATTTAATTTCAGTTTTCGAAGTAATGAATTACAGAAATTTCTATAACGGGTATAGGTGACTCTTAAAATAAGATTATCGGGAAATTTTCTAGATTGCTTATGCAGCCTGTCTCTATTTCTGATACATTTTAGTAAGCCCGGGGTAATCCAGGGCTTTATCACTCTTTTTTGCTTGGGAATTTTGATATGTTTTTTATGTCTAGACATGACTGACATTATTATATTTATGAATATATTCATAGCGAGGTTAGCATCTGTAATTGTGTATATAATTGTAAAATCTGTTGATTCTAATTCTAATTTAATGGCTTCATGATTAAATCGGGTGTTGATATGTCTTGTCTTCCTTGTTGGGTTTGTGTTACTTATATTTAAAACGATGGGTTTATGGTCAGTGATATATGAATTTAGAACAAGTGTTGTAGCTGGTAGTTTTGTCTTTAAGATGATGTGGTCTAAGCAGTTGTCCAATCGTGTAGGAAACAAATGAGCAGGCAGCAGGCCTTGAGAGGCATTTAAGATAAGGTAGTCAAGGCTCCGGTCAGACATATTATTTTTTCTTATGTCAATATTTATATCGCCTATTAGAGCAATATTTGGTATGTTTGATGTCTGCCTATAAATACTATTTAAACTTGTTAGAAAGTTATCAAAACTATCTTTTGAGTTATAAGAAGGGGCGCGGTATACTGCTACTATAGTTAATTTGTTTTCAATTTGGCAAACTAGGCAATTGCCCCCTTTAAAATTTGGTTCCCACACCGTGATTTGTAACCCCAATCTTGTGTATATTATGACTCCATCGTTTTGATTGGAGTTTGTTTGTGTAGCGTGTGCGTAAAAGTTATCCATTGGTGGTATGTTGGTTACTTTGCTGAGCCAACATTCGGTCAGGATTATTATGTCAAACTCAATTTTAATAGACTGCAATAACAATTGAAATTGGTCAAAATTTTTATTAATACTCCGTATATTTATATGTATTACTCTGATGTCGCGTGTGGATTTGTTTAAGTAGTTGGTACAGTCCTCAGGATTGCAAGTGAAAGAGTTGCTAACATTTATTTGTTCGAGTTCATTATTTATTGAGTTTATGTTAGCCATTACGATAGTGAAATAGACCCATGATATAACTATAAAGGTGACCTTTGTTGTGAGTCTTGACATATGTAGACAATTTACTAATTACCACCGCCCGTTGTATGGATTGAGATGATTGTGATGATTTGTGTATATAGTGTAATTTTGTGTTACCTTGTATGTGTTTATGGTTATGTTTGTGTATATAGGTATGTGCTGTTCGTATTTGTGAGTGTATTATTGTTTTGTAAGAGATGTGTAATAAAATTAATGTTGATGTAAAGAGACCGATATAACAATAGAGAATGATTGTAGATAGTCACAATTTTTTGTTACCTATGTTTTGAATACATTTTTCAGAATTTATAAGTATTTGCTTGTCTCCCTCAATCTTCCGTAGAAATATATTGCCATTGGATATCCAGCAGTATTTGTAGTTGTTGTTCTTGGCAAATTCCCTTGCTAGATGAAACAGTTTTTTAGAGGCAGCTGGCAATTGTTCGGAGACAAAGATAGGTTGGGGTTTTCCTGAAATACCGATGACTGTTGTGCTGATTTTTTCTTCTTTAGGCTTTCCTGTATTGTAGGATCTTACGGCAGAGATAAGCGTTTGTTTCGTTTGCACCTTAGTAAACTCAGCGATTATTGGGCGAGGAGTTGCAGTATTGGTTGGTTTTCCCGGTAGTCGATATATGTCGCGCAGCTCGCCTTCAGAGATACGAACTCCAACAGCTTCTCCTAGTTTGCATACTGTAGTCACTAGCGAGGCGGTATTCTCAGAGCTTTCATGCGGAATATTTCGAAGTTCGATTCCAGATGAGCGCGATTTGAGTTGTAGGTCTAATATCTTCCTTTCGAGATTTTCTATGTATCTTTGTTGGTCCTGCCTTTCCTTCCTCAGAGCTTCAACCTCTTTCTTCAGATCCTCAAATTGATTGTTTATAAAAGACATTGATGCCGCCATCTCTTCATTCACCTTCCGAATTTCATCATTAGATGCCTTTATTTGGGAGTTTTGAGTTTTAATTTCACCAATGTCTGCTGCTAGTTTTGTTATTAAAGTCGTTTGTTCAGCTAGGATCTTAGAGATATTACTATCCTGGTCTCTCTTCCAGTTTGACAGTTCATCGTGAAGATCTTCCGAGCTCAGAAGTTGCTCTTTTTGTGATAAATTTTCCCCTCGTTGACGTTTGTTTCTGGTTGTATTCACGAAGTCACACCGCAAAGTCGCCGAACTAATATCTGATTCAGATTTTGCCTGAGTTGGGCTCGTGGTATTGGATTTCTTTTTAGTTGGAGAACGCTGTGTAGCCAGCATTTTATTTTGAATAATAACAACTTTACTGGGCAGAAAAGAATCGTATTACAGAATTTTAGCTGTATGATAACTTATCAGTAACACACCATTAATGTTTGCGTAGCAGGTACAGTGTTTGCAGGCTCCTCGTAGCACGCGGGCGTAGCGCTGTGACGTCAGTGGCGCACGTAGCGGATCACTATTTCGTCGACCGTAGCTACCTGCTCGGTGGCTCGAAGGATAACACACCGGACACTCACGCACGCACCTCGAGTTCGAATCCACAAATCACAATCACTTTTTTCAAATGGTTTCTTGTAATACTGATAGAATTAGTTGTATCTCGCTCTAGGACTGCCCAGTGGGAGTGTCCCACAGCTTTAAACACTTAATGAGTAACAGAGAATTCGAAAAATATTAACTGGCCAATCAGTGAATTTAGAATAAAAATAGTCACAGGACGGGCGACACGCGTCCACACTGTGCAACGTTTAACGGCCGAATCAAAAGTAATAGAATTAAGTTTCCGACTATCTAAACAAAACCTTAGTTTACCGTCCTTCTTAGGCGTTAGTAAAATTGGAGACGACCACGGACTTTCGCATTTTTCTACCACTCCTAATGCAAGCATTTCGTCTAATTCGTCAATAATTATTTTTAATTTCGCCGGCGGTAACCTATAATATCTTTGGCGTATCGGCGCAGAATCGCCAGTGTCTATTGCATGTTCTATTAAGTAAGTTCGTCCTAAACCGGTTTTTTCAGTAGAAATCGACTCGTATTGCTTTATAATTAACTTAGCCGTTATTTGTTGTGACTCACTCAACTCACTAAAAGATTGCAATACGTTCGTGTTACTCGGCTTATTTTCACTTAACACACTACACGGCAATGTTTTAGACATGCATACGGATGCGATATGGTTAGGCAGTAATTTAAATAGTTTCCAGAAATCGATGCCTAAAATTAAATTACTTGTAACTTCTGGAATAATATAAGCTTTCAATAAGTGGGTTTGATTATTAAAAGTAGTGGGTAAGTTGATAAGACCGCGCGGCAACAAGATAATTTCCATTCGCGGTCCGAATGGAATTAGTGTTGTGACGCTGCTGTATTTCTAACCCGG